>CM040244.1:89719486-89805680 GCA_022545495.1 Chrysanthemum lavandulifolium
AAAGACGTGGCAATATTTAATCTTGAAAAATGATGGATAAGGAACAGATTTTTGACATTAAAGATTGTTAGTGTCAGGTATGATAGTTTTTAAGAGATCTTTAAGTAAAATAAAACAATTTCACAATCAAACAAGAACAGAAACAATTTCATTTTGAAAGATCTTTGAGTTTTAAAGAGAATCGTACCATGACATAACATTAAATCTTTAGATCACCACTTATTTTGTACAAACCGGACTTTTTATGAAGAAATATCGTTTGAAAATATTTTATTTTAAATCACTCTCCCCCTCAATCGATGACCGTAGTCGATGATTGAGTGACTTAAGTTTTGATAAAATGAAGTCCGGTGATTTTCAAAATTTAGTCCAATTTATTTTCAAAACAATATTTTTCCATTTTCAAAACAATTTTATCAAATATTTTGAAAAATGGTATTATTCACTATTTATCCTGCACAAAGATACGTTAGGTGGTTCAGAAGCTTCTGTTGTTGCTGTAGGGCTGGAAGAAAACCGTCTGCTGATGCAGTGAGACCTCTGACATTGCATTTGTCATGCCAACTCTTCATAGAGGTCCAATTAAGCTCCGTTTCTTCATTTGATGATGAAGAAAACCATCTGCTGATGCAGTGAGACCTCTTACGTTGCATTTTTTTATGCCAACTTTCCATAGAAGTCAAATTTAGCTCCGTTTCTTCATTTGGCAATCCAAGATATAGTTACCCTTTCCTTTCGGCATCCAATCATCATCTATTGTGGGATCCGGATCGGGAACATTCTTATATACCAATATACCTGCATACGTTAGTGAACACACATACAGATATATGGTGGTCGACATCACCCAAACAGCAATCGACTAATAAAAGTCAATCCAACATATCAATCCGATCATGTAAAGCATGGGAATAATGTGTTCATCAAACTTTAATCATCTAATGCTAACAATCATATCCTATGCACCTAGTCCTTCAACGTAGGTTAACATGTTTTACATTTTAGTATATAGGATAATTAGATAATCTCGTTAGATGATATAGATTTGAAAACATTCTCCCCCTCAATCAATGACTTATTTTTCTAAAAAGTTTAAAAGCGCTGAAGTCATTGATTGAGTTTTCAATTTTTACGAAAGCTCTGAAACTGATTGATTTACAAGCAACTCATTTATCACCATTTAGAAATACAACAATATTTTTCTGAAGAATTTTAGACGGAAAAACATTTGTGTAGGAATAGCAGTCCTTCGACATACTTTCCTCATTTTGTTTTGGGATAAGTGCACGAAATATTTCAAAACTTGGTTTTAGCTCAGCACTTTCCTTTCTTGAAGAACAGGTTGCTATCTTATATAATAGCAAGCCATTGTTTAAGCACGGGTTACAGTCTCCCAGAAGAAAGTGTATGAAGCTCAAGAACCCAAAGTACCCGAATGCCCAAAGAGAATAACAGATAACATTGAAGAAGCGGGCGAATCACGATTATCTGCGGATGACTATCTCTGCGGATGTCAACTCGAAATAAGTGATTATATCTACGAATCATGATTAAGCACTCAAGTGAAACAATTGGCGCCCCGATGTACACAATTCTCTCTCACGATGATTGCGATAACATCGAAATCATCACAAACTTGTGTACCTCTTTTGTCACCGAAACTAACTCTTCCATCTCTTCCCCACATAGTTGGAATAAGAACACTAAACGCCATGAGTCAAACCTTGAGTTTCTGCGTGGTAATGACATTAGTCATCCGGGATATCTTCAATCACTTAGAAGTATTAAGTTCATCAATGTTTACTCTCGTTTAGATGTGTGTCTCCTTCCCTTCTTTGGTTTTGATACTTGAATCGACAAAACATTATAAGCCCAAATACTTGAAATCGATGAGAAGATCACTTGAAGTCTTTGTGAGAATCAACTTGTCAAGAATGTGAGCAAGTCTAATTGGGGATTAAATTCGACATTTCACTCTCCCCGATTAGCGCTCTCCCTAAACCGACAATACTGTTTGATAAGAGCCAGTTAAGAAGAAGTCTTTAGATCGTTAAATGCAACTCGTCTTTAGTCTTCTAACATGCAGCAGAAAATGTAGAACAGATTGTAGACTCGACCTTCTTCAAGATTGTCCAATTGGGGAATAGAAAGTCAACATCTTCAACTCACCAAATGCATTCCGTTAACTTACAAGTAGCAAATCTCCTTAACTAAGATCCTCCCAATCAAACAAGAACGAGCGATGTTCATCAAAGAAATCAACCCAGTTAGAAGCACTTTGTCATTAATCATATCACCCGTGTGAAGATGTCAACCAGTGACTCATAGAAGAAACACCATGTAAAGATGACCCGATAAGAAGAAGGCGGGTTCTTACATGAGTTAGGAGCCGTATGACCATATATTCTCATATATAACTCAACATGTAGAATTATCATACTTCTTCTCCCCCTCAAGAATTGCATACAGAGATGCCATTCTTGATTAAATAAGTGAACATCATCCAAATATAGTCTTTTCACACTTCTCCCCCCAGAGGTTGCATATGATGTTGCCATCGTCATTATAATTGAGCGGTGGAAAAGAGAACAATCAACGATGAGTCCGGTTCACTTGATGGTAGGCGCATGGAAAAAGCATGAAGCATGTTGATGAGAATGGTCATAATAAGAAGATTTCTCTTCTTCCAAAGATAAAGCGCCTTGAGGCGTACACTTTTCTTTTCTTTGAAGTACGAGGCTTGAGCTGAAGTATTCAAGCGTCATAAGAAGATTTCTCTTCTTTCGAAGATAATGCGCATGAAACGTACACATTTCTTTTCTTTAGAGTACGAGGCTTGAGCTGTTGTGTTCAAACGTCATAAATCTCTCTTTTCATCTACTCTTGGCAAACTTGTAATCAACCCCATTATCATTCGATGGGCTCTTTGTAGTGACGGTGATGGAGAAAACCAATATGATGAATTTGACCACAAGTAAACTAACCCGAACTCGTGACTTAAACTTGCACATATGTAACAAAGAGCGGTGCGAGAATTCATCCTCCATTGAATCTCTAAGTACTCTATACTCTTCATCCAACCAACCATCAAGTATAAGGCGTACATCACCTCTTGAAATCCACAATTGAATGTGACCTTTGAGCACTACAACGTAACTCCTTAAAGTGATAGTTATTTTTGTGGTGGTAAGAGCCCAATTCCCCAAGTGGTAAAAGAAAAGGAAAAGTCACCCAACAATAACTAGATTTCCAAGTCTTCATTTTTGATAATAAGCTCGAACAAGGATCATGAAGAATCTTCATCCAAACATCCCGATACCTTGGATACTAAGTACACTCGCTTGTGATATTTCACTTCAACCTCAAACAAATAATAGTGAATTAACCCGTTGTCACATCTTACGGATAAAAGCTCACATCTAGCCTCCTTTGGCGTTTTAAGTGAACTATGATAATGGTTTATCTCGACCATAGTTAAAAGCACATAACCCGTAACACCTTGTAATAGCCAAAGCGCCATGAGGACAATCCAAACAAACACCCAATTCATGAAGCACTCTTTATCCTTCTTCAAGCGAAACCGTAGCACCAACATCATATAAGATCGATACACTTTCCTTTCTCCGGAATGAATCTATGATCACGGATTTTACAATTCTATGGTTTAAAGCGAGAAATAGTTTCTTCATGGATTTTACAAAACCAAGAATAAGCGATAAAAATAGATCCTAAATGCACATTACTTTACCCGGGATGTTTTCTTTGTCACGGGATTTTACAAGTCTATGATTTAAACCGAGAAATAGATTCTTTCGCGGAATTTTATAAAATCAAGACTAAACCGTAAGCAATGTTAGTTTGGACATGTTATGACAACTTTGGTTTGGTGAATATCTATTTTAGGGAACATGCAGCGGTTCATCAACGGTTCATTCTCCAACACCAACACCATCATCAACAATTCTTTACCCATATGTAGACACCTTCACAAAGCATCTTGAGTCGAGTAGTATACACTACTTCCCCGAGGTTGAACATCAAAGTACCGTTTCTCCCCATGATGGTTTGAACTTTCGGAAGCATCATTAACGTACACCCATCTCGTATGAAAAGTTCTTGTCATAAGCAAACATCTTGAAAAGTCATGACAGACGAAGATTTATTGAAAGATTTTGCTTAGGCGTGAAGTATCATTAGCATTCGATGGCATCGAATATTCTATGGGAATTGTTGATTACATCACAACCATTCAGCCCTTTGGTAAACACATCATTCACGTATTCGATCTAACGGCTATAGCAATGACCACTTGGAGAAAACAACCAACCCCGTAGTCGACTTTGTTCAATAAACAGTTCAAGTCGTGAAATAGAGTCTTCCGTGAAAGTGTATAAATCAAAGTATCATACCAATATAACAACCAGACTCATTATTATACCCAATTCTTATTTTATCCAACTCCAAGTCTCATGTATGCAAACTGCGACTGTGAACCCAATTCTCATAACATCCAAGTCTCATGTATGCAACTTCAAGTTTCTTCAGCAAATCTCATTTTATCCAACTCCAATTCTCATAACATCCAAGTATCATGTATGCAAACTGCGACTGTGAACCCGATTCTATTTAATGGCTTAACCTGATCAATTTAGGCTTTCGAAGTTCCATGTCATATAATGCTCATATTTCAGTACAGCACACAAACTGTTCAATCGGATCCAAGCCCATTAACAAAAAAACACTACATGTTCCAAGTTTTAAGAGTATACAAGAAATCAGTTCGGCTCATATAATTCAAGTAAATGACCCGATCCATAGTCCAACCAATCTACAAAACCAAGAAGTGTAAATGGATCAAGAGCTCAAACAGTATCAACATGCAGGCACAAGTCCATTAGAATGAATCTACGGCCCAAGCATAAAAAATTATACACGACCAATCAAATTTAAGTCCCACCCGATCCAATTATCCCCACAACCTAAAAATACGGGTATTATATAATTGATCTAATCACATACTAACCCTAAAAACCTCATTATACACAAACCCTAATCACTTTTCTCCGCCCCCATCTAATTCATCTCACAAATCTACTTCAAACCATGAAGACTAAAAAAAAACTCATCGTTAACCTGAATCAGTTTAAATCAATTATTGCGCTAATCAAATATCATCTCACAAACCAAATCAATTTCATCCACACCGATCGGATTCTTGGACCAGGACACCTTCAATACGGTTGCAAATGTTAACCTTGTATGTGCCACAGAGATGGCTAGAAGGTCGACATCAAAACCACAGGGATGACTTGATAACGAGGTCTTTGCATCGGATTTGCCATAGGGATGGTTAAGGTATTGGGACCGACTTTGATTACAACCAAGGTAAATGAGTATGTGATGATACAAAACGTTTTCATTTGGTTTTGATAACGTGAACAGATGAAAACGAATTAACTTCAATAGTTAAATTCATTTCAATGTTCGTAAATTAAAGATCTTTTACCTTAGAAATCCATTTACCATAAAGCGAATATAAGAAAAGAATATAACATGGTTGCTATGTTTTATTTCTTTTGATTTATTTCGGACATTAAATGAAGTTTAGCTTCAATAAGATCGATGATGGTTAGCTTTCTTCGATAGATCGACCTTTGAGTCGTAATACTTTTAATAAAATGAGAGAAAGAACGAGATCATAGAAATTAAACGTCCTATTTGCGCTTTTACGATGCGTGATGATATCTTTCATTGTGTACTCGTTCTTGTAAAGGACTTTGTGTATTTGAGATACCACATCAAGAAAGGATCTAAGATCTTGAATAGTGATGATAGAGTCTTGATGCATAGATTAGTTGGATAGAAGCAGTTAGGATAATGGATGTTGAATAATGATGCTTTTGTTTTTGATGTAGAATATGATGTATGTTGCGAGTCTTGTTAAATTCTTGTGATGAAATTGTGTGTTGAATGTTGTCTTGAGGTGAATTGATGCTAGTGATGATGTAAAAAAATGTTGTAGTCATGATGATTCTTGATGTTTCTTTGATGTGTTTCTGTGATTTTGTTCTTGTGTTGAATTAGGTTACCTTTTAAGAAAGGTCGTAATTTCTTGATCATTGGTAAGCTAGTTAGCAAAACGCCACCATTCACTTAATAAACTGCTTCTTTTCATATCAAACCGCTTCATGAGTGTAGGATAGTGTTAGAGACAAGTCGCTTTCAATAAAGTACTTGTGACAAGTCGCTTATTATATGAGACAAATCGCTTTAAAAAAAAACTTTACAAGTCGCTTTTTGAAAAGAATGACAAGTCGCTTTTGCATTTTGACTCAAAAGTCAAAACTCACAACTCGCTTTTGAAACCTTGAATCTGGACACAGTATTGGACAAGTCGCTATGTAAACATTGTATCTAAACATATAAGACACAAGTCGCTTGAAGAAAATAATGAATCTGGACATTAAATGACACAAACCTCTTCTAAGAATGTCATCCTTTCTGACCAATAAAACTGATCAAGAACAGGTCCAAAATAGATAAGGTTTAAAAAAAACAATTTGACCATGACTTTCAAAATCAGTAAGCATACCAGAAATACAATTTTGGACCAGAAACATAAAAACAGTATTGAACCAAGCATCAAAACAACATAATAGCAACAACAACACCACACGACTACATCAATCATGACCAAACCGCATCAAAACAACCGAACAAAACCGCATAAATAACCATTCGAATCAACAAAACAACACAACCTAGGCTCTGGTACCATTTGTAGGATCGTGTATTTTATGTTGTTTAGATGATTCGGGTGGTCTAGGTAGATGATTAAACAAGAATGCCATCTTAGAGAGAGAAAGAGTAGAGAGGGTGATCTTTTAGAGAGAGAGAGAGAGATAAATAAAAATGAAAGGTTAGATTGAAGAAGCACCACCCCTTCCAAGGATGGAAGGGGTATTTATAGTTACAAACAATACGCCTCTCGACGGGCATGGATCGAGCATACGGTGGGTAAAGACCGTCCTTCCTCCACGGTGTTGCACTAAACTAAACTACGCTAATAACTAACTAATAAACTAACAAATAACGTAACTAACGATATGTCTACGAGCTAACTTATGCTAGATAATATTTGGGGTGACCGACTCTTCACTATGAAATTTCTAATTCCTAACATCCTCGTCGTCACTATCCGAAGAAGAGTTCTCTTCATCACTTGAGGCCTTTTTGGCTTTAAAGGCAAGAGATTTGTGTTTCTCTTTCACCTTTGAGGCTTCGGAATCTTTAGCAAGGACAAGCTCGTGACCTTTAAGTTGCCTATGAGTTCATCAAGGTGAGGATTGTCAAATCTTTGACTCTTCGATTGCCGTCACCTTGGATCTCCACTTGGATGGAAGTGCCCTTAGATATCTCCTAACATGGTTACGGCTAGAAAAGATTCATCAAGTGCTTGTAAGGATGTAATAATAGTATTAAAATTAGCAAATGAATGATCTATAGTTTCCTCATCCGATATTGAAAACTGTTCATATTGTTGAACAAATAAATCAATTTTATTATTTTTAACTTGTTGATTACCTTGATGAGTTACAACTAAAGAATTCCAATTTTCTTTAGAGGTTTTAAGCATAGAAATTCTTTCGAATTCCTTTTTGGGTAAAGCATTATACAAAACCATTTTAGCTTCACTATTTTTAGAAAGCTTTTTCTTCATTTCATCGTTTAGTTTATCATGAGGTATGTTAACTAAATTTCCTTTATCATCTTTTGAGGTAGCCTCAAAATCGCCTTCAACAATAATGTACCAAAGATCAATATCTTTAGACTTCACATACGTTTCGAATCTATTTTTCCAATATATAAAACCATTAGTTTCAAGTAGTTGTCATCATTGCATAGATTGCCCTTCCTTGTAATTTTCAGAACCCATAGTGATCGAAAAGTTTTTAAAATACGGTTTACTTTAAAACTTTTATAAACTTAGCTCTTAATGCCAATTGTGGAAAACTAGAAGGGGGGGTTGAATAGTTTTGCCGATTTTAAGTTAGTTTCAAAAACTTTAGATTCGATATTATGTGAAATCGTATGGATGTAGAGAAAGTATAGATCTAATGATATAGCAAGTAAATAAAGTAAAGCAAGGGATAGAAATGACACAACCGATTTATAGTGGTTCGCCACAAGGACACCTTCCTTGCCTACTCCACTCCCGAGTCACCTACTCGAGAGTTCAAGCACTATGTCAACAAACTCCTTCAACTTGGCGGAGAAGCCTTCATAACGTTGCTTACACCTTTTTCCGGTACAAAGCTAAATACCGAGTCCATAACACGGTGGACCAAACCAACACGACTATTACACAAGAAATATATGAAATATCAAATACAAGATCTTTGCTACAGAAATCTTGTGGAGGAACAAATCAATCAAGGACCCCTTACTTGGATGACTTGTAGAATGCTCGTGATCTCGCCTTAGAGAAGGACCTATATGAGAATCACTAAAGAAAGAAAGAAAGAAGAAGAACTCTCTAGATCAAATGATCTTTTGTTAGAAGAGAATGAGAGTATATGAGAGAATTAGTAAGAAGAGGGTGAGTTAGAATGAAGAAATGGCTCTCTATTTATAGGCAAAACTTGCCCATTCCCGGATCCCACGGATCCTCCCACAAGGATCATCTAGTCTAATCCTAGGGATCCGTGGGACGCTCCTCTTTGCTCATGGGTTTTTTGGTTATGGGTCATGGGTCATGGGTTATGGGTTGGTCCATGGGTATTCTTTTAGATACAATGTATCTAATGAGTACAATGTATCTAATGAGTACAATGTATCTAGTCAAGTGGGTATGGGTCAATACCATGGGTTATGGATATGATCCATGGGTTGTGATTTTTACCCATCTTAATAAACTATTACAACAAATAATTTATTACAACAATTTGTATTAAATGACTATATGTAAATGCTTTACAAAAATAACATGTATCCTTATAATTGTACTTAAGATAACATTATATTTGTTATCAACAAAACACAAAGAGATCGCAAAATATTAATAAGCGTTTTCTGGTTTGTTTGTATTAACAAACGACTAGAAGCGATTGTGAAACCTGTCAAGGAGATTCTTGAATTATACCTTATCACAGGCGTACTTGTAATCGATCAACGGGAACCGTGGGCGTGCACCTCGATTCAACGAAGTGATCAAAGACACTTTCGTGTGCTTTATTGCTAATTGTTGTATGCGGGAACACCCGACGGTTGCGGTGATCGTAATTGAGGAGTCAATCCATAGCCGCATTGATTGGCTCTGAACGATCAAGTTTAATCACACAAGCTAACCACTTATGAATGGTCAACCGTAATAAACTTAAAGCATTTCGAAACAAATGCATTAAGATCGAGAGGAATATAGTGGATTCTGGGTCGTTAAGTCCCACGGAGGATGAATGGTGTTTAATACAGACGGATGTCGAATAATCACTAAGGATAGTGATCGAAGGATTTTGGAATATTTATAACTAAAGAAAAGTTTTGTAAATTACAGGGCTTAAATGCAAATTAAAGTAAATTAAAAGCTAAAATATATTAAATAAACGCTATCACTATATTTAAAATGATGTTTTCTATGATTTATAAAACAAAATAACTTAAATAAACTATTTTAATTAAAACGTAAACTTAAATTATCTAAAAGCGGAACTTAAAATGAAAACGTCGTTAAGTATAAAAATTACGCGAGTCTTAAACAAAAACTTAAAATTTATGAAATAAAAGTCCTGAGTGTAAAAATAATTTTCTTACTTAATATATGACAAAAGAAAATTTTAGAAAAAAGAATTATATTTTTTTGATTTTTATATTTTTTATTATGAATTAAATACTGTTTTACACTAATTAAATGTTTAAAAATACTAAAACTATTCGGAAAAATCTGAAACTTTTTTATAAAATACTTTATACTAATACCAAACTAAGAAAAATGCAAAAGCTGAAAAATCTTGTTTTAATAAGCTAGAAATAAGCTAAAAGATACGTATAAGCTTAATGGAATAAAAAGGGTTATATATTAAATTGTGTAAACTTATACCAGTCAAAGACCCAAGGGCGAGTGGTAGTGTGTGTGTGTGGTGAGCTGGGTGGCCAGGGTTCGAATCCCAACAACTCTTTTTTGCAACTATTTTATTTTTTTGATTTTTCTTTTTGAAACTTATTAAGCTAATGATTTTAAGCAACTTTTACAACTATAACTTTTTATAAAAATGACTAATAAGCTCAGTTTGAGCTTGTTTATCTCAACAGTTAAGCTAGAATTGAAATAAGAACAAGGTTTAAGCCAATATGGCTAATAATTTGAAATAAACAAGATTAAGCTGAAAATAAGCTAAGTAACTAATAATAAGCTAATATGAAAACCGAGAAAACATTTTGACTTAAAATAAGCACTTAACAACTCCAAATAAGCACTAGCTTATCTGTTTGCACAGAGAACCTTTGTGGTTTTCTAAACACTTTCTAGCTTAATTTTAAGCACTTAAATGAGCTAAGAAATGAAAATAAGCAATGCAACTAACAAGCTAACCAACTGAGCTTTTCAAAAGCTAAAGCTTTCATAGTGGGATTCATTGGTGAGCTTATGAGAAGCTTTTGAAAAACTTATGAACATTGGTGGTTTGTACTTAATGAAATGGACAAAATAAAAGCACTTGCGAGCTTAGTAAATAAGCTACAAATTGGAAAATTAAGCTTGGACCCTTGAGATGACTAGATAAGCTTCTCAAAAAGCTAAAGTGTACAAGCTAGAGCTAAATAATAAGCTTTGTGAGAGCTTGTAAAATGAACTAGTAAATCTGTGCATAGGGCAAGTTTTTGAAAAAAGGTCTAAAGTAAGACTGAAAATAAGCAGTGAATAAGCTAAGCAGAGATTAACTATTATTTTTCTAATTTAGTTTAGCAGCTAAATTTTACTATCCTAAAAGGATTTAAGCTAAATCTTAATAATGAGCACACACTAAAATTATAAAGTTTATTCAAAAACTGTATTTAGGAAAATTTGACTTTTTATATAAATGAACTAATGTTGACTAATATGAACTTTTAATTGATTCTAATGATGAATATGTTATAATAAGCTAAAATGAGATTATCTATAGCTATGGTAACAACTTTTAAGCATGTAAAATGAATTTGGCAATCCAAATTCCTATGATTACTAAATAAGTGAGATTCAAGATGAATTTGACTTTTTATTAAGCAAGGACAGTATTTTATGGTTTGACTAAGCTAATAGATGCTATTGTGACTTAGAACAACAACAATTAACAACTTAAATACCTTCTAACACAGTTTAACATGCATATTCAAACACCACTTAATATAACTGTTTTTAAGCTTTTAATACTAAAACAAACTTTTAAGCCAAGTAACCTATTTATTAACTTGTAATTACTATATTTAAACAAGATTGAACTGGAATTAACAATATCTAAACACTTATATTAGGAGATGCAAATTTTCAATAAATGGCTTACAAATGAGTTAATGCACAAGACAAAGAACCAAGGACTGAGATCACTCCTATGGCTTCCCAAGAAGCTCTAAACCAATAAGCAATCCAAAATCAGCTCTTCACCAGTCTTCTTGTACCTTCTCCATGATTTTTTATTTTTAGCTAATTTTTTTGGTATTTTTAGTAATTTTGGAATTGTTAAGTAAAACTGGTTCCTTAAGGGTTCTAAGAGCTTATAAGCTTTGTCAAGAGCTTATAAGAGCTTAAGCAATAACAATAACTTAATAACAACAATAGAGTATTTTGAGAATTTGAACTAGGAAATAAGCTTAAAGCGAATTCGTGTGCAAGGCGAAATTGAAACCGAAAAACAAGTTTTATTACACTAAGATATGATTACAAGGTCTTTCAAAGCTTAAACATTCATTGGAAAATTTAAAATATTAAAACGACATGAACAAAATTAAATTACACTAGATACTGCTTCACATTGCTTCCTTTTCTCTTTATAATAATTATTTAGGCTCTGTCGACACCTCTGAGAATATCCCACTTAACCTCAGCCATTGGATTCATCCAGATCATCATAATTGCCATTTGGCAAATTTTGGCGCCAAAATAGTCTTTGAGCAGGTTTTGCTAATTAAAGCTTCTTGGATGATTGTAGAGGTGGAAGGGGGTTGGTATACAGCTGGGAAGACAGGTGTAAAGGTGAAAAGGAGGAAAAACCAGCTCTGGTATTGGATTTCAGCTTGTGGAGAGGAAGGTGAACAGTAGTAGCTGTTTTGGCGGGCGTTGACCATATTTGACCGTGGGATATTATAAGTGGGAGGGTCCAAAATAGGGGGGTCACAGGGTATTTGGCAGGGGTCTATTTGAATTGGCTGGGGTTCTAAATACAAAAGGGGGTCTAATGGTTTGTTTAATATCATAAGGATCATTTGTGTAATTCGGCCAAACTTGAGAGACCAAACCTGTAATTTCTCAAAAGTTAACACAAGGACCATTATTGCCATTCTTAAATAGTACAAGGACCATAGTTGATTATTTTATATTTTTAAATATCCAAGGACCATTTATGACAATTTTAAAAGTTTAGGGACCTAAGTTTTAATTTTGCAATTTTGAATTTCAAGGACCAATTTTGACAACTCAAGAATCCCATGGACCTTAAATGACATTTTTCTTTATTTTGATTTACCAGGGACTATTTTTGACAACTTTTGAAACTTGGGGACTAAAGCGCCAATTATGCAAACTTGATATGTTTTTCATCTGATTTTGATATTTTTGCATTTAAAACACATAAAACACTTGTTTGTGATATTTTCATCATTTTGATGCATTTCTGAGTGTTTTCAGATGTTTTCGACATTCTAAACAGTACAAAAATGATGAGTATTTAGACACTCATCACGCATGCTCACACATCGCTTTCACATCTAAAGAAATCATGATAAGTGCATATCTTCATCAACTCGCTCTGATATTTTTCAATCCATGCTTCTGCTCCTCTGATACAAATATCACGAATAAACAAAAGGCTTCCGCTACTCTGATGAGAAGATATCATGTTCTAGCATGTGAGCATGTCGGTCCGAAAGTCACAACTTCGCATAATGGCAACACAACAAAGGGTGATCCAGAGATTTGCTGTGACTGATGATCTTAAAGAAAGCTCGAAGATCATCAAAGATGTGGATCAGTTCAAAGACCTCCACCAAAAGTACAAAGCATGCGGACTTTGAAGAATCGCTACTAAAGCACAAAGATTGCGGAACTTGAAGAATTGAAGTCTACGAGCTCAGAGCAGAAGACAAAATAGAATGTTAGGATTCGAAATGTAAATCATGGGATGACCTCCCTTAGGGGGAGATTGTTAGGAATTGGAAATTCCATAGTGAAGTGTCGGTCACCCCAACTATAGTCTAGCATAAGTTAACTCGTAGACATATCGTTATTTACTAGTTATTTAGTTAGTTATTTAGTTTAGAGCAACACCGCGGAGGACGAACGGGTCTTTACCCACTGTATGCCTGATCCACAGTCCGAAGGAGGATGTGTAGTATGTAACTATAAATACCCTCTACCTCCCAAGGTAGAGGGTTGAACCTTTCACTCAATCTAACCTTTCTTTCTTTTGTTTACTTTCTCTCTCTAGAAAGGATCTCATCTTCCACTTTCTCTCTCTAAACTACAAACCATTCGCCCCTTTATTGTATATGATTATGTGTTTATGAAAACCAAGATGTTACAATTGGCGAAGAAGCTTATCTTTGTCAAGCTTATGATAGAATATTTAGTAGGGGTTTGGCTGTCATCCGCATGGCCTATAAAACATGCACAACGGAAACTAAACAAATAAAGGCAATGCAGCAAAACCCTAATAGCCAGATCTCCTAGTTTCATGTAGCTGTGTAAGCATATCCATTTTTTGCTACGCCATTTTTTATTATTTTATCCGATAAGGCATATCTTTATTGTTTTATCCGATAAGGCATATCCATTTTTTGCTACGCCATATCCATGACGGGCTTTGAGAAACTTCTAAATAGAACCCTAAATCCATTTTAACGTTATCATTCTTCAAACCAAAAGAAATTTTACTCCAGAAGAACCATCATTTGAGAGCTCTGCCATCTCAATGAACATCGTTGATCATCACAACGTTTATTATTTAATTCCAATCATGTCATTTTCATTATATCATCTTAGTTCATTGCTCTTCGCAAATGATATGATTTTATCAAGTCTATGTTATACACGATCGGGTACACTGTTCGGGAGTGTTAATCCACTTGTTAAGTAAGTTTATAAATAAGTGAGTAAACTCCAAAATACATTCTTGTGGTTTACCCTATTTCGCACCATACATCCCTCTCGCAAAAGTTTCAACAGATACATCACTGTTAGTAAAAGTTAACCTATATACATCCTCGGTTAAAATAAGGACTAACGGTGCAAATTATTTCTCCGTTATCTCTAACGAGATATAAAATATTTACACGTTAGTCCTCAGGTTAACGGTATTTGCATCGTTAGTCCTTTTAATGTTTTCGTCCGTTTTTACGTTTTGTCCCTTTTTACGTTTTCGTCTTTTTACGTTTTCGTCCGGTTTTTTACGTTTTTGTCCGTTTTCTTCCATTTTTGTCCCTTTTTTTTAACGTTTTCGTCCGTTTATTTACGTTTTTGCCCTTTTTTTACGTTTTCGCCCGTTTTTTTACGTTTTCGTTTGTTTTTTTCGCTCTTGTTTTCGTTTCGCCGTTTTTACATTTCGTATACTTTTTACGTTTTTGTCCGTTTTTTTACGTTTTCGTCTTTTTTTTACGTTTTCGTCCGTTTATTTACGTTTTTGCCCGTTTATTTACGTTTTCGTCCGTTTTTTACGCTTTTCATTCGGTTTTTTACGTTTACGTCCGTTTTTTATGTTTTCGTCCGTTTTTTTTACGTTTCCATCCGTTTTTTATGTTTTCGTCCATTTTTTTACGTTTCTGTTCTTTTTTTTTTACGTTTTCTTCTTTTTTTTACGTTTTCGCCCGTATTTTTACATTTTCGTCAACATTTTTACGTTTTTGTCCGTTTTTTTACATTTACGTCTGTTTTTTACGTTTTCGTCCGTTTATTTACGTTTTTGCCCGTTTATTTACGTTTTCGACCGTTACGCTTTTCATTCGGTTTTTTACGTTTACGTCCGTTTTTTATGTTTTCTTCTTTTTTACGTTTTCGTCCATTTTTTTACATTTTCGTCTATCTTTTTACGTTTTTCGTCGGTTTTTTTATGCTTTCGTAAGTTTTTTTAAGTTTTCTCTGTTTTGTCACTTTTTTATCTGTTTTGATACACTTCTATTCGTTTTCCTCGATTATTCCACGTTTTCATCCATTTTTCTTACGTTTTTATCCGATTTTATCCATTGAAAACGGATAAAAATGTATGAAATTGGATAAAAACGTATGAAAATGGATAAAAATGTTTCTTTATTGATTTTAAATCACGATTTCTGTTTGAAAAGGGGTCAAATTCGTGATTTAAAATCGATAAAGAAACATTTTTTTTCCATTTTCATACGTTTTTATCCATTTTCATACATTTTATCCGTTTTCATACATATATTATGTATGAAATGGATAAAAACGGATAAAGACATTATAATAATCGACGGCGTAAAAATGGACGGCGTAAAAACATAACGAAACGTAAAGAAGGACAAAAGGTAAAAAAAAAGTTGACGAAATGTTAAAAAGCGGACGGCGTAAAAAACAGCGTAAACGCGAACAATGTAAAAAACAAGAAAACGTAAAAAATTGACGAAACGTTAAAAAAGGCGGAAACATAAAAACGGACGGCGTAAAAAGGGCAAACACGTAAATAAACGGACGAAAACATAAAAACGGACGAAACGTAAAAAGGGTAAACACGTAAAATAAGCGGACGGCGTAAAAACATACGGCGTAAAACGGAAGAAAACGTAAAAAAATGACGAAAACGTAAAAAAACGGACGAAAACGTTAAAAAAGGGACAAAAACGTTAAAAAACGGACGAAAACATTAAAAAGAACTAACGGTGCAAATACCGTTAACCCAGAGGACTAATAGTGTAAATATATTATATCTCGTTAGGAGATAACGGAGAAATGATTTGCACCGTTTGTCCTTATTTTAACTGAGGGATGTATATAGGTTAACTTTTACTAACGGAGTGATGTATCTGTTGAAATTTTTGCGAGAGAGATGTATAGTGCGAAATAAGGTAAACCAAAAGATTTATTTTGAGTTTACTCTAAATAAGTATTAAAACTAAATCTAACACAACATCGTGGACTTGTACGATGATTCTTTTAGTGTAAGAAAGCCACATATACTAGATATTTCAAATTATACAAAAGGTACGTATACAAATAGAAAACAACGATGTGAAGTGGGAAGAGTCGGCACTCAAAATACAAACATATCTAGAGCAGCTGGATGGAACTTTAAGCTACCGACATATACAATTTTCTATACTGTTCCTCACTTGTGAAGCGATCTCATTAGTGATTAATTACCATATCGACCATGTCCTTTGGAACATTGATAATGTCTTTTGTTTTTCCCTAAATGTTCAGTTATCCTGTTAAGCTTTCACAAATAATTTTATTGATATGCATAACAAGAAGACAATATCGGACTTGCAAAAAGATCAAGTACACTAGATTTCAATTGGTTTTACCATGCATCCATGTACGCTATATATTGCCTTCAAACATCATTTTATACTGACTGTGCATGTAATCTTCGATGTCCCATAATTCTTTCCTACAATAGTAAAACATTTATGCCTTCTCCCTTATACTTGTCAAAGAAGTTTTACGTGATAAATAACGTACGTAACTTCAATTGATTGCAAATTTGTGTTTGTTACGACAATTTTCGTAGTAAGTTTCTCTCATACGAGTTTAACTTTGAAGTTGCACCAACAAATTTATCTTTTTTGTATTTTACATGCCTCTTTATTACCTCGGCCTCACGTTGATACCATACTATTAATTTAGAGATTTACACATATTTCATGCAAAAACTAAATGTGTGAATACTCGTTCCCTTCTCAACATCATCATAAAATCGGTTAACAATACGATGTACGACAATTTTCCTTTACGTTACCTTTGAAGTATTTGCACGATTGAAATTTATGAATTAAACTTAGAAATGTTAGACAAGTTGTTTTTGTTTGTGATATTTCCACAACACAGGAAGTAATCCTATAACTCATGCATGTAAACAAAACATCATATCGTTACGTTATACTCATATACAAATTAAGTGACACTTGCAATTAGCATAAATCACCACATATAATATTTATATGAGACACTAAAGTTTAGTTTGTGTTAAATTAGGTTAGTCACAAAATACATAATGAGAACACTGATCGACTTCGAAAGATCCACTAATTGTTATACGCCATGATACTTGCCAAGTAATCCTATAGCTCATGCATGTAAACAAAACATCATATCGTTACTTTATACTCATATACAAATTAAGTGACACTTGCAATTAGCATAAATCACCACATATCGTTACTTCTAACAAAATGTTTCTATCAAACAAGCCAAATAGAAAAAGATTACTTACACCTTAATATATGTTTTCCAGTTATACCTCCAACTAAAAACTAATTCATAAGTGGACTTGTACGATATATAATTGTTTAACCGTAAAAAAGCCGTATACTATATTTCCATTTATTTGTTACAAATACAAATAGAAAACAAAGGTAGGAAGTAGAAACTAGAGTCAACACTCAAAATATGAACATATCTAGATTTCTCAACGGCCGGCCTGCTGAATTATGTCGTCCTAAGGTTCACTTTTATATAAATAATAAGCAGTGTAAAATCAACTCATTTATTAACGTACTATTTATATCTACTTGTTTAGCATGGTTAATTTGTAGTTTAATTTTGTGTTTCATTGTGTCAATTGAATAGCATCTTCTGAACCTATATAGATTTAACTTGGTACTCCGTATAAAAGTGGCGCTTCGTTGATTACTGCACTTTGAATCATGTCTCGAAGCTATTGTTTATTGTATGGGAGTCCCAATTAGAGTCTGGACATGCAACAACTTGTAGTCATTTATTTATTTTTTATTCCCAGATTTGTAGTAGTGTCTTTTAGATCGTTTGGTTTATTGATAACTAGCAAAATGCTAAAGATAATATGAGATTACAAAGAGTTGGAACAAGTTTACGGAGTATCTTATATCATATAAAACTTTTTTAAACGTGACGTACGTTCTCCATTATAAGAAAATGAATATCTTCTCATCATTCGACCGACATGGTAATGGGTTTTAAAAATATATTATCATCAAAGTGTGGGAGGTTATATTACAAGTTCAAATCATGCTTCGTGGAAAAACAAACCTAGACCATGTAAATAAGTTTAGCATGTGCAAAGTTTTAGAGTTAAGTTAATGATGTTATATATTTATACAGTGGTGGTCGTGTCAATTACTTCTAATATATAGTCTCTGTTAGACTACATAATTCAACGTAAGTATAACTTTATTGATAACCATTATTTATAATGGTCAAATCTTAATTCCCAAAACCCACAATTCAGTCTTGGGCCTAATTATCCTCTATCTTTTTCGCAGATTCGGCGCGAAATCATGAAAAAACGAGCGGGGTAGTAAACTAAGAAAGCAAAATAAAACAATAACCAAAATAAAATGGGATAACCCAAAGTATCCCCTATTCTAATTTTTTTGTTTACGGATAAACAAAGTATCCGAAGAATAAAACAAAGTATCCCAAGCAGTCGTTTCGGGAATAAGAACCCTATATTCGACACCAACAAAAGTCGTTTCGGGAATAAGAACCCTAGATTCGACACCAACAAAATCGTCTCGGGAATTAATACCCTGGATTCGACATAAAAAAAAATTAAATAACTATAATTTTTTTTTTCTTAACAATAAAACAAAAAAAATAATTAAATAACTATAATTTTCTTCTTTAACAATAAAACAAAAAAATAAATAAGTATTCATCTTCTCATTATATCTCGGATTTCTCATCCAATTTGACTATTTGTGGAATGAAATTAAATACCAAAGAATTCGAACTCTAGTATCCTTGATTTCTTATTTTCTTCACAACTTTTTAATCACAAACAAACATCTTCACTATCTTCCTTGTTGGCGTGTCAGATCCAAGCAAACAAATACGAAACTCTTTTTTTTTTTTTAATTGGTAACTGTAACAAGCAATTAAAAAAAAATAGAAAAAAGGGGTACAAGAAGTAACAGAAGAAGAGAGGTAGGGTGACATAGAGACGGCGGCTCAACATAGTCACCTAGGTCTGAGGATTTGACCTGCTCCGATACCATGTTAGACTACATAATTCCCTGTAGGTATAACTTTATTGATGACCATTATTTATAATGGTAAAACCCTAATTCCCAAAACCCACAAACCGATCTTGGGCCTAATTATCCACTAATACTCTCTTCGTCTCATAATAACTGCCTAGTTTGAATTTTTAAGTCTTTGTTTCTTAACTTTTATTTTAAATATTTTTGTTTGCGTTATATAATATTTTATGAAAATACATTTAAACCTCAATCCATTCATATATTTTTCATCAAATGTTATATTACGTAAACAATATTATTTAAAGTTAAATTTGAAAAAGAAACACTTAAAAAAGTTAAAGTGGACAGTTTTTATGAGACGGAGGTAGTAATTAATTAAGCTTCTCAATCGTTATTTAATATGAAACGAGTGTGGAAACCTCGATCTGTGGACGGCCTTCAACTGCTGCTTGCAAATGACACTTAAACCTTAGGGACTATTTTGCCAAGTTGTGAAACTTTAGATTTAATGTTTGGACTTACTTTGCAACGACGCTTAAACCTCAAGGACTGTTTTGACAAGTTGTGAAACTTTGCATTTAATGTTTGAACTGCTGCTTAGCCACAATCGAAACTTGAGACTATTTCTGTTGTTGTGGCTTTCGTTTAATGTGTGTTTGCTACATTAACCATGAAAGTTTGTTTATGCCATTCATGCTACGATCCACGTGCCTTTTTAGTATAATAGAAGAATATATCAATATTGATGCAATTGTAAGCCATCTGTGGGTCTATTTTTTTGGATTGGAGGCCTGTAATGTGTTCTTTTCACTTTTTATAGTTTAACAAATTATTTATCTAAACATACGAGATTTGTCTAATAAACATAAGCTTGAGGTCGTTTAAGTCTCCTTTTTAGTTCAAAACTTCAAATACCGCAGTTCAAATCAATCTCTTTTCTCTTTTTTGCCCTTTTCTTTTCTGTTGATTACTATTTGTGACAAAAAGTAACTATGTAACCCCTTTTATTTTAAGTTTTGAACCATTGATCCAAATCTTTTTTAAACTTGCAGTTCACTCAAAGGCTCAAAGCTATATCCTATTTTTAACTTTTTTTTAAAGTTGTCTATAGACTTAGTATTAAAGCTAAATTAAGCATTTAGCAATCACAAGAATACAAAAATAAATGAAAACTTTGTTAGCCTATTGGGTGAATATTGTAATTGACTAAATTAATCTAATACGAGTATCAAACATTTTTTTTAAAGCAAAAGTTCAATATAGATCTCAAATTTACCATATATCCAATAAACCAATCATAGCTATTTATTTTTCTAATAAAAAAATAAAATAAACTTTCACCATTTTTTTAAAAATTAATTATCTCGCAAATCGTTAATCGTTCTGTGAAAAAAACATATACATTCGGACGAAATTAAATTATCTTTTATAGATATGCACTTCTAAATATTTTTAACGATTTTTTTTTTTTTCAAAATTTGGTAGGAAAATCATATATGATTTGTGAAAATCATATGTGATTCGATTTTTACAAATCATATATGATTTTGCAAACAATATTTGATTTGTAAAATCATATATGATTTAAAAATCACATGTGATTTGATTTTACAAATCACATGTGATTTTGAAAATCATATATGATTTTTCCGGTGATTTTCCAATGAATTTTTGAAAAAAAAACTTTGTCGAAAATATGAAGTGCGTATCTATAAAAGATAATTTAATTCTCGTCGCGATAATGTGTATTTTTCGTGGTTTGAAGATTCTGGTTTGCGAGATATGTTTTTAAAAAATGGTGAAAATGGTATTTTTATTAATTTTAATAAAAACTGGATGGTTAAGATTGATTTATTGGATCTATGAAAAATATTAGATCTATATTGATCTCAACCCTCTTTTTGAAGTGTATAAAAAAAAGCCTAAATACAAAACTTTGTATCCCATAGAAATAATTGAATTAGTTAATCCGATTTAAAAAGAATTATATGAATAAACAATTAGATATGATAAAACACCGTGCCGATGTATGACTATTATAAGTATTAGTAAAAGACCAATGTTTTCTTAAACTGTAGCTAAATTAGAGTTTTATTTTTAGTAAAAAAAATAAATAAAAATAAATAAATGAGTAAAGTCCAAAATACATCCATGTGGTTTGCCCTTTGTCTCGCTTTACATTCTTAAACTCTTTTTTGGCACAAAACCATCACTCTGTTAGTAAAGTTGGCACAAATACATCCCTCTGTTAGTAAATTCGGTTAATAAGGACTAACGGTGCAAATATTTCTCCGTTATCTCTTAACGGAAGAAAATATTTGCCGTTAGTCCTAGGACTAACGATGCAATAAAATAAATTGCATCGTTAGTCCTAAGGACTAACGGTGCACTCCACCGTCACCTACCACCTCCACCGCCACCACCTCCACTTGCCACCACTCAACGCCACCACCTCCCGCCACCGCCGCCACCCACCGCCACCATCGCCACCACGCTCCACCCCTCCACTCCACGCCGCCACGCTTCTTCCGCCTTCCTCCACCGCCACCACCACCACCCACCGCCGCCACTTCCACCACACCACCGCCACGCTCGCTTTTTTGTTGATGGTGGTGGTGGGTGTGACGATGATGGTGGTGGCGATGGCCACCACCACCACCCGATGTGGCGGTGATGGCGATGGTGGAGGGTGGTGAAGTGGTGGTGGGCGTGGAGTGGTGGCGTTGAGTGGTAGGTGGTGGTAGTGGTGGTGGTGGCGGTGGAGATGAGGTAGTGGCGTGGGTGGTGGTGGAGGAGCGTTGGTTGGTGGTGGGTGGAGGTGGTGGTGTAGTGGTGGGTGGCGGTGGTGGTGGTGTTGGCGTTGGGTGGTGGTGGGTGGAGGTGGCGTTGGGGTGGTGGTGGGTGAAGGTGGCGTTGGGTAGTCGTGGGTGGAGGTGGTGGTGTAGTGGTGGGTGGCGGCGGTGGAGGTGGGGGGTGGTGGCGCTGGGTGGTGGTGGGTGGAGGTGGTGGCGTTGGGTGGTGGTGGGTAGAGGTGGCGGTGGAGGTGGTAGGTGGCGGTGGGTGGTGGCGTTGGGTGGTAGGTGGCGGTGAAGTGCACCATTAGTCCTTAGGACTAACGATGCAATTTATTTTATTGCATCGTTAGTTCTAAGGACTAATGGTGCAAATATTTTCTCTTCCGTTAGGAGATAACGGAGAAATATTTGCACCGTTAGTCCTTATTAACTGAATTTACTAACAGAGGGATGTATTTGTGCCAACTTTACTAACGGAGGGATGGTTTTGTGACAAAAAAAAAGTTTAGGGATGTAAAGCGAGACAAAGGGCAAACCACATGGATGTATTTTGGACTTTACTCTAAATAAATAAAAATACTCTCTCTGTCTCATTTAAACTGTCCACTTTGAATTTTTAAAGTCTTTCTTTTTGAACTTTGATATTAAACATTTTTGTTTGTGTTATTATAACACAAACAAAAATATTTAAAGTTAAATTTGAAAAAAAAAAAAAAAAAAACAATTAATATGGACGGATTTAGTACATAATTTGTGGTTCCCGACAAGCGCGGAAAGAAACACCTCGTTAGAAACAAATAACTCCCATTTGTTTTTCTCTACATACTGTGAGAAATCTTTACAAAGAATTACATGCACTTAATTTCAAATGAAGTTATAAGTTATATATCTTGTAATATGTACGTGTGTCATGCAACAAGAAGTATGGAACTATAGATAGACTTCTCTTATGTTACACAATTTAAAATTTAAAATTGCTATAAAGTGTCATCCCCATACTCCCTATAAATAATAGATAAAGCACGATACATTCAACACACTTTATCGACACATTTTTGTATATCTTTGATTTAATATATCCATTGTTACAAAATCTTAGTACCTCAACCATGTCGGGAAACGATGTTGTCATTAGAGTGTGCAAGATTACAGATTTTCCATGTAAAGTTAACAACAAGTTTGCATACATAAGAACTAATCAGTTCATGGTTAATGGAAAGCCGTTGTATTTCAACGGCTTTAATGCTTACTGGTTAATGTGCATGGCTTCTGATCCCTCTACAAGAACGAAGGTGGCACATGCTTTTCAAGAGGCTTCAAGATTAGGAATGAACATCGTTAGGACTTGGGCTTTTAGTGATGGAGGCAACAAACCTCTCCAAACGTCGCCCGGTTCTTACAATGAAGACATGTTTAAGGTAACTTGATCCCTTTAGCTAGAGACGTAACAAAAAGCAAAATGACCAAAAAATAATTGATCAAGATTATGAAGAAAAAAAAAATCGACCGGCTGCATTAGCACTATGCCGTAAAAATCCACGGGTGTCCTGTGAAACCTCGCATGACCTACCCACAAAACAAGTGATTTTTTCGTTTGTTAGGATTTTAAGTTTTTGTTTTGATGTTTATAAAGATTTTTATGAAAGTTCATGAAAGAAAATTTTGTTTAGGTACTTGCTAGTCCCGCCAAGTTTGTTGTTACAGTGAGATTGTGTTTGATTTAAAAAATGACCAATGGTATAAAAGCTATTTTTAAATAATTTTAACTATAAAATGTTGCTATGTATTTTTTTGTTACAAAAGTGACGAACTTGATATATGAAGCAGAGGACAATGACCGATCATATATGTTGCTATGTATTTTTTTAGTAAATCGCTTGTCTCTGCTTTTAGCAATATGTCAGCTGCCATTAAACATACTCCAAACCGGCTAGGATACATAATAAAATTTTAGCAAGAAACTTGATGGATCACAAAAAGCTAAAGCTTTTGTTATATGTTATTTGTGCTAAACATTCATCGCTTCATTTCAGGGATTGGATTTTGTGGTGTCACAAGCCAAAAAATACAAGCTTCGCATAATTTTTAGCTTAGTCAATAACTGGGATGATTTTGGAGGTAAGAAACAATATGTTCAATGGGCTAGAGATTATGGAGGCAGTCAATACTTGAATAATGATGACGAATTCTTCTCTAATGTCATTGTTAAAGAATATTACAAGAATCACGTCAAGGTAGATATTTAAAAGCTATGGGGAAAAAATGATTATTTTAATAATAACATTATTAATTTGTTTTTTCTAAAACCCCTATGTTTGGTGTTGTTTCTAAGTATATATTCTACATGCAGAGTGTTCTTACGAGACAAAACTCAATCACCGGGGTTGCATATAAGGATGATCCTACCATCTTTGCATGGGAGCTAATCAATGAACCTCGTTGCGAGTCTGATCTATCAGGAAAGACACTTGAGGTTCTCCCTTTTTTTCTGTGAAAAAATATGCATATGATCATCATATGAAACATTAAGACTCGATCTGCCTCCCTGATAACAATTAGAATGTCTTATTCATGCAGGAATGGATAGTAGAAATGGCAGCTGAAATCAAATCCATTGACAAGAATCATCTTGTTGAATGTGGACTTGAAGGATTTTATGGTGAGTCGATGCCTGATAAGAAACAAAACAATCCTGGCTTTGAAGTCGGGACTGACTTCATTTCAAACAACCGCATCAGCAATATAGATTTTGCTACAATCCATATCTATCCGGATCAATGGTATGCAACGCCTCAAATTTTGTAGCTCACACCTAGCCAACTCCAATATTCCAAAGTGTGATCCTTATAGTATTTTTTTTTAAATCTATTTAACAAATAAATATTGTAACTTGTGAATAGGGTTTCTGGAGACAAAGTAGCTCAAGCTAAATTCGCTAAGAAATGGATAAAATCCCATATTGAAGATTGCAATACAGTCCTTAGAAAACCTTTACTGATTACAGAATTTGGAAAGTCCTCGCAGTCTAAAGGTTACACCGTCAAACAAAGGGACGAATACTTTAGAAACATCTTTAACGCAGCTTATCAAAGTGCAAAAAGTGGTGGGTCGTGTTCAGGTACGATGTTTTGGCAAGTCCTTGCTAAAGGAATGGAGAACTGGGGTGACAGCTACCAAGTTGTCTTAGAGAATAACCCATCTACTAACACTGTAATTTCCCAGCAGTCACAAAAGATTTCTTCGATCGACTCGCCGATGAAGACGCAACTCTTTGTTAACCGTAAAAAAATTATAATCAACTTCATTAAGATAATTATCTTGGGGGTGATAATATCACTTGTTTTCATCCTTCAAGGTATGAAACTAGAAATAATTTAAAAAACTAAAGATGAAAATAATTTACTGTTATAGCAGTATGCCAGTATGTATGGCCGGTATCTTTGGATGCATAATGTAACGTTGTTGTTACGTCTCCTTAATGACGGACATATTTGAAAACCGGGATATTTATTGGATAATATACTAGTGCTACTTTATGGTGGTCGTTTTTGGGAGACGTGTAATATATTCGTATTATTCACTACTTTACTTTATTATTATAAGCAAAATAAAAATATCGACATCAAAATCTTATAAGAAAACCGTATGCTCATTATTTATCACGTTGAAGTTACTAAGAAAATTGTCGTAACAAACACAAATTTGCAATCAATTGAAGTTACGTACGTTATTTATCACGTAAAACTTCTTTGACAAGTATAAGGTAGAAGGCATAAATGTTTTACTATTGTAGGAAAGAATTATGGGACATCGAAGATTACATGCACATTCTGTATAAAATGATGTTTGAAGGCAATATATAGCGTACATGGATGCATGGTAAAACCAATTGAAATCTAGTGTACTAGATCTTTTTGCCAGTCCGACATTGTCTTCTTGTTATGCATATCAATAAAATTATTTGTGAAAGCTTAACAGGATAACTGAACATTTAGGGAAAAACAAAAGACATTATCAATGTTCCAAAGGACATGGTCGATATGGTAATTAATTACTAATGAGATCGCTTCACAAGTGAGGAACAGTATAGAAAATTGTATATGTCGGTAGCTTAAAGTTCCATCCAGCTGCTCTAGATATGTTTGTATTTTGAGTGCCGACTCTTGCCACTTCACATCGTTGTTTTCTATTTGTACCTTTTGTATAATTTGAAATATCTAGTATATGTGGCTTTCTTACACTATCTCTTCCACGAGGAAGTAATTCTATAACTTATGCATGTAAACAAAACATCATATCATTACTTTATACTCATATACAAATTAAGTGACACTTGCAATTAGCATAAATCACCACATATAAGATTTATAGGAGACACTAAAGTTTAGTTTGTGTTACATTAGGTTAGTCACAAAATACATAATGAGAACACTGACTTCGAAAGATCCACTAATTGTTATACGCCATGATATTTGCCAAGTAATCCTATAGCTCATGCATGTAAACAAAACATCATATCGTTACTTTATACTCATATACAAATTAAGTGACACTTGCAATTAGCATAAATCACCACATATAACAAACAAGCCAACTAGAAAAACATTACTTACACCTTAATATATGTTTTACAGTTATACCTCCAACTAAAAACTACTACGTAACTCATAAGTGGACTTGTACGATATATAATTGTTTAACCGTAAAAAAGCCGTATACTACTATATTTCCATTTATTTGTTACAAATACAAATAGAAAACAAAGGTAGGAAGTAAAAACTAGAGTCAACACTCAAAATATGAGCATATCTAGATTTCTCAAAGGCCTGCTGAATTATGTCGTCCTTAGGTTCACTTTTATATAAATAATAAGCAGTGTAAAATCAACTCATTTATTAACGTACTATTTATATCTACTTGTTTAGCATGGTTAATTTGTAGTTTAATTTTGTGTTTCATTGTGTCAATTGAATAGCATCTTCTAAACCTATATAGATTTAACTTGGTATAAAAGTGGCGCTTCGTTGATTACTGCACTTTGAATCATGTCTCGAAGCTATTGTTTATTGTATGGGAGTCCCAATTAGAGTCTGGACATGCAACAACTTGTAGTCATTTATTTATTTTTTATTTTTTTTACTCACTCTTTTAGATCATTTGGTTTATTGATAACTAGCAAAATGCTAAAGATAATATGAGATTACAAAGAGTTGGAACAAGTTTACGGAGTATCTTATATCATATAAAACTTTTTTAAACGTGACGTACGTTCTCCATTATCAGAAAATGAATATCTTCTCATCATTCGACCGACATGGTAATGAGTTTTAAAATATATTATCATCAAAGTGTGGGAGGTTATATTACAAGTTCAAATCATGCTTCATGGAAAAACAAACCTAGACCATGTAAATAAGTTTAGCATGTGCAAAGTTTTAGAGTTAAGTTAATGATAAAATCCATAAAATAACATATCTTTTTAAAATTTTGGGGATACTTTTAAAATTTTAAACAAAACTTTACTTTTTATCATCTTCTTAACTTTCGAAATTTGTTTGATTTCATTCGTATGACCCGTTTATATTAAAATAATAACTAAAATACTATATTATTTTAATATAAGCGGTCATATGCCAAATCGAAACAATTTGAAGATCGTTGATAATAAATAATAAAAAATAAGTGTTTTAAGTCGACAAAATTTGAAAAGTACATTATTATTTTATGGTTTTTACCCTTAAGTTAATGATGTTATATATTTATACAGTGGTGGTCGTGTCAATTACTTCTAATATATACTATCTTCGGTCTCATAATAACTATCTAGTTTGATTTTTTAAATCTTTGTTTCTTAACTTTTATTTTAAATATTTTTGTTTGCGTTATATAATATTTTATGAAAATCATACTAATGAAAATACATTTAAACCTCAATCCATTCATATATTTTTCATCAAATGTTATATTACGTAAACAAAATTATTTAAAGTTAAATTTGAAAAAGAAATACTTAAAAAGTTAAAGTGAATAGTTTTTATTAGACGGAAGTACTAATTAATTAGGCTTCTTAATCATTATTTAATATGAAATATCTACCTATAATATAAAAAGAAGACCCTTATTTACTGTGTAGCCTTAAAAAAAAGACACGTAAGGCTTCAAAAAGAGGACACGTAAGCATTTGTATTGCTTCTCAAGAAGCTGCTAGATAAACAAAAGTCTATCTCCCACCATTCACATCATTTCATGTTGTTTCACACTTTCACCCACCTCATTTTTCTTTCAACCTCAAACCTCCAACTGTGATTGTACACTACCATTTTCCGGTGAAGCCATATTCGGACCAAGGTAAGCGATCTTTCTTTCATCAATTACTTTTTATACGATTTTGTTTACAAATTTACACTTACATATACGCGACTTGCATTTTTTTAGCTTCTATTTTCGATTTTTTGGAGTTGTAGCGGTGACTGCGACGTGGCGCGTATTTGAAAATGGGAGATGATTCAAAATAATGGGAACCAAGAAAGGGTATGTCTTACTTGTTTCATTTCTCGCAAGATTTGTATGTGTCTTTGCATTTTATTTGCATGATATATACTTTTTTCTATAGATATTTTTTTATTTTTTTTGTAGATCTAGAGTTTTTTATAGATCTATATATTTTTATAGATCTATTGATTTTATTTGTAGATTTATAAGTTCTATTTGTAGATCTAACGTTTTTGTTATTTATTTTATAGTCCCGCCGGAACAAGCTGTTGTGGTCGCCGGAAACACGCTGTTGTGGTCACCGGAACAAGCTGCTGTAGCCACAACTCTCGCCGAAACAAGCTGTTATGTTCGCCGGAAAAATGCTGGGGTCGCCCGAACAACGCTGTGCCACTGCCGGAAATCGTTTCTATCGCCGGAAAAAGTATGCTTTTGAGATTTTTGTAACTTATAAATAAGTTATAGTAATATTAGTTGTAAATAAGTTTTTGAGATTTTTGTAACTTATAATATGATTTGTAGTTTAAAATGTTTATGATATAGTAATATTAGTTGTAAATAAGTTTTTGAGATTTTTGTAAGTTTTTATGTTTTCGAAAATGTTTAAAAGCTTTTGAAATTAACAAGCATGGATATTTAAAATTTGGCTAATGATGATTTTAAGGTGATTTTGAATATATTATTTTTCTGTTTAAATTTTGACTATAACTTGTTATATAATAACTGTTATTGATTTTAAGGATTTAACCAACTATTTTATAGATTACAAATAATTTTGTTACAAGACAGAAAAAGTTTATTTGGCTAAATTAAAATTTTGGGTTTCATGTGACCAAGTTTGTGTCTCGAGCCTCGAGACAAAAATGCGGATCTCAAAACTTGAAATTAACTCAAAATATGAAATTTCAATTTGGATTTGAAACATTGTACTGTTAGAAAAGATTAAATGAATTTAAGGACTTGCAAGTGTTACAAAGGATTGAGAGTTGTAAATATTACAAAAGAAATCTATTTGGCTTATTGAGACATAAAAAACAGACAACATTAGCTTGTAGCTTGAAATCCTTTTGACGCACTGATCCATTGAACTTGACTTCAGACCTTGAAATCTTTATGCCGAGAAAATACTCATCAAGATGGAAGCTTTGCGGATAAATGGATGGAAGTCATGGAACCTATAAAAATAAAATAGTGAAGAGAAAAACTTGAACATTGGATAAAGCTATTATATCATCCATCCTTGGACTTTTGCAAATTACCCAATTTACAAAGTTATTACCTAAAGGATGACATGAAAAAAGTAGCAGATTTGGCATCTCAATGCTATGACAAAAAGTGAACAAAAGCGATTTGGCATCTTCATGTTATGATAGAAAGTGAACAATCAAAACAAAAATTAACTAGAATGTACAAAAAGCGACAATTAAACAAGAAAAATAATTGGATGATCCAAAGTTTTTTTCATCGTATAGTTTCAATGTGTTTGCTAAATAAACAAAGAATATGTGTTAATCATCATGCGCTTTTCTTTCTTTTTTTTTTTTTTTCCTAATGGCAAATTTTTACAACTCATCTATCTTAAAATCTTTATCTCACATGTTTTTTAAATGACAAAATTAAAATTTTAAGTTGACGGATCACTCACGTACCCGCGAACCAAACGGTTTTTGGTACTTACTTATGAGTTACAAAATTTTAAGTAGATGGAACACTCAAGTATCGGCGGACCAAACGGTTTTTGGTACTTACTTATGAGTTTGCTTTAACAATTAACAAAGATATAAAAAAATCAAAATAAAAAATAAAATGGGACGATCTATTGAAAGCTAAATTAGGTGAAAGTATATCAAAGTCTTAAAAATAAAAATTCACATTGCAATTGTTTATTTTTTTTACCACCTAACTATTTATCATTTGCAAAGTATTGCTTCATTTGATTTTTCAGCTTTTTGTGATCTTTTTTGAACCCACAAAACTCGCTTGTATAATGGTCGTATCTTGGCAACTCAAAAGTCAAATGACATTTTGTAGTGCAATTGTGTATCTGTGGACATTAAGTCACCTAAGTTAAACACACAAATTGACTCATGAAATAATAAAAAATATTCAATGTTACATATAATATAACACAAATACACAATTTAACCTAGATCTTTCTTCGAAAATAAAACACAATCACACGCGACAAAGTCTAACAACACACACAAAAGAGAAGACGCACACACAAAAATTCTAAAAAAACACAAACAATTGTAACCTCTTAACGACCCCAAGAATGCCACGAATGCATAAAAAATCACAAATAAATTGACACAACCTTACTGTTAGGAACAAGGCTCGGGTTTTAACTAGCGGAAAAATCCACGATTCCGTGCAAATCATTAAGTATTGATTGATGGTTCTCTAATGGTTAGAAGTTGTGATTGAAGTATTGAATACTTGTTCTGGTGACTTTTAATTAGAAGTTGTGATTGAAGTCATTGTAACTCATGTGACATATTGTTTTTAAAGTGATACCGCATTAAGTCAATGCCTAAAGGGGACGGACATACAAATGTAACTTTTGGTTCACACCAAAAAGATTCTTTACAAATGTGATTCATCTTATATATTACCTGACCTGATAGCAGCTTCAAACATATGCAACACTATATGATTGTTGTTTTCTACATTTACGGACCATGATTAAGAGATTATTAGACGTTCTTGGGCCGTGCTATAGCACGGCCGTAATCGTACCTAGTATCAATATAAAACTATTAGGAAAAAAAAAAGCTGACAATATAAGAAGGGGAACACGTGGAGGCTTATGAGCACTTTTTATACTTTTTAAACAAACTTCACTTTCCATTCGACCCGCTCTCTTCCACGGGAAGTAATCCTATAACTCATGCATGTAAACAAAACATCATATTATTAATTTATACTCATATACAAGTTAAGTGACACTTGCAATTAGCATAAATCACCACATATAAGATTTATATGAGACACTAAAGTTTAGTTTGTGTTACATTAGGTTAGTCACAAAATACATAATGAGAACACTGACTTCGAAAGATCCACTAATTGTTATACGCCATGATACTTGCCAAGTAATCCTATAGCTCATGCATGTAAACAAAACATCATATCGTTACTTTATACTCATATACAAATTAAGTGACACTTGCAATTAGATTTATGCTAATCACTACTACACAAACTTTTACCCACGATTTTTCCCACGAAACAAAAGCGTGAAATTTCCACGTAATACCAACAAATTACACACCAAATTGTTGACCAAATTTGATGGAAATATGTCAATAATTTCACGGATTTCCACTATTTACATACTAAACTGTTGACTAGAGTTTTAGGTGTGAAATCATCACAAATTTCCACAGATTTGTGACAATATTCACACTATTCGTGTTGATTATACGTCCGTGGGAAACTAGTAGACATTTCACACATATTAGTCACGACCAAAATTATGTGGCAAATTTAAAATAACTATTTAACTTGTCCGTGGAAATCGTGGGTCACTAACCACGTATTTCCCACAAAATGTTGTTTTATGTTAGTCGTGAAATCGTCAGATTTCTCACAATTTCTCACAAAAAATATTGTTTTATATTTATGTATATTTACACATTCTTACATTACTTAGTATGTCTTCATATGTGTTTGGTAGTTTCATTATTATATGTGTTTGTTTATTAATTTAACTATTATGTTAGTATCACAAGTGTATGTGTAACAAACCATTGTATATGTGTGGATATCTACACTAAAATATGTTTCGTATGTCCGTTTATGAACTTCATTGTATCTCTATATGCTTTGTATGTAGGTATACGGACAATATATGCGTGAGCGTGTAGCTATATTAGAAAATTAAAAGAAAGCGATTATCTCAGTGGAAAATTCGTCGATAATTTTCTATGGATTACCTACCAATCTAATTAACCCGTGGAAAATATATGTGTAAATACCCATGGATTTCCCAAAAAATATCGTTTTTATGTTTCTGTATACTTACACATTCCCCCATTATCTTGTATGTCTTCATATGTGGTTTATAGTCTCATATTTTATGTGTTTATTTATTAATGTAACTATTTATGTGAGTATTATAAGTATATGTGTAGGTTTAGGTATAACCTTATTGTGGAAAAAACCATTGTATACGTGTGGATATCTACACTTATATGTCTAGTATGTCTGTTTATGACCTCCATTGTATCTATATATGTTTTGTATGTAAGTATACGGACACGGGATGCATGAATGTGTAACTATATTAGTAAAAAAGTAAAAGAAAAAGATTATGTTTATGGGAAAGTCGTTGGTAATTTCCCACGAATTACCTACGAATCTCATGAATCCGTGGGAATTATGTGTGTAAATACCCACAAATTTCCATAAACAATTTCGGTTTTATGTTCTCAGATACTTACACACTCCCCATTACCTAGTATGTCTTCATATCGTTTGTAGTTTCATATTTTATGTGTTCATTTATTAATGTAACTATTTATGTAGTATCATAAATGTGTACATACCATATCAACTGAAAGCAATATACAAATCAATACCCCATGAGTAGATGTTGATCTATACTTCTCTACAATACCACTTATTTTGCCTAACTCTTTACCGACTCCCGTATCAATATCATTGGCTAGCTATAGCGAACACATCAATAATACCGTAAAAAAAACCGTAGTCACTTTGTCGTTAAAATACTAAATCTATTGTGACATAATTAACCCCGTAAGAATTATAAACTCTATCAACCTTTAACCAAATTTATATGAAAAATTAATCATATGGACACCAAAATTCGATTATAATCGAACAGAAAAAAAAACTAAAAACTCATTTTCGGTTTGGATATGGTTTAGCTATCGAACCGAAAACCGAATTTCCATAAATATATGTATTTTTATATATTTATATATAAAAGACCATTAAATTTTATCCTAATATAAAAAAACACTTTTTATACTTGAAATAATTTTATTTGCCAAAAATCTATATAATAAAATTTAAAGAATATATACAACTGTGTCATTCGGGTTATTCGGGTCAACCCGAAAACTTAACCGAATTCAAATTTGGATTTTGGTTCATTTCGGTTTGGTTTAATTCTAGTTCGGTTCATTTCGATTTCGGTTTTACGTGAAATTTTTTTTAACCAAACCGAATAAACCAAACAACCCGATAACCGAACCGAGTATGCCTTATGACAACCAAAATCCGGATAGGCCCATTACACTTATTAAAATTCGGACAAAAAGCCCAAGACACAACCAACTAACTATTCTCATTTAGATAAACCTAAACCTATCTATCCTCCATTCAATCTATACGCAGCCACATTAAAAATATGCACTTCATATTCTTTCTCTAGTCTCTACTAGCAGCCACAAAGATCAATAATCCAATATCTCATCCTTTAATTTTATATCAAATGATCTAACCATGGAATGACCCTTGTTTTTGCTACTGAAGCTCGAATCACAAACACAACTAAAACACATTTCTTTCATCACATGAACCAGGTACGTTTTGGGTTTTTCTGGTTTTGTTCTTAACGTCTCAGTTTCTTGTTTTTGTACAGATTCATAAATATCATTCTTGTTTGATATGTGTCACGAATAAGGTAAGCTTTCAAGTTTAGTTTTCTTTTTAAGTTTTTTGGTTTTTTAAGATCGATTGCAACAGCCCACTCGCCGGAATAAGCGACGGTATATCTTATTTGCTTTGGTTATTTTAGTTTATTTAACGTTTTTTCAAGTGTTATTGTGTGCTTATTCTTTGTCTTTTTTATTGTAGATCTTCTAATATTTGTTAACTTGGGTCACTTGAAGCAGATCCGGGAAGCGGATGTACAATCTCTTGGAAGCAATCATTTAATGAGTTTTGGACTTAATGACAAATAAAAGATTGGAAAAGATGGAAGATGAGATGTATAATGCAATAAAAAATTGTAGTTGTTTGTGTTTTTGCCTAGATGTAATATGTATTAAGTGATTTATGTGTTTTGTTCTCTTGGATAACCGGAATGGTTTCCAAATTTCTACATATTGGAATGGTTTCTGTAATTTGTATTAAGTGTATAATGCAATAAACAATTTGGTATTTGATTCATATGGTTTCTGAATTGCTGATTCGTGTGTATAATATATTTGCCAAAAATTAAAAAATAAAAATAAACATATCCAGTAAACTGTAAAAAAAACAAAATATGTAAAATAATAAAAATTTATTGAAATATATAAAATTTTAATCATGTTTCACCCAAAAAAATTCACAAGAAATCTGTGGGAAGGTTGTGGGAGAAAAATCCGTGGGAAATCTTTTTTGAAAAATTGTGAAAACCTCCGTGGATAGTTTTTATGAAAATTGTGAAAAATCAGAAATACATCCGTAGGAAATCATGGGTAATAAACCTACATATTACACACAAAGATATCTGTGGGAAAAGTAGTCAATGCAGTGGGAAAATCTGTGGGAAAATATTTACCCACGGGGTTTTTACACACGGAATATTTCCGTGTGAAATCCGTGGAAAAGGGCCCTTTCCCACGAGATTTCCCACGGATTTTACCGTGGGAAAAACCTGTTTGTGTAGTAGTGAATTGCAAGTGTCACTTAATTTGTATATGAGTATAAAGTAATGATATGATGTTTTGTTTACATGCATAAGTTATAGAATTACTTCCTCGTGGATTTATATAAATCTCAACCTTTTTAAACAAAATGTTTCTAACAAAATGTTTCTAACAAACAAGCCAACTAGAAAAAGATTACTTACACCTTAATATATGTTTTACAGTTATACCTCCAACTAAAAACTAACTCATAAGTTGTAAAACCCTAAAATCGTAAGTGCATTAAAGGACTATAATACCCCTCAACTAATAATTCGCGACATATAACAAGCTCGTTAAATTGTTGGACACTTAATGATAATTGGTTTACACAAAACATTGAAAACTATAAACTTATAATTAACTTACAAATAATTACATAACACATTAAAATGTTACATATATATACTACTTAAGAAATAAAATAAATAAAATGTAAAAAGTATTTTTGGAAGGCAAATCAAGTTGGTGTATTGGTCTTGCAATTTCCTTTGTTCGGTTAAAAAAAAACGCCTAAGGGCCAAAATCTATTCCTAAAATGTCTCAGATCAATCTTTAAATGCATACTAATCCTATTCAAAAAAGATCACAAAGAAAACCCTAGCACACAAAGGAAACCATCGACAGCCACCTTTTCTCCTGCATCATCTTTTCTGTCGATCAAAAGGAGGCCAACAGGAGGTTCGTTCATAGGTTCGGAAGGCTCGTGATCGTGGGAAACTGTTGGGAGCGTACGTGGGATTTTTCCTTGTGTCCTAAAGTTGTGTGGCTGTACGGTAGGTAGTGGGTGTTTCGACCCATACACAACATTTGTTTCGTGTCTTTCTTGTAATCACGCTTCAAGGGTAAGCTTCGACCTCGTTAAATCTTCCTAGAATGCATGCTTAAACCGATTATATAACGTCACATGGAATAACAAGAATAACATGATAATACTTAGGCTTTTGAATCCATTGTTTGCTGTTTTGACCATTCCTTGATTTTGCTATGAGTCGACCCATGTTTATTTTATACTAGTCGAGCCTTTTAACCTGTACAAACAAGAAACAAACCTGAGGTAACTAATATAAAGGGGTCTCGACTAGTCGAGCCTTTTGAATCCATTGTTTGAGATGTCATGCGTAGATGAAACAATGGTTTGGTTGTGGGTGTTCGAATGGTTTAACATGGGTGACGGTAAAGACATGAACGAGTATTTGTGTTAAGGGTATGTCGAATGTAGTTTGTGTGTATACCTGTACATAGGGTCGAATGATATTTTGGGATGAAAATTCATAAGTGTGGGTCGTGGGTGTTAATTTGTGAATGCATGACCTTTACGTGAAGTAAATCATATTACAAAAGACATTCTCATATTACAAAAGACATTCTGATATGCATGACCTTTACATGGGTGTTAATGAGTCATTGGTTAGTGTCCTTACATGTACTGGCCATATACATAGACATTCTGATATTACAAAAGAAAAAGGGTAGATGCATGGTCTTGTGGAGGTAAGTTCGAGGGTGCTCGCGGGGATTAACGGATAAGTTCTATGTTACATAAAAAGGGTGTCGGGATAGTTGAGTCGGGGGTAAATCATATTACGTGTTTACTTGGTCGTAAATGTTAGTCATATGGACCGTGAGCGACTTAAAGATGGTCGATCAAAATGTTAAAGCATGGTTCTTTCATTTATATTAAATGTGCATGAATTTAAAAGGAACATAAGATTTTAAGTTAATTACACTTGTAACCCTACACTTTGAAATATTTACCATGCAAACCCTATAGTTTAAAATATGATCTAATTAAGCCATAAAATAGGAAAATTGTATTATTAAACCTTTAAGTTACCATTTATAATTTATAACCCCTAAGTTTGGCTAATTAATGATTTTTGCCCTAAAGTATTTTAATTCCGTCCATTACTAAAAATGAGAATACGCTTATGACTCTAAAAAGATTAATACGATTAATCCATTATAACTTAAATGAGCTAATAAGTATTAAACAAATCGTAATCCGTGTAGATGCGTTGGAGGAGACGTGACGTTGTGTCTTCGTGTTCATTCGTTCGTTTGCTTTCTTTTCATTGGCGTTAAGGTACAGATATTCTATCCCTTCTCAGTAGGGATTTCTCATGATCTCTTTGCATCTCTGATCTCTTGACCCTTTGCTCTAATATTGAAACTCTGATATTGAACCTCTGCTATTGAACCTCTGCTATTGAACTACTGTTACTGAACCTCTGTTATTGAACCTCTGTTATTGGACCTCTGTTATTGAACTACTGTTACTGGACCTCTGTTTCTGAACGTTTGATACTGAACCTTTAGTATTGGACTATTGCTATGAATCTCTGAATTGTGGAGTAATGATATTGAAACTTGATTATGATGACTCACCTATTGTATACTGTGGAGTTTTTGCCTTGACCTGTCAGTTTGAGACCCGAGCCATTAACTAGGCATGGGGGTTCCATGTCCATGTCATTGATGCACCAATGACATGACTCTAGTGTGGTTGAGTGATGTTCCACACCGTCCCTATACTGTACTGATTATGCGCGCTTCACTGTTATTGTTATGGCCACTACTGCTTCGTAGGGCGATGGATGCATCCTAGATTTGTACTTTGTCTTATTCGATATATACCGATCGGTGATGTGGTGCGTGTGCAATACACCCCTCATATATTGGGAGCCGATCACCCACTGGCTACTTGAGGTCTCCCCTCCTATTGGTTTGGTATTTCGAGGTCACCCCTCCGAATACAATGGTTACTACTGGATACTTGACTGCTATTGCTACTATTGATATTACTGTATTGTTGGTTCGTGGTGGATTACTGACCCTTTCCTTTTCCTTTACCCTACTTTATATACTGTTACACTTCATATATATTTCCTATTGTATCTTATCTTGACTTCAGTTCCTTATCATCGCTATTGTAATCGCTATATCTGCTCACTGGCTTTTAAGCTCACCGCATTTCTTTTCCTCGCGGCGGTACATAAGCTAGGCCGGGATTGTTTAGGTTGAGAGATGAGCTGATATAGAGACCATGCCTAGTCATCTTAGACTTCAATTGATTTTTTTTTATATTATTAGACTTGGTCATCATGTTTCTATTTTGGAGTTTTCCTTCTTGAATTTATATATTGTTAAGTCATGTTAACACGAATTTTCGACTTCCGCTGTTTGACTTATGTTCATTATGTATGCTTTGATATGACACCATATTGTGATACTTCTACCCTTATCGGGTTGGGGTGTTACATAAGTGGACTTGTACGATATATAATTGTTTAACCGTAAAAAAGCCGTATACTATATTTCCATTTATTTCTCCTAAAGTACATTTACCAACTGCCCCGACCCGAGAACCCGCTTTAGCCCCGACGTTATATTCGTCCGATGTTGCTTATATCGTCGTGGTTTCTTCATGTCCGCCCGATCCCGCTTGATGAACAGTAGAATGTACAGTGCTCTCCACCTCCTGCTTATTCCACCTCCTGCTTATCGATGATTCTATCTTCGGACCCGTTGCATGACTGCCATCTGTTTTCCTTATCTGATATTTGTTATTGCTTTCACCATTTACACACACCCCACACGAAACAAATCGACCACCGGCTTTTTGGTCTCTGGCGACTTTCATCGGCGTGTATCGGTTACCATCTATAGTAAGGTTTTTTGTTTTTGTTTTTCCCTTTTATGATTTTGTTGCGATTTTTATTTTCGAATTTGATTATTAATTTGTTGATGCTTTAATAAAGTTTCGGATTTTATTTTCGGTGTATTGTTTTATGTTGTTGTTTAATTGGTATGCCGCTATTTAGTATTGTCACACCCCCAAATTACCTCATTTTGCGTGGAATGGAATTCTCGGGATCGATCATCAGCATCACAATCACGGTTATATTGAACGACCTAAAGTGTCGTTTGAAAAGAACATCGTTTGATATATTAAAACATTCAGAGTTACAAAGATAGGTCCCAAATGAAAGTTACTATGTCATGGAAAATAAGTTTGGTACAAGTCAAACGATGTTTTAAAGTATATAAAACCCAGTGAAACGCGTCGTCACCACGACTCTATGATAAGTCCACATGCATGCCATGAAGTGAATGCCTTAGATACCGAGATAAAACATGCTAAAAGTGTCAACACAAAGGTTGAGTGAGTTCATAGAGTTTGCGTTGAAATGTAAAGCCTTTCAAAATCGTTTATGCGGCAAAGGCATTGTAAATCCACTCGGTTCCAAGTTCCGCCCATACAAAACTTGCAACTGTGTGTTCACAACCCACCGCCAAAATATGTATAGTTTATGTTCAAGCACATGATGTCAAATGAATTCACAATAGTACCTAACTTCGACGTAGAACAATAACACATAATCAATAGCACATGACTTAATATATCGTAGTCAATCGATTTAGAACATTATACTACGAGAACTATAGCACATAATCAATAGCACCGACTCAATGTATCGAGTCAACCGACATAGTACTTTATACGACGTAGAACTATAACATCTAATCGTGAACAATTGATATAATACAACATTCGAATTTGAAACGATGGTGATCATGATAGAAGTTATCCTTAAAAATCCAAAGTACTTGTGAAAAATAGTTAAGCATGTATCTCCCCCAAAAAAGTCCAAAACATACAAAAGTAGGGGCTATGAAAACTCACTTGGACAATGATGCGATGGCAAAAGTGAGTACACCGAAATGTAGCGTGAATCACTAAACTTGACCTATTATGAATGATATGATACATAATAAGTCATGATGTAATGTTATGCATGCAATTCGGATGATATTTATACCACTTATGTATTTTTGAAAACAATACTTTTCATCGAAAATATAATCTTTAACGCCTTGACCATTTTAAATTACTTCACATGTATTTATGTTGAAATGATATCCAGCGATAATCATTTAGAGATTTATTGTGAAATTATAACTTTCGTCAGTAAAATAATGTTATTGAAATTTCATGAAAGTGACAAAACGGCCTCGAAAAGCTAGTCGAAAATAGTGCACGCCGAGCGCTAGAAACGAACTCAACGGTTTTGGGAAGCTCGTATCATTATCTCAAAGTTTTAGTACATGAGTTTTCATCCTAGAGGTCTCGAATATAAATAAAATAGAGGTTAAGTATGGTACTTATGTCCCAAGATATAGTTTAAGGATGGTTTTTCGGCAAAGTTTGAGTAAACGTATTTAATTCATTACAACTCCGCTAATCAAACGGTCGGATATTTTGGTAAATATACTTGGCGATCTCACTTTTACTAGAAGACATCACTTTATAAAAAGTTCTAAATCAAGGTTAAAAACAACCTTCAACTTGGTCTCTTTGTTTTGCCGTAAAACTTGCCTATTAGAAATAATTTAGTTTTTCTTATATGATAAAAGTTACGGCAACTTTTGTAAACGTGTATAATTTAATCGTTACAAATCCGTTTTCTATGTTTTAAAGGTCCTTAGCTTTGTCTCAAAGTATACTAACATATTTTGACAAGTCGACATAATTTACAACGCCCAAGCTTCATTTTTGACTCGTATAAAATAAACATTGTTTGCTGAAATTTCGGAAATTTATAGTTTTCCGCCAACTTGAAAATTCATAACTTCTTCGTTATAGCTCCGCTTTAATCCGCTTCAAGCGGCCACGGTTTCGCTTTTAAAGTATATTTTCCAAATATCTAGCCCAAAATACTTTTCTTACTGTCGGATTTTCCAGATTTTCACAATAAGGACAGACCCTTTATTAAACTTGTCGAAATGAGTTTTTCTCGCGCCAAACCTATTCTAACCCATTCAAAACAACTCCGAAGCTATTCTAATTCTACCATACACCTTCTTAGGGTGTCATGGGTTCCTAGACATCACCAAAACTAATATATAACAAGGAGTAATTATAGGATGGATTATATATATATATAACTCTTAAAAACCTTAAAAAGTGGTATAAACATCACATAACTTGCATGCTTCTCAAATAAAATGATATGACCATAACAATGAATGTGAAATAAAAACATGAATATGAATGCTTACAAGAAATATGATGAGGTTTAAGGACAATGGGTTTTCCTAATCACCCAAGGTTTATATTGCAAAACCTATACAAAGAGTGATACTAGTGTGTAATAATCTTGTCTTGAAATTTTTATGATGATCCTTCCTTGTTCTTCTTGGTTGCCGGTTTTGGAAGAGAGAAAAGAGCAAGATAGATTTGATCTATTATTTTAAAATGAAGTGAATGAGTTTATTAATTAGTATATACATAATCTTGTAGATATTTGTACAAACTTTTGGTGACTAACCCCCCTTGTGTCGACAAGGGGGTGTAATTGTTTAAGATTATAATTTTTTTTTTTTAAATATGTACTAGTATAATTACTTGTAAGTTACTTGAAGTTAAATGATAACTTGTAGTCACATTTGAATATTTAAGGTAGCGTTAGATAAAAATAAATTTTCACGGGTCAATATAAAATATATTGAGCTCATAAAAATTATAAAAATGCATTTCTTGCAAAATTTGAGTGAAATAATAATAATCGTGTAGTATTTAAGAAAACCGTCGTAATTATATAAATATAACAATTTATATACAAAATAAATTTAAAACACTGGGTAAACTCATAATATTATTTTTATAACTTAATATAGTATAAAAATATATCGGGATAGTTTTTGGAAGTAACGGATCAATTGTTCAAAATAATTAATTACGCGATAACGTTGATTTAATATGAGATTATACGTTTAATGTAAAAATGCATAACCATGCATGAACTAATATGATGACAATGATGTTAATGAAATGTAGACTAAACTTAGTCTATATGAAATGATCTCGACGATATGATCATGAATTCACAGCTAAACCATTACGGTTACGTGAATTTGATGCTTGTAAACCCGCCACGATAAACGATAAATGATGAAGCATGAATAATGTTTTGAGAATGACCGAAAATACAAATTGTCACATTCGCCCAATTAAAAAGGAATTCACCCACTAATTCGGTTCGTGTTAGTCTATCGAATTTTGAGTTTATGATGAATATCGTGAGAGAAGATATGAAGAGGTGTCATTCACGGTTGTCGATGATTGAGAGTGTATAAAACATCATAGTAGAGAAAATATTGGATGAATCTCCCATGAGTAACACTTTGACTTTGGAATATGTGAAAATTTTGCTTGCACTAAGATTTATAAATAACTGCTCCCAACATAACATGATCCCTCCAGAATTAGACATAGTTAGCTAGGCTATGTATAATTAAGGAATGATGATGTGACGTTCGGTTTAGTTGTTATAACTCTAAATGTTTACAAAGATTTAAACCGTGTCGTTGAAATGGTCGTTTAAAGTAGAAGGAAGTAAAATTCTCGTAGGTGATAACAAATCGGAAAGAGAATAAAGTACGATAGATGAGAATATTTTACAATGAGTGGTTTATCAAACAGTAATACATCTTAAGTTATAAAGATTCGGATACGATGGAAGACATAAACTTAGTACGACATAGTACATAAGGAAAAATTAAGACTGTTAGTTTCCGAACTTCTTCAGTCTTCCGTGTTGTTGAAACTCGACGAGCTTCACCTCCTTCTAACATGTATGCTTTCCCAAGAGCACCTTCACCTTGTTGACCTTGGTTTTGAGGACATTGATTCCGATAGTGTCCTTGCTCCCCGCATCCGTAACATGTAACTATGGCCTTGCCCTTGCAGTCCTTAGCAAGGTGTCCCACTTTGTGACACCTAAAGCATATACCACATGGACCATTATGATGTAGCGTGCATTGGTGGCATCGTGGTAAGTTTCGAGATAAGCTCTTCCCTTTATTGGTGCAAAGAACATAGACCACAGCGACTTCTTGTCTTCTATTCATTGTTGGTGATGGTTAGTGTTACGGTTTTGGTTGTCGTTATTATAACCTCCTTGGTCATTTTCCCATTTTCTTTTGTTGTTGTTGATTTGGTTATCGTCGTTGTTGTTGTTTTTTGTTATTGTTGTAGTTGGTGCGGTTGTTGGTATTGTTGTTACGGTTGATGTGGTTAATGTTTCCTCTCTTTACTACTTGTGCCATGAGCTTTTGGGATACTCGAACGGATTCTTCAATTGTTTGCGGATCGAGAGGAAATCACATCACCTTGAATAATCTCGAAGTCCTCCAATGAAAGCCTCCATGAGCTTCTCATTATCCGAAACCATAGATGGGCATAACACGGCCAATTCTTGAAACCTTGAATGTAAGTATCAATGTCATACCCAATAGTTACCGTTCATAGAATTCGGTTTCTAACTTTTTCACCTCCGTCGCGGATAATATTTCTTCGTTATCAACCCTTTGAATTGCTCCCAAGTAAGCTTGAAAGCATTTTCCATTCCCATTGGTGAGCATACGAATTCCACCACGACATCGCCCCATCCAAAGAGTGTACTCGTAGCAAACTTAACCTTGCTATCCTCCGGCAATTACATAACAAAACACGGACTCCATTTTCTCGAACCATCTAACCATGGCGGTTGCTGATGAGTGTGTAAATACTCATCATTTTTAGTCAATCTGAATCGCAAATCGGTTAAAATGCTCGAAAATGCATCAAAACACCGAAAATATTCCAAAATGCATTTTATATGTTTTAGATGCAAAATGTTCAAAATCGATGAAAACGAGCAAAGTTTGCATAATTGGCGCTTTGGTCCCCGACTTTCGAAAAATGGCAAAATCATCCCTAGGCATTTATTTTAAAGAAAAGTCACCAAAGGTCCTTTTGTAAACATAAATTATCACATTTAGTCCTTTGGTGAAAAATCTAAAAGTTTTGAGAAATTACGCTTTTGGTCCTGGATTTTAGAAATTGGTATATTTAATCCTTGGAATTTTCAAAAGTGTCAAAATTAGCCCTTGGATTATTAAAGTTTGGCAAGACCAACCCTTGACTACATCTTCATAATTTACATGTTTGGTCCTTGAATTTCAAATATTACACAAGTGGTCCTTGTGTTATTATTTCACAAACCAAACGGACCTAATTATTACCCAAGCCCAAACTAAACCCCTTGGCCCAATCTTTTACCCGGTCCAATTACCCATGACCCGACAACCCAAACCCAATATTTAAATAAACAAACCCGCCCCTATTCCTGTCTTCCCACGACCATTGTCTCGCAACCACCCCTCCTCCAACCTACCTAAAACCCACCCTACTTCACACCCTTTGTCTCCCCACCTCACCTACCCATCCCAATGCATTAAATGCATCCTCTTTCCTGTCCACGATATCAAAACCAGAATTTGGCGCCAAAACCATCCAATGGCCAAGATGAGCTCAACTCATCAAGGGCTCATATTGTTGCCGATCCACTCGAGAAAGGAGAGAAAGAGTATGGAGCATAAAAGAAGACAAGAGGAAGCAAGAAGAGGATAGTTAGTTTTATTTTTTATAAAATGTATGTCGTTTTAGTAGCAATAGCTTAATCTAAGTTTTAAATTGTAATTTTCTAGTTCTATGTACTCATTTTCAAGTTACTCTATTAATATAAACCATTTTCGTGCATAAATTTGTGTGGCATTTTCATTTCATGTATTTCACTTAATCGTTGAAAATTGCAAAGTCCAAATCTCATGAATAAGCTTCAATAAGCTTGTTTATAAGCTCAAACAAGTTCACACTAACTTATCATAGCTTTCAGTGAGCTCATTTTTAAGTTTCAAACAATTTCAATCAAAAGTGCTTAAAGTCAACGAAAGTCAACTGATCATGGAATTGGGTCTGGAATGGATCATGGGTGGAGCAGAGCTGGATTTGGGTTGAATCAAAGTTAGGTTAGGGGTTGGATTAGGCTAGTGTTCTTGGTTTCACTGTGGCAGGCCATTGTGGCTTTGGACTGATTGTAAGTTCAAGCTCATTTTTAGCTTAATCTGTTTCAGTGGTACTCAGTAGTTAAGACTTGTTTCAATAATAGTATTTTAGTTATTTTAAAGTAGTTTGATCATAACTTGTGCTTGTTCAGTCTTTAGTTTAGTTTTGATTGCAAAATAGTAATAAAGGGTGTTTGGATCTGTCATGTACTGCCTTTTAGGCTTGTTCTTGTGTTAGCTTCGTTGGTTCAAGTTTGTTTAGTCCTTGTACACTCATTTGAGTCAAAAAAATTGTACCTGCAACCTTTTAAAAGTCAAAATCATCATAGAATCTGCCTTAATGTTCAAACTGTTGTGGTTTTGGATTTGCAATCACTTGTTTTGTGTTTAAAAGTCTTAAACATTGCTTGTATTAAGTTCATTACATCACATAACATCAACATCATTCATAAAATTGGAATCAAGTTTCATTTTAGTCAACTTTCAAAATCATTGTCAAAAGTCAAAAGGTGTCAAAATTGATTTACGCGAGAATATGCGCGATCTGCACAAGTTTCATTAAAGCTTTTAGGGTCTGATTTTGGTCTATAAGTAGTTTACTAGGTGGTCTTTAAGACCTCATATCTGTTTTTAGCTTAAGCTCTCTGGATAAGCTTGTGCATAAGCTCAAAGTAAGGTCCTATTGCCTCGCTCACAACTCAAGATACTCGAGTGTTTTCTCGACTTTTGAGCAAGCTCCGCAGAGCTTATAATAGCTTGTTAACATCTGGTCTTTTGGTTATAAGTAGCCACTTAGGTCTAGTTTAGGTCTTCATAATTGGTTTTTGGTTTGTAGCTTATTTGTAGATTGTGCTTGTGCTTAAAGTAGGTACTTAAAACTGTTTTAGCTTAAACTCATAATCATCAAATCTGTTTATCTTGCATTTCAGTGGTTAAGTGTTGTTCCTTTTAGTTCATTTAGAGTAACTTTTGCATAATATAGCTTCATTAATCAGTTGGTAACTTGTTTGGTTCATTTGGCTTAATTTAGTGCTTATTTATAAGCACTTGATTCATCGATTTCATTTTCTTGCAAACAAGTGCCTGTTTTCCATTTTTCCTAGCTTCTCAATATTATTTTAGAGTTTCCATGAAATTTTCAGATTTTTCCTAGGCTTGTTTTGCTATTTTTCTTGATTTTAATTAGTTTTTAAGCATTTTTAATTAGTCTTTAATACAAAAATTCGAGAAAAGGTTCAAAAAATAATTTTCAATTTTCTTAGGTTTAGATAAATATAAAAAGTAAAAAAGTAATTTTCCAGATTTTCATAGTTTATTTTGTAATTTTAGTAATTTAATTAGTTTTAATAGTTTAAAATTCATAGAAAATAGAAAATAATCGAAAAATACAAAATAGTTTTGAAAATTCTATTTTGATATTTTAGATTTTTCTAAGTCTTAATTTTATTTTTCTAGCCTAATTTCCTATTTTCTTGTATTTTAGGTAATTATTTAATAGTTAAAAATAGTTTTTAATTAGATAATTAGTTATAAAAATAATTTTCTTTTTCTATAAATTTTCTTTTATCATTAGGATTGTAAAACATCATTTTCATATTTTTAGGGTTAATATTGAGTTAGTTTCACGTTTTTATTTTGTACGTCGCGTAGTTTTTAATTTCGCTTTATAAAAACATAAAAACAAAAACATCATTTTAATTATAGTGATAGCGTTTATTTAATAGATTTTATCTTTTAATTTCCTCTAATTTGCATTTAAGCCTTTGTATTTGTTTGATATTTCGTAGTTATAATAATCTTCATAATCTCTTTTCGCTCAAATTTCTCGATCACTATACGTTGATTGATCCATTGCATAGCTCATTGGGACATAACGACCGGGAGACTCTATACTCCTCGGATCTTCATTGATTTCGTGTTCAGGCTGTTTTAAGCTTCTTACGGTCGGCCATTCACAAGTGGCGACTTGTGTGATTTAGCTTGACGGTTTGGCACGCATCAAATTTTTGGCGCCACGCTTGGAGTCAGTCTTGATCTATCTTCCGTGTAGCGATTAGTTGTTTGAATCCTCACTCATTTGTTTATATCATCCATCATCTATCATCTATATATATCCATATTTTCTTCTAAAAATCCAAAACCCAAAAACATCCAAAACGTATAAAACACAAAAATATTTTTCTTTTGTTTCTATATATGTATCAAAAATAAAAATACAAAAGATTCGTGCTTTTCTTTAATAATAACAACTTAAAAGATTACCACCGCAAACCAAGGCGGTGCACTACCTAACTGGGGTGCGACCATAATAAGTTCCCGAACTAAAGATTTAAAACTTGCCTTTGTGTCCTTGTGATTGGTGTACCTTTTTCAAAGAAGCCATTCATCTTGGATTATTGGTTAAGTTCATTTGTTGTTTTGCCTCGATTTTGTGTTAATTGATTTTGTTGTGATATCGACGTTTGAAACCGTAAAACCCATAAAGATTCTTCTCACCGATTTTTATAAAACGTCTTCATAATTCTCATTCTCATCGAAAGATTTTCATAATTCCATTTCTCTCCTTAACTCGAGTTTCCTTAGAGTTAACTCTAGTGTATCGCACCGCTCTTCTAGATCTGTAAGCCCATTTCGTGAGCTTGTCAAGATTCCAAGAAGGCGTGTTCAGAGACTTTCTGCTCCATCGATCGGATCGAGATCCGGACTGCTCGCACTCTTCCGTTATCATGGCGGATGAAATTCCTATGTGCGAGCTTCTCCGTGCACCCATCGACGGGTATGGAGATGCTATCGTTGTACCGACCATCGTGGTGAAAATTTTGAACTCAAGACCGGTTCTCAATCTTGTAACCTCTAATCAATTCTTCGGTTTTGAGCGGATGATCCTCATGCTCATATTCGATGGTTTAACAAGATTGCATCTACCATCAAGTATAAGAATGTCCCTACCGAAGTCATTAAGCTTCTCCATTCCCATTTTCTCTTGAGGGCAAGCCCGGTTTGGCTTGAAAACAACCCCTCGCCTATAGAGACATGGGAAGATCCGTGAAGAAATTTGTGAATGAATTCTATCCACCTTCCAAGACCACGAGTCTTAAAATGAAATCATCAAGTTCACTCGAAGTTTGATGAATCCTTGATGAATCGTGGGATCGTTTCAAGGAATTGCTTCGCAAATGTCCTCACCACGGTTTCTCCGAGTTGATGCAACTCGATACTTTCTACAATGGAGTGAGTCAATCGACCAAGATTCTCTCAATTCCTCCGCGGAGGAAATTTCCTAAGCAAAGCTGTCAAAGAAGCTTTAGCGATAATCGAAAACAAGTCTAAAGTCCGCCCGCACGAAGCAAGCGGTTGTTTCCCAAGTCGGTGTTGGTCCTTCTTCTTCTTCATCGCCTGTGAGTCAATCTAGCACCGATGCTAAGATTGATAAACTCACGGAAGCTATTCAAGCTTTGGTTCTCTCCAACCGAAAGAAAGTCTCTTTTCCACAAACTTCACCTCCTGTGAAGTTAAGAAAGTGGAAGTCTGTTACCCGTGGTGGCCCCATGCTTACTATAATTGTATGGCCACCGATGGTAACCCTTTGAAGCCAATCTTGTGGGCGGATGTCTAATCAAGGAGGCAATCAATATCGTGCTCAGAGACCCGAACCACCGTCCTAACCACTACTCTGGACCTCCGGTTTCAATCAAAACCAAAACCGTAATCGAAAATAGACCAAACCAAGGTTTTCAAAACCAAGGTCATTTCAATCAAAACAACGGTTTTCAAAATCGAATCAAAATTTCCAACATCAAGGAAATTACAATAGAAACCTGTGTCGGGAAATTTCAACCAAGGGTATTTTCATGGCAATAATCAAGGAATTTTCAAAATCAAGGCCCTAATCCTAACAATAGAGGCGAAATTTTCCGTGCAAAATCAAGCCATTGTTCCAACTGGACCATCTTCGATGAGTCATTGAAACAATTCATGAAATCCCAAGAAGAAATGAATCGGTTGTTGGTTAGCCGATTGTCGACATCAAGAAGTCTTTAAATGATCGACCCTCGGGCTCGGTACTTTACCTAGCAACACGATCGCTAATCCGAGGCGATGCAAAGCGATCACAACCCAAGTGGTGCTTCTTATCTTTGGACCCGCTATTCCTACTACCTCTTCTTCCTCTCTCCCGAAGGTAGTGGAAAGCGAACACGAGGCGACAAAGGACAAGGAACTTCCTACTAATAACGGAAGTGCCAACAATGTCCATCCTCGGGTTGTCCCCAAACCCAAGCACAGAGTTGTTTTGAACCTCCGGTTGTTGACCCTAAATCCAAAACTTCTATTCCTTATCCTCACGTTTACATGAGCAAAAGCTCATGAGAAAGCTAGTCATCGATGGAAAATTCTTTCAAATTTTCCAAGAGCTTCACTTTGACATAAGCTTCATGGATGCCATCATGTTGATGCCCAAGTTTGCATCTACTCAAAACACATGTTGAGCAACAAGGAAAAGTTGTTTGAAATGGCTAAAACTCCTTTGAACGAGAATTGCTCGGCGAGCTTGTTAAAGAAGCTTCCCGAGAAGCTAGGAGATCCCGGAAAATTTCTTCTTCCTTGTGTTTTCACGGGATGATTGAATGCTTTGCCCTTGCCGATCTTGGTGCAAGCATCAATCGATGTCGTATTCGATGTGGAAGAAACTTTCTCTTCCGAACTTATTCCTACCGCATGACTCTTGAGCTTGCGGATCGTTCTATCTCGCGTCCTCTTGGCATTGCCGAGGATGTATTCGTGAAAGTAGGAAAGTTCCATTTTCCACCGACTTCGTTGTTGTTGATTTCGATCTCGATCCTCGAGTTCCCCTCATTGTTGGGCGGGGATTCACGAGGACGGGCCGTGCTCTTATCGATGTATTTGAGCAAGAGATCACTCTACGTGTGGGTAATGAAGTCATACCTTTAACCTCGATCAAACTTGAGGTACTCCTCAAATTATGATATTGAATCAATTAATCGAGTCGATTTAATTGATATTGCTTGAGGAGTACTCTCAAGAGTTTCTTGGTTATCTTCATAATTACGTGAGTGGGAATTCCAATTCCACCACATCTTCTCAACCTATCATTGCCGACTCTTCCCCTCTCTCACTCCGTTTGAGGAGGTGACTTCCTTCCGGAAGAGATCGATGACTTTCTTTCTCTCGATGAATCAATTCCACCGGAATTGATGGTGTTTATGATTCGGAGGGGATATTCTTTATCTTGAGCAATTGCTTAATGAAGATCCATTACCTTCACTCCTCCGAAAGAAATCACGATTGAGGAAATCAAATCGGTGCAATCATCTCTTCAAGAATTTCCCGAGGTTGAACTTAAGGACCTACCTCCTCATCTTGAGTATGCATTCTTGGAGGGTGATGATAAATTACCCGTCATAATTGCTAAAGACTTAACGAGGAGGAGAAAGCTGCTCTCATAAAGGTCTTGAAGTCACACAAGCAAGCAATTGCTTGAAACTCTCCGATATTAAGGGTATCAACCCCGAGTTTTGTACTCACAAAATCTTAATGGAGGATGACTTCAAACCGGCATCCAACATCGAGAGGAGGGTGAATCCTAAGATTCACGAGGTTATCAAACAAGAGGTTCTCAAACTTCTTGATGCCGGTTTGATTTACCCGATCTCGATAGTCCTTGGGTTAGCCCAATTCATTGCGTTCCAAAAAGGGTGGCATTATCGTTGTCACGAATGAAGAAAACGAGTTAATTCCAACTCGATTGGTTACGGGATGGCGTGTGTGTATTGACTATCGAAAGTTAAACGAAGCCACCCGTAAAGACCATTTTCCTCTACCCTTCATGGACCGGATGCTTGAGAGATTAGCGAGGAACGAATACTATTGTTTCCTTGATGGTTTCTCGGGTTACTTCAGATCCCCATTGATCCGCCGGATCAAGAAAAAACCACATTCACCGCCCATACGGGACGTTTGCCTATAGACGTATGCCTTTTGGCTTATGTAATGCTCCCGCACGTTCCAACGATGTATGATGGCCATTTTCCACGACATGATCGGGAAACTATGGAGGTGTTTATGGATGACTTCTCGGTCATTGGGGACTCATTTCATACATGTCTCTCCCACTTAGACAAAATGCTAAAACGGTGTGAAGACACCAATCTATGTCTAAACTGGGAGAAGAGCCACTTTATGGTCAAAGAAGGCATAGTCCTTGGCCATAAGATTTCCAAGAACGGGATTGAGGTAGATAGAGCAAAAGTTGATGTCATTGCTAAACTACCTCATCCTACTACCGTCAAAGGTATTAGGAGTTTTCTAGGTCATGCCGGGTTTTATCGTAGATTCATTCAAGATTTCTCTAAAATCGCTCGGCCTATGACCCATCTTCTCGAAAAGATGCTCCTTTTATCTTCTCTCCGAGTGCATCGAAGCTTTTGAAACACTTAAGAAAAAGCTACGGAAGCACCCATTCTAGTTGCCCCGATCGGATTTACCCTTCGAGCTCATGTGCGATGCAAGTGACTTTGCTATCGGTGCGGTCTTGGGGCAACGCAAAACCAAGCATTTTCACCAATCCACTACGCGAGCAAAACTATGATCAAGCTCGGACCCATTACACCACTACGGAAAAAGAATTATTAGTTGTGGTGTATGCGTTTGAGAAATTTCGCCATATCTTATATTGACCAAATGCGTGGTGTATACGGATCACTCGGCACTCAAATATCTCTTTGCAAAACAAGATGCAAAGCCGAGATTGCTCCGTTGGGTTCTCCTCCTACAAGAATTTGATATCATTATTCGTGATAAAAAGGAGCCGAGAACACGGTCACGATCATCTGTCCGATTAGAGAACCTCACCAAAATGTGTTCGAGAAAAGGAAATAAATGAAACATTTCCTCTCGAAACACTCAATGTGGTTTCTTTTCGTGGAGACTCTTCTACCCCATGGTTTGTCGACTTTGCAAATTACCATGCGGGTAACTTTGTGGTGAAAGGGATGTCGTCCCAACGGAAAAATAAATTCTTTAAAGATGTGAAACATTATTTCGGGACGACCCTACTTGTTTAAAATTTGTGCGGATCAAGTCATCCGCGATGTGTGTATGGTCGGGAAGCTATTGACATTCTCAAGGCTTGCCATTCGGACCTCTTGGGGACATCATAGCCCCAACTACACCGCCAAGAAGGTGTTTGATTCCGATTCTATTGGCCCACAATCTATAAGGATGCCCATGAATTCGTCAAAACCGCGACGCTTGTCAACGTCACGGAATATCTCACAAAGGAATGAAATGCCGCAAAACGCCATTCAAGTGTGTGAGATTTTTGACATATGGGGCATTGACTTTATGGGCCATTTCCTTCTTCCCGTGGTAACAAATACATACTCGTGGCGTTGACTACTTGTCAAAATGGGTTGAAGCTAAAGCTTTACCCACCAACGATGCCCGAGTTGTGGTGAAATTCTTGAAATCTCTATTTGCTAGGTTTGGAACTCCACGAGCCATCATCGGTGATCGTGGTACGCATTGCTGCAATGACCAATTTGCAAGAGTCATGCAAAAGTATGGTGTAACTCACCGTACCTCTCTGCGTACCACCCACAAACAAGTGGGCAAGTGGAAGTTTCTAACCGGGATTAAAGAATCTTGAGAGGACGGTTGGTGAAAACCGTGCCTCTTGGTCGGATAGGTTAGATGACGCACTCTGGGCCTTCCGTGACGACTTAAAACACCCATCGGTGCACTCCATACAAGCTTGTGTACGGAAGGCATGTCATCTACCGGTTGAGCTCGAGCACAAGGCATCTTGGGCCTTGAAGCATGCTAACTTTGATATTCAGACACCGGTGATCATCGGAAAGTTCAAATGAATGAATTAAATGAACTCCGTGATCAAGCTTACGAGAACTCTTTGATCTATAAACAAAAGACAAAGAAGATTCATGACTCAAAATCAAGAACCGCGTTTTCAACGTTGGTGATCGAGTCCTTCTTTTCAATTCAAGATTGAAGATTTTCTCGAAAGCTCAAGTCCCGTTGGTCCGGTCCATTTACTATCGCTAAGGTTTATCCTTATGGTACCATTGAGTTATCTCAACCCGATGGTCCTAATTTTAAAGTGAATGGTCATCGAGTGAAGCATTACTTTGGAGAGGACATTCCATCCATGGTTGTCCGGATCTTCAAACTTTCCCATGAACCAATGAATGCGGGATCGAGTCAAGCTAGCGACTCGGTAATCAAAAATAAGAGCATGCCATATGGGTTCTCACCCATATTTCGTCTTCTTACCTCTTTCTACCACCCTAGTGTGGGGGGTTGCCCACATGTTTTGTATATAAATCTTCAAAAAAAAAAAAAAAAAAAAAAAAAATTCTTTCTTTCTAAATAATGGCCGTAGTATTTCCCTTTCACGTTCTTTGTTTCGCATAACCGCGGTACTTTGAATATTGAGGGCAATATTCATCTCTAGTGTGGGGGATTCTCACGAATTTTATCATGTAATTATACCGCCTAATCCCGTTTTTGGCCAAAATTTTTTTGGAGTAAGTGTTCTACACTTACTCATCTTGGTTATCGATCCGCCATGTCTCGTAAGACAAAAGGATTGGCTAATCCAGAGCAAACGGCTCTTGGTAAAGATATCTCAAATCCGTTGACGGCTTGCAATTTGCCCAAAATTGTATGGTATTCAACTCACCATATCCTAAAAAGTGAAGAGTTGGCTAGCCCGCAAGATTATGGCTTGTGGTAAAGGCGATGGAAAAACCATAATTGGTAATCACTCACCAAAGATAATATTGATAATTTATCTAAGAGTTGGCTAGTCCGAGCAAACGGCTTCGGTAAAGACAAATCAAATCCGTTGGAAGTCGGTGGTTTGCTCAAAATCACATGGTTATCGGTGTACCATGGTTCTTACTTGAACTAAAACATTTGGCTACTCCGAAGTAATGGCTTTTGGTAAAGAGATTCAAATCCATTATGTTTTTCTCAAAAGATTGCTAGGGACTAGCAATAGTTTAGTGTGGGGATTGATGAGTGTGTAAATACTCATCATTTTAGTCAATCGAATCGCAAAATCGGTTAAAATGCTCGAAATGCATCAAAACACCGAAAATATTCCAAAATGCATTTTATATGTTTTAGATGCAAAATGTTCAAAATCGATGAAAACGAGCAAAGTTTGCATAATTGGCGCTTTCGGTCCCAGACTTTCGAAAAATGGCAAAATCATCCCTAGGCATTTATTTTAAAGAAAAGTCACCAAAGGTCCTTTTGTAAACATAAATTATCACATTTAGTCCTTTGGTGAAAAATCTAAAAGTTTTGAGAAATTACAGTTTTGGTCCTGGATTTTAGAAATTGGTATATTTAATCCTTGGAATTTTCAAAAGTGTCAAAATTAGCCCTTGGATTATTAAAGTTTGGCAAGACCAACCCTTGACTACATCTTCATAATTTACATGTTTGGTCCTTGAATTTCAAATATTACAAAGTGGTCCTTGGTGTTATTAATTTCACAAACCAAACGGACCTAATTATTACCCAAGCCCAAAACAAAACCCCTTGGCCCAATCCATTTACCCGGTCCAATTACCCACAACCCGACCAACCCAAACCCAATGTTTAAAATAAACAAACCCGCCCCTATATCCTGTCTTCCCGACCAATTGTGTCTGCAACCACCCCCTCCAACCTCCTCCAACCACCCTACTTCACCCTTTGTCTCCCCACCTCACCTACCCATCCCAATGCATTAAATGCATCCTTCTTCCCTGTCCACGATATCAAAACCTTTTTGGCGCCAAAACCATCAAATGGCCAAGATTGCTCAAAACTCATCAAGGGCTCATATTATTCTTGGGATCCACTCGAGAAAGGAGAGAGAAGTAGTTTGGAGCATAAAAGAAGCCAAGAGGAAGCAATAATGGGTAGTTAGATTTTATTTTTATAAAATGTATGTCGTTTTAGTAGCAATAGCTTAATCTAAGTTTTAAATTGTAATTTTCTAGTTCTATGTACTCATTTTCAAGTTACTCTATTAATATAAACCATTTTCAGGCATAAATTTGTGTGGCATTTTCATTTCATGTATTTCACTTAACTGTTGAAAATTGCAAAGTCCAAATCTCATGAATAAGCTTCAATAAGCTTGTTTATAAGCTCAAACAAGTTCACACTAACTTATCATAGCTTTCTGTGAGCTCATTTTTAAGTTTCAAACAATTTCAATCAAAAGTGCTTAAAGTCAACAAAAGTCAACCGATCATGGAATGGGTATGGAATGGATCATGGGTGAAGCGAGCTGGAATTGGGTTGAATCAAAGTTAGGTTAGGGGTTGGATTAGGCTAGTGTTCTTGGTTTCCTTGTTGGCGAGCCATTGTGGCTTTGGACCGATTGTAAGTTCAAGCTCAATTTTAGCATAACTGTTTCAATGGTACTCGATGGTTAAAACTTGTTTCAATAGTAGTATTTTAGTTAGTTTAAAGTAGTTTGATCATAACTTGTGCTTGTTAGGTCTTTAGTTTAGTAATTGTTGCAAAACTAGTAATAAAGGGTGTTTGGTTTCTTGTCATAACTGCCTTTTAGGTGAATTCTTGTGTTAGCTTTTTGTTGGTTCAAGTTTGTTTAGCAAAAGTAAACTCATTTGAGTCAAAAATTTGTACCGCAACCTTTTAAAGTCAAAATCATCATAGAATCTGCCTTAATGTTCAATCTGTTGTGGTTTTGGATTTGCAATCACTTGTTTTGTGTTTAAAAGTCTTAAACATTGCTTGTATTAAGTTCATTACATCAATATACATCAACATCATTCATAAAATTGGAATCAAGTTTCATTTTAGTCAACTTTCAAATCTGTTGTCAAAAGTCAAAAGGTGTCAAAATTGGATTTATGCAGATATTGCAGATCTGCAGGTGTTTCATTAAAGCTTTTAGGTTCTGATTTTGGTCTATAAGTAGTTTACTAGGTGGTCTTTAAGACCTCATATCTGTTTTAGCTTAAGCTCTCGGATAAGCTTGTGCATAAGCTCAAAGTAAGGTCCTATTGCCTCGCTCACAACTCAAGATACACCGAGTGTTTTCTCGACTTTTGAGCAAGCTCCTTATGAGCTTATAATAGCTTGTTAACATCTGGTCTTTTGGTTATAAGTAGCCACTTAGGTCTAGTTTAGGTCTTCATAATTGGTTTTGGTTTGTAGCTTATTTGTAGATTGTGCTTGTGCTTAAAGTAGGTACTTAAAACTGTTTTAGCTTATACACTCAAATCATCAAATCTGTTTATCTTGCATTTCAGTGGTTAAGTGTTGTTCCTTTTAGTTCATTTAGAGTAACTTTTGCATAATATAGCTTCATAATCGTTGGTAACTTGTTTGGTTCATTTGGCTTAATTTAGTGCTTATTTATAAGCACTTGATTCATCGATTTCATTTTCTTGCAAACAAGTGCCTGTTTTCCATTTTTCCTAGCTTCTTAATATTATTTTAGAGTTTCCTGAAATTTTCAGATTTTTCCTAGGCTTGTTTGCTATTTTTCTTGATTTTAATTAGTTTTAAGCATTTTAATTAGTCTTTAATACAAAAATTCGAAAAGGTTCAAAAAATAATTTTCAATTTTCTTAGGTTTAGATAAATATAAAAAGTAAAAAAGTAATTTTCCAGATTTTTCATAGTTTATTTTGTAATTTTAGTAATTTAATTAGTTTTAATAGTTTAAAATTCCTAGAAAATAGAAAATAATCGAAAAATACAAAAATAGTTTTGAAAATTCTATTTTGATATTTTAGATTTTTCTAAGTCTTAATTTTATTTTTCTAGCCTAATTTCCTATTTTCTTGTATTTTAGGTAATTATTTAATAGTTAAAATAGTTTTTAATTAGATAATTAGTTATAAAATAATTTTCTTTTTCTATAAATTTTCTTTTATCATTAGGATTGTAAAACATCATTTTCATATTTTTAGGGTTAATATTGTGTTAGTTTCACGCTTTTTATTTGTACGTCGCGTAGTTTTTAATTTCGGTTTATAAAACATAAAAACAAAAACATCATTTTAATTATAGTGATAGCGTTTATTTAATAGATTTTATCTTTTAATTTCCTCTAATTTGCATTTAAGCCTTTGTATTTGTTTGATATTTCGTAGTTATAATAATCAATTCATATCCTTTTTCGTTCAAATTTCTCGATCACTATACGTTGATTGATCCATTGCATAGCTCATTGGGACATAACGACCGGGAGACTCTATACTCCTCGGATCTTCATTGCATTCGTGTTCAAATCGCTGTTTTAAGTACGACCTAAAGTGTCGTTTGAAAAGAACATCGCTTGATGTATTAAAACATTCGAGTTACAAAGATAGGTCCCAAATGAAAGTTACTATGTGCGGAAAATAAGTTTGGTACAAGTCAAACGATGTTTTAAAGTATATAAAACCCAGTGAAACGCGTCGTCACCACGACTCTATGATAAGTCCACATGCATGCCATGAAGTGAATGCCTTAGATACCGAGATAAAACATGCTAAAAGTGTCAACACAAAGGTTGAGTGAGTTCATAGAGTTTGCGTTAAAATGTAAAGCCTTTCAAAATCGTTTATGCAAAGAAAGGCATTGTAAATCCACTCGGCCCAAGTTCCGCCCATACAAAACTTGCAACTGTGTGTTCACAACCCACCGCCAAAATATGTATAGTTTATGTTCAAGCACATGATGTCAAATGAATTCACAATAGTACCTAACTCGACGTAGAACAATAACACATAATCAATAGCACATGACTTAATATATCGATGGTCAACCGATTTAGAACATTATACGACGAGAACTATAGCACATAATCAATAACACCGACTCAATGTATCGAGTCAACCGACATAGTACTTTATACGACGTAGAACTATAACACCTAATCGTGAACAATTGATATAATACAACATTCAATTTGAAACGATGGTGATCATGATAGAAGTTATCCTTAAAATCCAAAGTACTTGTGAAAATAGTTAAGCATGTATCTCCCAAAATAGTCCAAAACATACAAAAGTAGGGGCTATGAAAACTCACTTGGACAATGATGCGATGGCAAAAGTGAGTACACCGAAATGTAGCGTGAATCACTAAACTTGACCTATTATGAATGATATGATACATAATAAGTCATGATGTAATGTTATGCATGCAATTCGGATGATATTTATACCACTTATGTATTTTTGAAAACAATACTTTTCATCGAAAATATAATCTTTTAACGTCTTGACCATTTTTAAATTACTTCACATGTATTTATGTTGAAATGATATCCGACGATAATCATTTAGAGATTTATTGTGAAATTATAACTTTTCGTCGTAAAATAATGTTATTGAAATTTCATGAAAGTGACAAAAACGGCCTCGAAAAGCTAGTCGTAAAATAGTGCACGCCGAGCGTTAGGAAACGAACTCAACGGTTTTGGGAAGCTCGTATCATTATCTCAAAGTTTTAGTACATGAGTTTTCATCCTAGAGGTCTCGAATATAAAGAAAATAGAGGTTAAGTATGGTACTTATGTCCCAAGATATAGTTTAACGATGGTTTTTCGGCAAAGTTTGAGTAAACGTATTTAATTCATTACAACTCCGCTAATCAAACGGTCGGATATTTTGGTAAATATACTTGGCGATCTCACTTTTACTAGAAGACATCACTTTATAAAAGTTCTAAATCAAGGTTAAAACAACCTTCAACTTGGTCTCTTTGTTTTGCCGTAAAACTTGCCTATTAGAAATAATTTAGTTTTTCTTATATGATAAAGTTACGGCAACTTTTGTGTAACGTGTATAATTTAATCGTTACAAATCCGTTTTCTATATTTTAAAGGTCCTTAGCTTTGTATCAAAGTATACTAACATATTTTGACAAGTCGACATAATTTACAACGCCCAAGCTTCATTTTGACTGTACAAAATAAACATTGTTTGCTGAAATTTCAGAAATTTATAGTTTTACGCGCCAACTTGAAAATTCATAACTTCTTCGTTATAGCTCCGTTTTAATCGCCTTCAGCCACGGTTTCGTTTTAAAGTATATTTTCCAAATATCTAGCCCAAAATACTTTTCTTCTGTCGGATTTTCCAGATTTTCACAATAAGGACAGACCCTTTATTAAACTTGTCGAAATGAGTTTTTCTCGCGCCAAACCTATTCTAACCCATTCAAAACAACTCCGAAGCTATTCTAATTCTACCATACACCTTCTTAGGGTGTCATGGGTTCCTAGACGTCACCAAAACTAATATATAACAAGGAGTAATTATAGGATGGATTATATATATATATATAACTCTTAAAAACCTTAAAAAGTGGTATAAACATCACATAACTTGCATGCTTCTCAAATAAAATGATATGACCATAACAATGAATGTGAAATAAAAATATGAATATGAATGCTTACAAGAAATATGATGAGGTTTAAGGACAATGGGTTTTCCTAATCACCCAAGGTTTATATTGCAAAACCTATACAAAGAGTGATACTAGTGTGTAATAATCTTGTCTTGAAATTTTTATGATGATCCTTCCTTGTTCTTCTTGGTTGCCGGTTTTGGAAGAGAGAAAAGAGCAAGATAGATTTGATCTATTATTTTAAAATGAAGTGAATGAGTTTATTAATTAGTATATACATAATCTTGTAGATATTTGTACAAACTCTTGGTGACTAACCCCCCTTGTGTCGACAAGGGGGTGTAATTGTTTAAGATTGTAATTTATTTTTTTTTATTTTTTTTTTTTTATTTTATTTTTTTTTTTAAATATGTACTAGTATAATTAGTTGTAAGTTACTTGAAGTTAAATGATAACTTGTAGTCACATTTGAATATTTAAGGTAGCGTTAGATAAAATAAATTTTCACGGTCAATATAAAATATATTGAGGTCATAAAATTATAAAATGCATTTCTTGCAAAATTTGAGTGAAATAATAATAATCGTATAGTATTTAAGAAAACCGTCGTAATTATATAAATATAACAATTTATATACAAAATAAATTTAAAACACTGGGTAAACTCATAATATTATTTTTATAACTTAATATAGTATAAAATTATATCGGGATAATTTTTGGAAGTAACGGATCAATTGTTCAAAATAATTAATTACGCGATAACGTTTATTTAATATGAGATTATACGTTTAATGTAAAAATGCATAACCATGCATGAACTAATATGATGACAATGATGTTAATGAAATATAGACTAAACTTAGTCTATATGAAATGATCTCGACGATATGATCATGAATTCACAGCTAAACCATTACGGTTACGTGAATTTGATGCTTGTAAACCCAGTTTACGATAAACGATAAATGATGAAGCATGAATAATGTTTTGAGAATGACCTGAAAATACAAATTGTCACAAGTATCAAAGTGTTGCAATTGGGTTGGAGGGTTAGAGTTCGATGGGTTGAATTTTTATGAAATGTAGACTAAACTTAGTCTATATGAAATGATCTCGACGATATGATCATGAATTCACAGCTAAACCATTACGGTTACGTGAATTTGATGCTTGTAAACCCAGTTTACGATAAACGATAAATATGATGAAGCATGAATAATGTTTTGAGAATGACCTGAAAATACAAATTGTCACAAGTATCAAAGTGTTGCAATTGGGTTGGAGGGTTAGAGTTCGATGGGTTGAATTTTTATTTGAATTAGGGTTTGTGTTTTTAGGTTTAGGATTTTCTTTGAATTGCAAGTGTTTTTTTGGAAATGAATGTTTTTGTTAGGTTGTTATGTTTTGGGTTGTTATTTTGTTTAAGGATTATAACGATAGGTGATTAGATAAGTGTAGGTTAATTTAAAATTTGTCATATGAGGTTTTAGGTGTAAATGTTGGTTTTCTTGGTTTTGAGTATCGAATTTAGCTAAAGTGTGGCCGCAACTTAGGTATTATCTCGATATATGACAAAGAGTGGGCATTTTAGAGACCGATGATTGTTTCTTGCGTTTGGTAGCTTTTAGGAGAAGTTCCATACTGAATGGTTACTTAAGTCATTTGTTTAAGAATTATAATGATGGGTGGTTAAAAGAGTGTAAGTTAAGTTGAAGTTTGTGTTACCGTATGAAGTATTTAGTGTGGAAATGATGGTTTTCGTGCTTTTGAGTATTGAACTAAGTTGAAAAGTTGGCGTAATCTGGGGATTTGCTTGAGATATGACGAACATTGGGCATTTTAGAGACCAGGGTATGTCCTCGATAGTTCAGGTGAGGTTTACACTAGATAGTTACTTGAGTCATGTCTGTCAATGTGGTCATGTAGCTAACTGATAATGAATGACTCGAGTATAACGAGGTTGTAGTTTATAAGATGTGTTTCTAATGGCTTTGGTCCACATTGATTTCATGTTGGAGATTACGAGTTACATTAACTTCATGTGTTTCTAATGGCTTTGGTCCACATTGATTTCATGTTGGAGATTACGAGTTACATTAATTTCATGTGTTTTGAATGGTTTTGAGTCTTAATGTGTTTTTAATAGCTTTGGTCTACATTGATTTTAGTTGCTAGCCTCGATGAGTGACATGTTTAAGTTGATTGTAACACGCCAGTATCAGGTATCAAACTTTGGTTGTCTCCCTTTTAGCACACCAGGTATGGGTTCAATTAGGCTGAGGCTATGTGGATTTTTGCTAACCAGGTTACTAGATGACTTGGTTTATTGCATGGTGTTCAATAAGTATTAGGGTTATTTCAGTTCGTATGAGAAACATTCTATGTTATATCAGTTTCAACTTCTACGATATTAGATTCCTGCATCTAAATTCAGTTGCAAAACCAAACAGTGGCGACGCGAATACTAACAGGTTAGCAAAATATGTGTTTTATTTTGTCAGATTCTAGATCCACATAATGCAAAGTCGAAAAATGAAAGGACATCGATGATTGGAGGAACTCAGACAATGAGAGCACCAAGGGTTGTCATTCAAACAACAACTGATATTGATATACTCGACGATGGTTATAGGTGAAGAAAATACGCGCAAAAAGTGTTCAAGGAAAATCCTAATCCAAGGTAAGGAAAGTTTTACTGCATTCTCACTTTATTATATTGAAAGTATGTTTGTTTCTAATTTCAAGTTTGTACTATTGGTTTAATCTATGCAGGCGTTACTATACATCCACAAGTCTCGGTTAAACATGTTGAACAAGCATCGCATGACACGAGGTCAGTTATAACGACATAAGTCCGAAATTACATATTAGCAGTAGCATGTCATTGAAGGACATTTATAATTTCATGGGTTTAGGGCTTTAATCTTATACAACCTGTGGTTAAAAGTTAGATAATATTTTTTTTTCTGTAGATATTGACGTCTCCGACTATTGGGTCATTTCCGTTTCAACCTTTTAACTAGAAGAATTTTGGCAAGAATGTTAAGAATCAACAATAGGGTGTTAAAGAAAGAGGACAAAAGCTTTTCGGATTTCTCATTTCAACCACAATTGAATTATTCTGATGTAAGTTTTTTATTTATTCTGATGTAAGTTTTTGATCATATTTTAACCGCAATAGAACTTGCTAAATGGGTGAATTCCATAATAGGTAAAAAATACTTATTTTTTATATAAGGCTTGAATTCTGTCATCCTTTTTTTTTCCATATAAGTATATAACAGGTCTAAAATAATCAATAAGTTTATTAATTATGATGCTACAGGTAAAGCTTTTCACCAAGATGTTGAATGGACTATTGCATTTCGACTTATGGTAGTAACAAAACATGGTTAATATACTCAAACCTTAACATATTTTGTGAAATACCAAACCGTCTGTGTTGTTGAGTTTTATTTATAACAACAGAACAATTCTTTTTTCGTTTGGTTTTGGTTAAGAAGTAAACTAAACCGCGCATGCTCCTGTGTTTATTTCAGATGGCGAGCAGAAATATAATCCCGAAGCCAAAACCAAAGGTTGAGAAACCCGTGAACAATGATACTGACAATCAAAAGGACGAGCCAAAAAGTTCCAGCTCCTATAAAGATGACAAAAGTGACTCCTAAAAAGAGGGAATAGATGATGGATCAACAAACGATGCGGTGTGATTTAACTAACGATGATACATACAGAAGATGTTGCAAGGTATGCCTTATAGAAAACGTCGATAAGAACGTACGTTTAGGGGAGAGATAGCTGAAACTAATATATGATTATATTCAATCCATTTACACCATTTTTGAGTACTCGCATTATCTAGACCTATTTTTGTCTCATTTCAAAGTTACCAGGTTTGAAGGGGTACGACTTGATCCATTCACCTATGTGTTGTTCGATTCTGATGAGTTGCAATCATCAGATTGTTAGTCTTAAACTTTGTAGTCAAATATTATTACCACAAAAATTGTGCCTACATTACAATTGTGAGCTAACACCCCGCAGCGAAGCGCGGGCTAAAAACCTCGTTTGTTACAAATACAAATAGAAAACAAAGGTAGAAAGTAGAAACTAGAGTCAACACTCAAAATATGAACATATCTAGATTTCTCAACGGCCTGCTGAATTATGTCGTCCTTAGGTTCACTTTTATATAAATAATAAGCAGTGTAAAATCAACTCATTTATTAACATACTATTTATATCTACTTGTTTAGCATGGTTAATTTGTAGTTTAATTTTGTGTTTCATTGTGTCAATTGAATAGCATCTTCTGAACCTATATAGATTTAACTTGGTACTCCGTATAAAAGTGGCGCTTCGTTGATTACTGCACTTTGAATCATGTCTCAAGCTATTGTTTATTGTATGGGAGTCCCAATTAGAGTCTGGACATGCAACAACTTGTAGTCATTTATTTATTTTTATTTTTTTACTCACTCTTTAGATCATTTGGTTTATTGATAACTAGCAAAATGCTAAAGATAATATGAGATTACAAAGAGTTGGAACAAGTTTACGGAGTATCTTATATCATATAAAACTTTTTTAAACGTGACGTACGTTCTCCATTATCAGAAAATGAATATCTTCTCATCATTCGACCGACATGGTAATGGGTTTTAAAAATATATTATCATCAAAGTGTGGGAGGTTATATTACAAGTTCAAATCATGCTTCGTGGAAAAACAAACCTAGACCATGTAAATAAGTTTAGCATGTGCAAAGTTTTAGAGTTAAGTTAATGATGTTATATATTTATACAGTGGTGGTCGTGTCAATTACTTCTAATATATAGTCATGTTAGACTACGATAACTTTATCGATAACCATTATTTATAATAGAAACCCAATTCCCAAAACCCACAATCCGAAACATGCTTAATTATCCACTATCTCTCCATGATTCAATCCGCGAAATCGCGAAAGTTCGAACCTGAGTAGTAACCAAGAAAGAAAATAAAGCAATAACTAAAATAAAATGGGATAACCAAAGTATCCCTATTCTAAATTTTTTGTTTACGGATAAACAAAGTATCCGAAGGATAAAACAAAGATCATGAACGATCGCCTGCAGGAATAAGAACCCAGATTCGACATCAACAAAAGTCGTCTTTAATAAGAACCCAGATTCGACACCAACAAAATCGTCTCGGAAATTAATACCCTTGATTCGACATAAACAAAACAAATAATTAAATAACTATAATTTTTTTCTTAACAATAAAACAAAAAATAAAGAGTAAACTACACCATTCGTCCCATGTGGTATCGTTGACCATCAAGTTTCGTCGACCACCAAAAAATTGCACTGCTGGTCCTTAATGCGAACGTTACTCGGCGTTGGTCCCTCACCCTAACTGTTTGGACTAACGGGCGTTAAACCTTTTTAAGTGAAGGGTATATTTGTCTTTTCCCACCCACACCAACACTTTTGACTAGATACGATCACTTCTGTGTTCTGTCCATCATCTTCCCAACCTTAGTTGACTTTTGTGAAACAAAAAGAAACACAATTTGTGCACCAACAACCGGCTGCTGTCACAAAAAGACACCATTTTCACACAGATAAAAGGACACCATTTCCAAATAGATAAGAAAGGAAAAAAAAACAAAAAAAAAATGATAATGTATTTGATTCATATTTTAGAACCTTCCATGACAAAACTGCAAAACATTAACAAAACTTTAAAGCTGGTAAAATTTTCTGACAAAAATAACTGACCGAAAAAATATTTTAACATTTTTATATCACGTTTTCAAAGTAGCGATGTTGATTTTTGAGTAAACTACACCATTCGTCGTCTTTGTGGTTTGACTTTTTTTTATTTTAAGTAAACAAATCAAATAATGGAACAATCCCAGATTTCTCTTTTGGTAAACCAAAACAGAGTTTTAAATATACAATCGAAGAGAACCTCATCATGGATCAAAAAAAGACTCATACTAAAAAGAAAACAAGATCTCGGGTTATTCGAAAACATCAAAGATCCTTAAAGATCTAACAAACCCACCATCGATCTCTCAAAAACAACAAATAAAAACTTACCCGTGTATTTTATAAGATCATTAATCGAAGCCATTTTCAGTTGGGTTTCGTATACTGGGTTCATGTGAGAGTTTTTAAAAATAAAATAAAAGATTGTTCCTGTGACAAAGAGATAAATGTTGGTTTGTTTGGTTGGCAAGAAGGAACAAGAGATATGAATAATATAGAATGATGATAGTTATTTTAATTGTTCCTGTGACAAAGAGATATGGGATTTTTGAGAGTTATTTTAATTGTTTTTGAAGATGATGATAGTGGTTGATTGAAGGTTGGTAGATGATGTAAGATGGTGATTATGTGTTAAGAAGATGAGGAAAGATTGTGGAAGTAGAAATGGTGTGGATGGAAAAGACAAAAGTGGTGTTGGTGGGAAAAGACAAAAATACCCTCGACTTAAATAAACTTAACGCCCGTTACTCACGCCAGTTAGGGTGAGGGACCAACGTTGAGTAACGTTTCGCAGTTAAGGACCAACGGTGCAATTTTTTTGTTAAGGAAGACGAAACTTGATGGTCCATGATACTGCGAGCGACGAATGGTGTAGTTTACTCAAAATAAATAAGCAGTCATCTTCCCATTAAATCTCGGATTCCTCATCCAATTAGAGGAATGAAATTAAATACCAAAGAATTCGAACTCTAGTATCCTTGATTTCTTATTTTCTTCCCAACCTTTTAATCACAAACAAACAAACATCTTCACTATCTTCCTTGTTGGCGTGTCAGATCCAAGCAAACAAATACGAAACTTTTTTTTTTTTTTTTTGGTAACTATTGTAACAAGCAATTAAAAAAAATAGAAAAAAGAGGTACAAGAAGTAACAGAAGAAGAGAGGTAGGGTGACATAGAGACGACGGCTCAACATAGCCACCTAGGTTTGAGGATCAGACCTGCTCCGATACCATGTTAGACTACATAATTCCCTATAGGTATAACTTTATTAATGACCATTATTTATAATGGTAAAACCCTAATTCCCAAAACCCACAAACCGGGCTTGAGCCTAATTATCCACTAATACTCTCTTCGTCTCATAATAACTGCCTAGTTTAAATTTTTAAGTCTTTGTTGCTTAACTTTTATTTTAAATATTTTTGTTTGCGTTATATAATATTTTATGAAAATCATACCAATGAAAATACATTTAAACCTCAATCCATTCATATATTTTTCATCAAATGTTATTTTACGTAAACAAAATTATTTAAAGTTAAATTTGAAAAAGAAACACTTAAAAAAGTTAAAGTGGACAGTTTTTATGAGACGGATGTAGTAATTAATTAGGCTTCTTAATCGTTATTTAATATGAAATATATCAATATTGATGCAATTGTAAGCCATCTGTGGGTCTATTTTCTTGGATTGAGGCCTGTAATGTGTTCTTTTTCACTTTTAGATTTGTCACTAATAAACATAAGCTTGAGGTCATTTAAGTCTCCTTTTTAGTTCAAAACTTCAAATACCGTAGTTCAAATCAGGGCCCGTTTGGTTTGTTGCTAGGAATGACAATGGGTATCGGATTTGGAATGATGTGAAATGACAATGGGTATGAAAAAGTGTATCATTACGATTGTTTATGTTTGGTTGATAAAATATGGTATGAAAAAGTGTATAAATATTTGAATTTTGTAGTGGAAAAAAGAGAGGCTCACGGGAATGGATTTCATAGACACCAAATTGGTGTGTAATGAATATATGACTATGATATACTCATTTCATTACCGGACCCACAAAACAAAACAAAACAAACACCGACTATGACTTTGAAAGTAAGTCTCATTCCCATTTATGCTAACCAAACGGGCTCTCAATCTCTTTTCTCTTTTTCGCCCTTTTCTTTTCAGTTGATTACTATTTGTGACAAAAAGTAACTATGTAACCCCTTCTATTTTAAGTTTTGAACAATTGATCCAAATCTTTTTTAAACTTGCAGTTCACTCAGGCTCAAAGCTATATCCTATTTTTAACTTTTTTAAAGTTGTCTATAGACTTAGTATTAAAGCTAAATTAAGCATTTAGCAATCACACGAATACATAAATAAATGAAAACTTTGTTAGCCTATTGGGTGAATATTGTAATTGACTAAATTAATCTAATACGGAGTATCAAACATTCTTTTTTAAGGCAGAAGTTTAATATAGATCTCAAATTTACCATAGATCCAATGAACCAATCATAGCTATTTATTTTCTAAAAAAAAAAAAAAAAAAAACTTCACCCTTTTTTAAAATTAATTATCTCATGAACCGTTAATCGTTACACGAAAAAAATCATACCATTGCGACGAGAATTAAATTATCTTTTTACAGATATGCACTTCTATATATTTTTAACGATTTTTTTTTTCAAAATTTCGGCCCAGAAAAATCATATATGATTTGTGAAAATCATATGCGATTTGATTTTTACAAATCATATATGATTTTTGCAAATCATATGTGATTTGTAAAAATCATATATGATTTAAAAAAATCACATGTGATTTGATTTTTACAAATCACATGTGATTTGATTTTTACAAATCACATGTGATTTGATTTTACAAATCACATGTGATTTTGAAAATCATATATGATTTACAAATCATATGTGATTTTTCCGCGAATTTTGAAAAAAAGCCTTGTCGAAAATATAGAGAAGTGCATATCTATAGAAAGCAAGGTTGTAAAAATCGCTAGGCGTTAGTGAGGCGGTCGGGTAGGGCCTAGCGATTAATCGGGGATTAATCGGATTTGAATTTTATACACAATATGTGAAATATTAGATATTATATTATATGTATGAGATAAGCATAGGGCATCAAAGTTCAAATATTTTATGTGTTAAAATATAAACATAAGACATAATTCTTCAAATTTTAAAGTCAAACATAGATATTATTCGGTTTGTTGACCATTTTTAAGCGATCTTTGACTGATTTGTCCGATTAATCGGTTTGTTGACCCATTTTTAAGCGATTTTGTCTGATTTTTAAGCAATTTTGTTGACCGATATTTAAGCGATTTTGTCCGATTAATCCGATTAGACCGATTTTTTCCGATTAATCTGTTGGTTGACCAATTTTTAAGCGATCTTTGACCAAACCGATTAAATAGGCCGATTATGATTAATCAAGGCGCTTAGTGAGCGATCAGCGATTATGCGGGGATTAATCGGCCGCCTGGACCGATTTTTAAAACAGAGATAGAAAGATAAATTAATTCTCGTCGCGATAGTTTATTTTTCGTAGTTTGAAGATTTACCGTTTGCAAGATATGTTGTTTTTAAAAAAATTGTGAAAATGGTCTTTTTATTAATTTTAATAAAAACTGGATGGCTAAGATTGATTTATTGGATATATGAAAAATATTAGATCTATATTGATCTCAACTCTCTTTTTAAATTGTATAAAAAAAAGCCTGTCAAATACAAAACTTTGTATCCCATAGAAATAATTGAATTAGTTAAACCGATTTAAAAAAGTATTATATAAATAAACAATTATATATGATAAAACACCGTGCCGATGTATGACTATTATAAGTATTAGTAAAAGACCAATGTTTTCTTAAACTGTAGCTAAATTAGAGTTTTATTTTTAGTAAAAAAAATAAAAATAAATAAATAAATAAAAATACTCTCTCTGTCTCATTTAAACTGTCCATTTTGAATTTTTAGATTTTTCTTTTTGAACTTTGATATTAAACATTTTTGTTTTTGTTATATAACACAAACAAAAATATTTAAAGTTAAATTTATATAAAAAAATAAATAAAAAATAAAAAAAATGTTAAAAGTAAACAATTAATATTGATGGATTTAGTACATATTTTGTGGTTCCCGACAAGCGCGGAAAAAAACACCTCGTTAGAAACAAATAACTCACATTTGTTTTTCTCTACATACTGTGAGAAATCTTTACAAAGAGTTACATGCACTTAATTTCAAATGAAGTTATAAGTTATATCACTACTACTTATAATGCACAAACGACTCTCTCTCATATTTAATTTTCAGACTTTCAGACTTGCAAGTAATAAAGCATGATGTACAACACATTAAAGCACAAAATTTCAGACTTACAACCACATATGCATTATATACAACACATTGATACACATATTAAATAAAGAAACCACATTAATACTCAAAAAAAAATAACAAAGATCTAAGAATGTTATTTAATTTTAGAAGTAAAAGATCTTTAAAAGATCTTAACCAACACTCATCATCGATCTATAAGAAAAACAAACAACACAAATGACCTACACGAGACCTCATGTGAGATCTTGAAGTTCTTTAACGAGAAGGTAAAGGTTCGTGTTTGGTTTTCAGCTTTCAAGCATAAATTAGCCAAGGTTAGAGTGTTATATTTCGATTGTGTTGTAAGAAGAAATGAGAAAGAATGAAGTTTGTTCGGATCAAGTGGCTGCAATAAAAGGTTGTAGGTGGTGTATGTGTTTGTGAGTTTAGGTTAAGATGAAATGAAAATGAAATGATAAGAAATGAGATATGTGGCTGCGTGGGGTTTGATAGAGTGAGATTAGGGTTTTTTAATTGTGAGAAATATGGAGTATTAGGATAGGGAGTCTTATATTGTACTAGGTTAACTAATTGGGCTGATGCTTATATCTATTCTTTGGCTGGGTTATGTTTGAAATATTATAGACGAAAATATTATAGTAATGCTAATTTTGATATTAAGTTGGTTAATGTTAATAGTTGGTTTTCTCTGTGTTGGTTTAAAATTTTTATTTCGAGCCTAGCATACGGATTTAAAGTGTTAACCGAATTTTGTTATAATCACCGATACGTATGATCCAAAAAAAATGCTCGCCGAAACTTTTAGTTACAGGGTACCCGTCGCTGCAACGCGCGGATAACCTGCTAGTATCTTGTAATATGTACATGCAACAAGAAGTATGGAACAAGAATAGATAAAGCACAATTTAAAATTGTTACATGCAACAAGAAGTATGCAACAAGAAGTATGTACAAAGAGTTACATGCAACAAGAAGTATGGAACTCTGGATAGACTTCTCTTCTGTTACACAATTTAAAATTGTGATAAAGTGTCATCCCCATACTCCCTATAAATAATAGATAAAGCACGATACATTCAACACACTTTATCGACACATTGTTTTATATCTTTGATTTAATATATCCATTGTTCCAAAATCTTAGTACCTCAACCATGTCGGTTAACGATGTTGTCATTAGAGTGTGCAAGATTACAGATTTTCCATGTATAGTTAACAACAAGTTTGCATACATAAGAACTAATCAGTTCATGGTTAATGGAAAGCCGTTGTATTTCAACGGCTTTAATGCTTACTGGTTAATGTGCATGGCTTCTGATCCCTCTACAAGAACGAAGGTGGCACATGCTTTTCAAGAGGCTTCAAGATTAGGAATGAACATCGTTAGGACTTGGGCTTTTAGTGATGGAGGCAACAAACCTCTCCAAACGTCGCCCGGTTCTTACAATGAAGACATGTTTAAGGTAACTTGATCCCTTTAGCTAGAGACGTAACAAAAAGCAAAATGACCAAAAAATAATTGATCAAGATTATGAAAAAATCGACCGGCTGCATTAGCACTATGCCGTAAAAATCCACGGGTGTCCTGTGAAACCTCGCATGACCTACCCACAAAACAAGTGATTTTTTCTTTTGTTAGGATTTTAAGTTTTTGTTTTGATGTTTATAAAGATTTTTATGAAAGTTCATGAAAGAAAATTTTGTTTAGGTACTTGCTAGTCCCGCCAAGTTTGTTGTTACAGTGAGATTGTGTTTGATTTAAAAAATGACCAATGGTATAAAAGTTATTTTTAAATAATTTTAACTATAAAATGTTGCTATGTATTTTTTTGTTACAAAAGTGACGAAGTTGATATATGAAGCAGAGGACAATGACCGATCATATATGTTGCTATGTATTTTTCTAGTAAATCGCTTGTCTCTGCTTTTAGCAATATGTCAGCTGCGGGGTGGGTTAAAATAAAAAGAGTATTTTTGGTGAGAAGGATAAGAAGGGTTTTGGACCGTTGATAAAAATCAATGGATGAGATTAAATTATAATCTTAATTAAGGCTGGGAGGGCAAAATAGTTTTTAAATAATCTTTTATATAATAAAAGAATTACATCATTTCGAATGTTTTTGGCCTTCTCATTGAAAAAAATTTAGACCAATAGAGAGGTTGATTTTGCACGTAAGCGAAATCGGACGACGTGATTGGTTAATAAAAGTCAAAATTAAATTGATTTTGGTCAACATTTAGTTTATTTGGTGTAGAAATTTGGTTGAGAAGAAAAACACATAAAAATATATGTGTCAAATTTGTGAAAACAAAAACTTTAAATAAGAGGGTAATTAATAAAACTTTAGTGGTTAATTTTTTAAAAATTGTATTTAGTTAAGTATAATATTATAAGTTTTCATGTTTTTTTAATAACTTTTAAAACTAAACAAATACCCCCTTATATTTTATACCCCCTATAATTTATAACTTAAAACTATAATATATATGTTGTTTTAAAACTCCAACATATAAATATACATAAGATTATAGATGTCATTTTTTTACTATATATGTTTACTAAGGACTCATTTATTTCATATTAAAAGTATGACAAATGTGGACACGAGTTTAAATATTAAATACGGCTAAATTATTGAAAACAAGAATATAATTATCAAATTGTAAGTACGAGCTACTGTAATATGAGAAAAAAAAAGAAAAAAAAGCGATTGTACTTATAACAACTACTCATGTAACTTTTATTTATTTATATAAGGATATGTAGAAAAACATTTTTAAAAAACTTTAAGGAGTATATTTTAACTTCATCAACGTTTATTATGTGCAACTAAACTCGCATCTTATGTACATCATAACATCAATAGTGAAATTTAAATAGGAACATCAACATCTATATCAGCTAAATATAGTTGAATCTTGAGTTATCTAACAAAATGTTTTTTACAAAATTTGATTATACAAAATTCTAACGGATATAATGAATAATGAAAAACTCATGCATAAGTATATAATTATATATAATTACCTTTAAAGACATAATATTTATCATTGATACAAAATAATTCTTTTTGTCAAAACCCTGTGCGTGCACAGGTATTACAACTAGTTAATTATTAACACAGATTTATAAATACATGTTTGTATCCCCTTTTTATCTCTCTCATCCAACGACTTTCTTTCTCTCTCAACAATACAGATCTACAAATCCTCCATTGTTGATATCTAAAAAAATCATCAAATCATCTAAAAATCTAAGCTGAAATCAATCAAAATCGTTGAAAAGTACATCAAAACTTCATAAAATTAAAGACGTGAATAACAATTTAGCAGTTTTCGAAGCTTCAATTGGTGATTTAACCGAAAAAATGGTATTAAAAGCGAATGAAAATATAGGTAAGTAAGCTAAACCTAATTTTGTTTATATTATCATAAACGTGCGTCATTTTAATTGATTTTTGTTCGTTAAAATTTACAGCAACTAGAATAAATGGGAAGAGTTCTGCTAAACGTGATGAGATCGTCCATCAAAAACTTAAAATTACATGGGTAATGATTAAATTAAACCTAAAATTGCTTTGCTAATCTATATCCTGTCAAAATGTTCATTAGATTTAGTTGTACATGTTTTGTGCATAAAAAAGGCTAAATGTGCAATAAATTTCATATAATGTTGTAAAAAATGTGACAATCTTGAGTTGTACGAAATAATACTGTTTTATGCATTAAAATTGTGGTATATATGTATTACTTTTCATATAAGTGCGATAAGTTTGGATAATCGTAAGTTGTGTGAAATAACATTGTTTTGTGAATTAAAAATAGGCTAAATGTGCATTAGTTTTGATACAAAGTAAAATTGCAAAACATTTGGATAATCTTAAGTTGTGTGAAAACACCATATTGCGCATTAAAAAATGGGCTAAACGTGCATTAGTTTTTAGAGAAAGTTGGTAAAGAGCAGTACGATTGGATAATCGTGAGTTGTGTGAAATTACATAGTTTTGTGCATTAAAAATTGGGATAAATGTGCATTAGTTTTTGTTGTAAATTAGTAAAGGTGCAATACGTTTGGATAAATCATTGTTTTATGTTAAAATCGGGCTAAATATGCATTAGATTTGATAAGAAGACACTAAAAGTGTGACATGTTTGAATAATTATGAATTGTGTGAACTATCAATGTTTTGTGCATTAAAAACTGGGCTGAATAAGCATCATATTTGGTTAGAAGTAAATACATATGTTACACGTTTTGTTAACCATCAGTTGTATGAAATAACATTGTTTTAAGCATTACAAATGATCTAAATGTGCATTAATATCCGTACGAAGTTAGTAAAGGTATGATACATATTGATAATCATGAATTGTGTGAAATTACATAGTTTTGTGCATTAAAAAGTGGGCTAAATGTGCATTAGTTTTTGTTGGAATTTAGTAAAGATGCGATACGTTTGGATAAATCACAGTTTTTTGAATTAGAACGGGCTAAACATGCATTAGTTTTCATAAGAACACACTAAAAGTGTGATACATATTGATAATCGTGAGTTGCATGAAATATCAATGTTTTGTGCATTAAAAAGTGGGCTAAATAAGCATCATATTTGGTAGGAAGTAAGTACATATGTCACTCTTTTTGTTAACAATGAGTTGTGTAAAATAACATTGTTTTTGCCTACCATTCACAGGAACAAAAGAGAAACCAAAAGCTATATTGAAATCTCGGAATCCATTGGAGTTGACAAACCATCAGAGACTATTTACAATCGATGTTGTCAAGAAGCTGCAGCAGCAAAAGCAGCTGGTATAGTACAACACACAAACATATTTATGAAGAGTAGATCAAAGACGTTATGGTTATTAGATTTTCGTAAAAAAATCGAGTGCTATTTTCATGTCAGGGAGGTCTGGTAGCTCGTGTTTGATTTCAGAAGGCTCATCGTATTTGATTTTAACCTCTCTAAGGTTGAACTGAAGATGTGCAGTAAAAAATCATCATTCTTTTGTTGTGAATAAGAATTGTACCTATTTAATTTATATGTTTGGTTGCTACTTCCATGTAATTATTGAGATTTTAGGACCAAATCAATATTTTGGCATAAACCAAAAGGACCATATGTAAAGCTAAGTGTAATTTACTTCAAATTTAAACTTGGTTATTGATTCATTGGAAGACTTGGAACGTCTTTTGAAACATTTTATCTTTGACCCATTTGGAAGTCTGTTGTCTTTTTATGCACGTCTGAAGCAAAATATCTTACAGCTCAAATGATTAAAACTTTCATTCAGCTTATCTATGATGATGTTTCATCGACAATAATAGTAAATAGTTTTTTTTCTTTAAACCTTAATTATTGTGAGAAAAAATGGGAAGGATTAAGGTATCAAGTGAACATGGGTTTTATTAAATAAGTTTGTTAGGATTATAGTTAGACTATAAAATTACTTTTATACCTTTAATAGTTAGTTAGGATCAAAGTAATCTCATCCATTCATTTTAAATCAAGGGTCCATAATTCTTCTTATTCTTTTTACTAAAAATTTTCTTTTTATTTGATCTCATCCCTATGTATATGTATATGTATATGTATATATATACATATATAAATATTCACACACACACACACACACACACACATATATATATATATATATATATATATATATATATATATATATATATATATATATATATATATATATATATATATCCGTAAAAGAATATCCGTAAAAGAATAAAAGATTTATTTTTTAAAACATTCACCAAAATTCTAAAAAATCCCACAAGATCGGTATGTTGGTGCATAAAACTTTTGTGAAAACATTTTTATAATTTTGAGTTTTGATCGCTTTTTTAATGCACAAAAAGAATTTTGATGCGCAAAAATTTTGATGCACAAAATTTTAACTTGTTTTAGTTAGATGCGCAATGTTATTTTGATGAAAAAGTCAAAGAAGTTGGGTGCAAAACCAATTTTGATGCACAAAAAACGATTTAACGCATGAAACGTATTTTTTCATAATTTTTTTTCTAAAAATATCCACTTTTAGAAAAGGTTTTCACAACTTTTTCATGCACCATCATACCGATCTTGTGGGATTTTTGGGAATTTTTCGAGAACTTTTTGTAAAAAAATCTTTTTATCTTTTACGGATATTTGTCTTTTATTTGATCTTTATCATATATATATATATATATATATATATATATATATATATATATATATATATATATACATACATATCTCCCATATCGTATTTAACTAGAGCCTTCAACTCGAGCGAACGTTCCTTCCGCAACGCAAGGCCTATTTCTTCAGAGCGACCAAGGATGAGTTCGATCCATTAGGTTCTTCGATTTGTTCGAGAAAAGAAACGAGAGAAGAAAACATCTTTGATTACGATTAAAAGGAACAATCTCAAATAGACCAAGATCCAATTTCGGGTCATTTCTTGGTGAACATGATCCGCCATAATCTCTTCGACCCTTCATTTATGTGCGAATAAAGAGAGATTTGGTAGGAAAGTGGAAGAGACTTTTTGTATATGATAATCAAGGAGTGGGAAAGGCTGCGTAATTCTTTGGAAAAGCCCGCTTCTTTTGTCTTGAGCTTTCATTCTTCAATCCACCGATTCGTTCCTTCATATACCTCCCCACCAATAGATAGAGACAAATGGAATAACCGAACCACGCCTACAAAATGCCGGTACCATCGTACCGCTTCAAAGCCAACGTGATGCTCCTGGTCGATGACCAAGATATTGGCGAATACCACATATGATCGAGAAAGAGTACCTATAATCACATGAAAACCATGAAAGCCGGTTGCTAAGAAAAGGTAGAACCATAAATACTATCCGAAATTGTGGAGGCGCTTGATAATATTCCATTCCTTGAAGGCGGTGAATACTAGAGCTAGTGAAGCGGTAGCTACTAAAGCGTAAATCGCTGCTTTTCCTTCCCAATAGTATAGCATGATGAGCCCAAGTTACGGCGACTCCGGATGAAAGGGAATAAGAGTATTAAGAAAAGGATTTCAGAATCTAAAACCACAATCCCTTTTGGGGCCAATACCTCGATCTCTACCAGTAGGTGCAAAGAAGAATGAGAAGAAGCCGAAAAGAGCAAAAGGAACATAACCTCGGCGATAAATGTAATAAACCCATATCGAGGTCCTAATTATACGACTTTGGTATGATGTCCTTCCAACGTGGATTCACATAGAACATCGCGCCACGATGAGTGTCTAAATACTCATCATTTTGTACAAAATAAACCGCAAAATCATCCGAAAACACTCGAAACACATCAAAATGATCAAAATATCACAAATCGGTGTTTTATGTGTTTTAAATGCAAAAATATCAAAATCGGATGAAAAACATATCAAATTTGCAAAATTGCGCTTTAGTCCCCAAGTTTCAAAAGTTGTCAAAAACAGTCCCTGAGCACATAATTTCAAAAGTAAAGTCACCAAAGGTCCTTTTAAAATCAAAAGTTGTCAAATTTAGTCCTTTGGTGAAAAATATTAAAAGTTTGAGAAAATTACAAAAATGGTCCTCCAAGTTTGAAAATTGGCAGAATTGGCCCCTGGAAAATGGCAAAATGGCAAGTTTGGTCCTCATACTTTCTGAGATTGTCAGTTTTAGTCCTTGGAGAAACTTTTCAGAATTGGCAGCCTAGGTACTTGAAGTTTCAGAATTTACACCTTAAGCCCCTCCAATATTAAAACCTAAAAGCCATTTTTGGACCCTTGACACATTTTGACCCCCTTTCATAAGCCTTGGACCCCTGTCACTTTTGCAATTTGAACCCCTTGGTTATTAATAGCCTGTGGTCAAACCCACAGGTCAAACAAGACCCACTTGGCGCCCATTTTCTTCCTTCTTCCCTGCTTCACCACTGCAACACATCTCCTTGCCATCCCCCCTCCATCACCTTATCTCCTCATTGTCCCCCCCACCTCCACACAACTCCAAACTACATTTAATGCAATCTTTAACCTTCCACTCAACCTAAACTGCTTAATCCACATTTCCCGCCAAAATTGACAATTTGGCCAAAAGTCACAAAAGTCACCCAATGGTCTCAAATAGTGCTGGGAAACAGTGAGGGATGAAAGAGAAAGCTCTTGGAGTATAAAGGAGGAAGAAAGAAGGAAGCAAAAGAGTAGTTAGTTTTATAAAAAATTCTGCTTATGTCGTTTTTTTAATCCATGTCTTAGTTTGATTATAGTGTTGTAATTTCACTTCATTTGTATTTCCTTTAAGTTAAAATACCATTGTAAGCAACTTTTGAGTATCAAACTAATCTTTCATATAAGTTTCAATTTTGGGTTAATCTGTTGAAATTTCTCACTCAAAGTACATTATCCAAGTCTTTAGTAACTTATTTTAAGCTTAAATAAGTCTATCTAAGTCCTTTATAAACTTTTGACAAGCTTGTAATTCATTTTCAAGAAATTTTGTCTTTTGGTCAACAAAAGTCAATGAGGCCAAAAGTGAAATGGAAGCGATATGGGATGTTACGGTGGTGATAATGGGTTGGAAAAGGCTTATTTAGCTTAGGTTTTGGTTTGGTATTGGTCTCCAAACCGGTGGCACATGTGAGTTTGTATTTTATGTCTTCAATTTCTATCCATTTTGCACATTAGGCTTGTCTCTGTATTTGTGATCACCATTAATGTAAACCTGGTAATATAGTTGTATTATGATCATTTAGACCTAGTTTAATCAAAAGTGGTAGCTAAGTAGGAGTTTAGCATCAGATTTAATTACATATAAATGCTTAAAGGGGTGTTTGGTATTGCTGCACTTACTGTGTTAGAGGCCTCATCAGTGGTTACCTTTTGTTGTTTCATGTTTGTTTAGTCCCTTTAAACTTATCTCTGTCAATACCTTGTGCCTTTTAAGCTCAGAGGTCAAAATTCCAATTCATGTGATTTAGCAGTTTACTGTTAAGCTTTTTGCAAGATCAAACTTTTGTTTCATGTTTAGATACTATTAAGATAGCTTGTTCTAGTCTTATTTCAGCATAATATATCATCATCAGTTCACAATTTGGATTTAAATCTCAACAAAGTCAAACCTAGACTCTGATTTAAAAAGTCAAAACAGGTCTTAAGTTCAGTTTTTGGAGATCTTGCAGATGATGCACAGTCTTCATTTCAAACATTTAGAGTCTCATTTTTGGTCTCTATGTAGTACATTAGGTGGACTTCAAGTCCACATTTTAGTTTTAGCTTTAGCTTATTGAATTAGTAGTTAAATAAGCTCAAACACCTTACACTTCTTTATTGCGCATCGCATCGCACACCTTCGCTCAACTTGGCCAGTTTTTGTTTGTTCCATAACTTATTCATCTCTTGTCCTCATTAGCTATAAATTTGGGTAAATGATCTCTGGTTGGTGGGCTTTAGAACCACATTTCTAGTTTTCTGTTTAGCTTCTTGGTCAAGCAGTTGCAAGTGCTTAAAGTGGGTACCTTAATCTGTTTTTCTGCCATAAGCTCATGTCACAAATCTGTTGCAATTTGCTTATCAGAGGTCTAGGATAGTTTATTCTTGTTGCATTTCTGTTACTTTAGCATATTAGAGCTTCTCCTTTGGTTTGGTAGCCTTTGGATCCCATTTGCTTATTCAAGTGCTTATTCCATTAAGCACTTGCACATCAGTTTCAGATTCTGCCACACAACTCCATGCTTTTCCATTTTTCATAGATTCCTTATATTATTTTAGAGTTTTCCTGTAATTTTCAGATTTTTCCAAGTTGTTTTGCTATTTTTCTTAATTTAAATTAGTTTTTAAGCACTTTTAAATAGCTTTTAATACAAAAAATTAAGAAAAGCTTCAAAAAAATAATTTTTCAATTTTTTTAAGTTAAGATAAATATAAAAAGAGAAAAAGTATTTTTCCATATTTTTCTTAGTTAAATTTGTATTTTAAATAATTTAAATAGTTTTTAATAGTTTAAAATTCATAAAATTAGAAAAATAATCGAAAAATATAAAAATAGTTTTGAAAATTCTATTTTGTTATTTTAGATTTTCTAAGTCTTAATTTTATTTTTCTAGCCTTATTTTGTATTTTCTTCTATTTTAGAGTATTTATTAAATAGTTAAAATAGTTTTTAATTAATAATAATTAATTAATTAGTTATAAAAATAATTTTCCTTTTCTAATAATTTTCTTATATAATTAGGATTGTAAAAATGTATTTTTCATATTTTTAGGATTTATATTGTGTAAGTTTCACGTTTTTATTTGTACGTTTACGTTATTTTTATTTAAACGTAAGTTTTTAGTTTTAAACGTTTATCACTTTAAATATAGTGATAGCGTTTATTTAATATCTTTTATCTTTTTAATTTTCTTAATTTGTATTTAAGTCGCTTTATTTTATAACCTTTTTCAGTAGTGTAATATTCAAATCTAATCCTTTCTGATCGCTATCATTAGTGATCATTCTATCGTCTGAATCAGTGTTTAACACACCATTGAGTCTCCGTGGGACTTAACGACCCGGGAATCCACTATATTCCCTGATCTTCATTGCATTTGTGTTTAAGCTGTTTTAAGTCTGTTTGACTTGACTTGTTTAGCACGGATCAAATTTTGGCGCCATTTGGGAGGCTTTAGCGTGTGTTTAGCCTTTTCGATCCATTCTTGCACATATTCCATCTTTTGTAAAAAGTTTTGTAAAGTTATCGGAAAATCCAAAAATATTTTCATTCTTTGTTTTTATATCATGTTTTCAAAAATCCAAAATATCCATCTTTACCCTCTTACATCTTTTGATTCTACATTTCTTTTACCTCTATCCATTTGATTCTTTCTATGTCTCATCCTCACCAATTTGGTTGTGAATGGTGTGGGGACCTCAAAATGGTGGAAATTGCCCGGTTGTGGCATTGTGAATCCGGAAGCGGGTTTGTCTATGACCAAAATCCCTACAATGAAACAACTAATTTCCTCAACCAACCCCGCACTATGAGATGGAGACGTATTCTTGTAATTTTGTGGGGTCCTCATTATGATTACCAATGTCAATCATGGAATCAAAATTTCTATGAATCGATCCTTGTTATAACACTCCTTGTTTTGACAATTTCCAACCCCACAATTTTCCGTCATTGAACAATTTCCGTCATTGATCAACATCCTCATGAGAAAAGTATGCTAGAAGAACTTGCGAAGACCAAACGCCTCGCAACGAAAAATCTATGCTAGAATTACTTGAAGAAGAGGAACGAGCCGCTAAGATTCAAAGATGTCTTGAAGAAATACGAATCGAGGAACGAGCACTTGCAAGACGTGCCCGATGGCTCGCGACTTACATCGACGATGATGATGATAGTGACGATGATGATGAAAGTTTGTCGGTGAAACCACACGAAGAGCCCGTTAACTCTCTAAGTATGGGGGCGAGCATCTCAAAGACTATTCGGAAACGGAATCATCGAATGTTGAGAACCTTATCCGATCCCAAGTGAGTCCGAGGAATTCTTGACAAAGAGTGTGATGTGTTTTCTCCTCTACAAATGATCTTGTTGAGACTTTCTCGATTTTGATGGTGATTATAGTGATGCCAATTCTTTATATTCTAAAGACATAGAATTTATTGATGCATCACTTCCACATTCGAGATCGTCAACTTAGAAGAGGATGTTGACCATGTTGTTTCCACAGCAGTTATCACGACTATCACTAATCCCTTATTCGAATTCGATTCGAATTTACTATAAATTCGATTAATCCAATCTTTGATAGTGATGAGTCGACACGGAGACTATAATGGACGAGGTGCATATTTATAGCCCACGAAGTACCGCACATGTCCCACCTCCGTATATTCTTCATGAGGAGTTCGCGGTGAACTCACTCATATCATATCTCCGCCGGAGTATGATTGCGTGGATGGCAAAAATCATGATCGGGAGAGAATCTCAATTTGCATAGTTATGACAAATCTTCCCACCCTCCCTCCCGAGATGCCTTCCAACCCTAAGAGCTCAACCAAAAATCCAAATAAGTGCAACTCGCACTTAATCCCGAGGAAGAAGATTTAGTCATGATTGTTATCATGATTTTCCTTCTTTTCTTCACCTACTGGTGACTTCCTCTCTTCTTCACTCCTTTGGGAGTGAGGACACTATCTTTGACCCGGCATTTTCATTTATCATTTGTAAGCGGGTCCATCTTTCTCTGTATATCTCATCGGTGTGGAACTTTCACGTACTTCAATGTTTATCCAAACATCTTGAATGAAAGTCCGATGGTGATTGTTTCTTCCACTTTGCTTCCCATGAACCAATGAATTGGGTCGAGTCAAGCTAGCGACTCGGGAATCAAAACGATGCTTACACACCATATGGGTTTTCACCCATATTCGACTTCTCACCCTTTCTACCACTAAGTGTGGGGTGATGCCCACATGTTATATAGATATATATATTCCACAAAAAAAAAAAAAAAAAAAAAAAAAAAAAATTTAAAATAATGGCCGTAGTATTTCCTTTTACGTTCTTTGTTTCGGCATAACATGCTACTTTGAATATTGAGGGCAATATTCATTTCTAAGTGGGGGAATTCTCACGAATTTCATATATTATCTACCTAATTCCCGTTTTGGCCAAAATTTTTTTGGAGTAAGTGTTTTACACTTACTCATTTGAGTTATCGATCCGCCATGTTTGATAAACTAAAGGATTGGCTAATCCAGAGCAAACGGCTCTTGGTAAATATTTCTCAAATCCGTTTATATGGCTTGCAATTTGCCCAAAATTGTATGGTATTCATCGCCATATCCTAAAAAGTGAAGAGTTGGCTAGCCCGCAAGGTTATGGCTTGTGGTAAAGCGATGGAAAAACCATAATTGGTATTCACTCACCAAAGATAATTCGATAATTTATCTAAGAGTTGGCTAGTCCGTAGGTGCGGCTTACGGTAAAGACTAATCAAATCCGTTTACGACTTATGATTTGCTCAAAATCATTTGGTTATCGATGTACCAAGGTTCTTACTTGAATCGAAACATTTGGCTACTCGAAGTAATGGCTTTTGGTAAAGAGATTAAAATCCATTATGTTTTCTCAAATCATTGCTAGGGACTAGCAATATCTCGATGTGGGGGATTGATGAGTGTCTAAATACTCATCATTTTGTACAAAATAAGCGCAAAATCATCGAAAACACTCGAAACACATCAAAATGATCAAAATATCACAAATCGGTGTTTTATGTGTTTTAAATGCAAAATATCAAAATCGGATGAAAACATATCAAATTTGCAAAAATTGCGGTTTAGTCCCCAAGTTTCAAAAGTTGTCAAAACAGTCCCGAGCACATAATTTCAAAAGTAAAGTCACCAAAGGTCCTTTTAAAATCAAAAGTTGTCAAATTTAGTCCTTTGGTGAAAAATATTAAAAGTTTGAGAAATTTACAAAATGGTCCTCGAAGTTTGAAAATTGGCGAAATTATTACTGAAAATGGCAAAATGGCAAGTTTGGTCCTCATACTTTCGAGATTGTCGTTTTAGTCCTTGGAGAAACTTTTCGAATTGGCGACCTAGGTACTTGAAGTTTGAATTTACACCTTAAGCCCTCCGATATTAAAACCTAAAAGCCATTTTGGACCCTTGACATTTTGACCCCTTTCATAAGCCTTGGACCCTGTCACTTTTGCAATTTGAACCCCTTGGTTATTAATAGCACGTGGTCAAACCCACAGTCAAACAAGACCCACTTGCGCCCATTTCTTCCTTCTTCCTCGCTTGCCACTGCAACACATCTCCTTGCCATCCCCTCCATCACCTTATCTCCTCATTGTCCCCCCACCTCCACACAACTCCAAACTACATTTAATGCAATCTTTAACCTTCCACTCAACCTAAAGCTGCTTAATCCACATTTCCTTAAAATTGACAATTTGGCCAAAAGTCACAAAAGTCACCCATGGTCTCAAATAGTCTTTGGGAAGCGGTGAGGATGAAAGAAAGCTCTTGGAGTATAAAGGAGGAAGAAAGAAGGAAGCAAAGGAGTAGTTAGTTTTATAAAAATTTCGCTTATGTCGTTTTTTAATCCATGTCTTAGTTTGATTATAGTGTTGTAATTTCACTTCATTTGTATTTCCTTTAAGTTAAAATACCATTGTAAGCAACTTTTGAGTATCAAACTAATCTTTCATATAAGTTTCAATTTTGGGTTAGCTGTTGAAATTTCTCGACTCAAAGTACATTATCCAAGTCTTTAGTAACTTATTTTAAGCTTAAATAAGTCTATCTAAGTCCTTTATAAACTTTTGACAAGCTTGTAATTCATTTTCAAGAAATTTTGTCTTTTGGTCAACAAAAGTCAACTGAGGGCCAAAAGTGAAATGGAAGCTGATATGGGATGTTACAGTGGTGATAATGGGTTGGAAAAGGCTTATTTAGCTTAGGTTTTGGTTTGGTATTGGTCTGCAAACCAGCTGGCACATGTGAGTTTGTATTTTATGTCTTCAATTTCTATCCATTTTGCACATTAGGCTTGTCTCTGTATTTGTGATCACCATTAATGTAAACCTGGTAATATAGTTGTATTATGATCATTTAGACCTAGTTTAATCAAAAGTGGTAGCTAAGTAGGAGTTTAGCATCAGATTTAATTACATATAAATGCTTAAAGGGGTGTTTGGTATTGCTTTGCACTTCATGTTGAGGCCTCATCAGTGGTTACCTTTTGTTGTTTCATGTTTGTTTAGTCCCTTTAAACTTATCTCTGTCAATACCTTGTGCCTTTTAAGCTCAAAGGTCAAAATTCCAATTCATGTGATTTAGCAGTTTACTGTTAAGCTTTTTGCAAGATCAAACTTTTGTTTCATGTTTAGATACTATTAAGATAGCTTGTTCTAGTCTTATTTCAGCATAATATATCATCATCAGTTCACAATTTGGATTTAAATCTCAACAAAGTCAAACCTAGACTCTGATTTAAAAAGTCAAAACAGGTCTTAAGTTCAGTTTTTGGAGATCTTGCAGATGATGCACAGTCTTCATTTCAAACATTTAGAGTCTCATTTTTGGTCTCTATGTAGTATGTTAGGTGGACTTCAAGTCCACATTTTTAGTTTTAGCTTTAGCTTATTGAATTAGTAGTTAAATAAGCTCAAACACCTTACTGCATTCACTTGTTCGCATCGCCAGCAACCACCTCCACTTGGCGCTTTTGTTTGTTCCATAACTTATTCATCTCTTGTCCTCATTAGCTATAAATTTGGGTAAATGATCTCTGGTTGGTGGGCTTTAGAACCACATTTCTAGTTTTCTGTTTAGCTTCTTGGTCAAGCAGTTGCAAGTGCTTAAAGTGGGTACCTTAATCTGTTTTTCTGCCATAAGCTCATGTCACAAATCTGTTGCAATTTGCTTATCAGAGGTCTAGGATAGTTTATTCTTGTTGCATTTCTGTTACTTTAGCATATTAGAGCTTCTCCTTTGGTTTGGTAGCCTTTGGATCCCATTTGCTTATTCAGTGCTTATTCCATTAAGCACTTGCACATCGATTCAGATTCGCCACACAACTCCATGTTTTCCATTTTCATAGATTCCTTATATTATTTTAGAGTTTTCCTGTAATTTTCAGATTTTCCAAGTTGTTTTGCTATTTTTCTTAATTTAAATTAGTTTTAAGCACTTTTAAATAGCTTTTAATACAAAAATTAAGAAAAGCTTCAAAAAATAATTTTCAATTTTTTAAGTTAAGATAAATATAAAAGAGAAAAAGTATCTTTCCATATTTTTCTTAGTTAAATTTGTATTTTTAAATAATTTAAATAGTTTTTAATAGTTTAAAATTCATAAAAATTAGAAAAATAATCAGAAAAATATAAAAATAGTTTTGAAAATTCTATTTTGTTATTTTAGATTTTTCTAAGTCTTAATTTTATTTTTCTAGCCTTATTTTGTATTTTCTTCTATTTTAGAGTATTTATTAAATAGTTAAAATAGTTTTTAATTAATAATAATTAATTAATTAGTTATAAAAATAATTTTCCTTTTCTAATAATTTTCTTATATAATTAGGATTGTAAAAATGTATTTTCATATTTTTAGGATTTATATTGTGTAAGTTTCACGTTTTTATTTGTGCGTTTCGTTATTTTTATTTAAGCGTAAGTTTTTAGTTTTAAACGTTCATCACTTTAAATATAGTGATAGCGTTTATTTAATATCTTTATCTTTTAATTTTCTTAATTTGTATTTAAGTCGCTTTATTTTATAACCTTTTTCGATGAGTGTAATATTCAAATCTAATCCTTTCGATCATTATCATTAGTGATCATTCTATCGTCTGAATCGATGTTTAACACACCATTGAGTCTCCGTGGGACTTAACGACCCGGGAATCCACTATATTCCCTGATCTTCATTGCATTTGTGTTTAAGCTGTTTTAAGTCTGTTTGACTTGACTGTTTAGCACAGATCAC
>CM040244.1:89805915-90083378 GCA_022545495.1 Chrysanthemum lavandulifolium
TGTTCACTTGTAACAAGAGAAAGATCCCTGTCTATCACAGGGGTATCCGTATACTGTGACCCTACTTCCGAGTTAGAAGGGCCTTCACCCCAAAGAAGAAGCGACAACTCGCCTTGACTATTGAAGGCTAGAGGAGCATTGCTAACGGGATCCTCTAAGCGATCAAAAATCCTCTACGGCTCGGGCGGACAACAAGACTCATATTCAAACCCTCGCTCTTATGAAGAGGCAGGCGGATCGGAAACTACATTATCTAGAACATCTTTCCCTTTCCTTCTTCGTACCTTAATCCAATCGCCCTCGGAGGTAGCCTTGCTACCACCTCGAGTGGATTAAGGGTCACTGCTTCTTAGACTTAGGACGGTGCGCCAAGGAGTGACCAAAGACCTTACAGAGGCATTTCTTTATAGTTCTATCGTGGGAGACCTTCCATGAGGTCGTCACATTCATGGACGAGGGACTGAAAGGAAAAGAAAGCTATAATCTGAATAGATTCCCACTAGCGCCTAATCCAATAGGCACAATACCCGATCGTAGAACAAATTTGCTTGCTTGGTTGGCTTCCCTAAAAAGCGGAACTTCCATAACTTAACTTTGAAAGCGCTATGAGCTGCTACGGGTTTTCTCCATAGCCTGAATTTCTTTTATGCATTATTATCATTGAACAACTTAGTTAAATTAGTCCAAAGCTCTTTTCTTCTTATCATCATCATCTTTGTGCAAGCACGGCTCCAACAGAATCTAAGTTGTAGACACATAGAGGAGGACGGCCTCGCTATTAGAGGAGAGTTCTTGTAAAGACACAACTTCCACCACATTGGTGTAGTTTTAGCTTGTATATGTGAAGAAGAAAAAAGCGAGATTTTTTCCATAGAATAACTCTTTCTATTGGGAAATAGAGAGTGGATCATTAGCCGAATCTTCTACTACGGTATTAGTTGGTTAGCAGAACCTTTTTATTGATTCTCGAATCTGTTCATCCACGAGCTACTCTAAATTTGATCAAAGGAGTTACGAAAAGCATTTAGACAGGATGAAAGTATTTCAACTACTAAAAGGGAATGGCTACTTGGATGAAAATCATTATTACGCTACGGATCTATTCAATTTTAATTCAAGTTTCATGAATTTCTCGAGATTGAATTCCAATCTCGTGGATTCGCTACTAATGCTCTTCCTATCCTACTTCTTGCCAATTTCTTAAGCTTTCTTCTTAATAAATTATGAGTTGAGAGTTGACTCAACAAGACTTGCACCGACTTTATAAAAGTGGTGTCCTAAGTTTTAAGCTACGAAGTAGTCTTCTCGGTGACTAAAGACTCAAAAATGGGAAGATGAGGCCATGGGCAAGCGCATCCTTGATTAATGCTTCGCTTTGAAATCGACTCCTTCTTCCCACGATAGATAGAGCTAGTACAGAGATTAGGCTCTCCTACCTACATAGAAAGCAACCTTACCTTAGATTATATCCCACTGGTAAGTAAGAAATGGATTACCATACCACCCTACTAGAAGAAAGAAAAGAATATCCAAGCATCCATTATCCGAATCTTGGGTCCGGTCCATCTCTATTTCATGGGCGAAGGCTAAGGCTTATTATATAATAGTAAGTAAAGCGGTTAGCTTTAGGACTAGACAACCCACGGAGCCAAGAGAAGTAAGCTTAGAGCTGCACATGTTAGATCCGATTCCAATTTGATGAATTACCCTCTTATGTCAAATATGAAAAGAACCTATTCCTATTCGTCATAAACAAAGGCATATTAAACAAAGGTCTTACTGAGTCTTGTCCTAAAGTCCCACGCATGGTCGCTCTTCGTATATAGAGACACGATTCTTGGCATCCCGCCTTTAAAGAGGCGCTTGATGAGCGATCGATTATCGGTCTAGTTCGACATCTTGTTCTCAATCGAACTAGTAGACAGGGCGCCTCGGCATTTCTCAAAGATTTAGATCCGCCTAATCAAAGTAGTAGTTCAACTATTCCTTTGACGGACGGTGAAAGTTTCGAGGCAAAGACGAGGATCTAATCACGTAGTCAACTACACGGACTATTCAAAATAGAATAGATTGGATTAGCGAGATCCATTTTCATCCGAACCCCATCTTGTTAAGCCTAAGAGCACGAGCTATATCTTACATACTCTATTGTCCGATCATAGCCGTCGAGAGTCTGCCCGAGCGGAGGAGCATCAATCCATACCTAGGTAGAGGAAGGCGATCTGCAAGTATGCACTTCCGGTGACACAATCGACAACTTGAGGAATAAAAGTGCTTTAATACTTTCGAGTTTTGCAAGAATAATAATCGTGAACATGAGACCTTCGTCGACATCATACAAGCCCGACCTTAAAAACAAGATAAGCGGGCGATTCATTTTCGCGTGAGGACTTTATTCACATTTACGGACTTATTACGACTTCGAATTGAGATAGTGGGGATAGATGGGCTAGGAAATATGAAGAGCTAACGGGATGCTTACCGATTGAATGAACTTGACAAAAGGAAATGAAACGGGCGGGCGAAATGACGTAAGAAAGAACCTCTTAGTGGAGTCCGGTCCTGGCGGCTCTCGGTTCATGGCATGTTAAAAGCGACTCTATCGGCTTATAGTCATTCCTAGCACTCGGCGCATGTCTTTGATCAACACCGATTCCGTCACTCGTGTCTGGTTGAACCGATACTTCCTTCTGCCGTTCCTAGGGACCACCCACCCCTTCCTTGGTTGTTGGTGTATTGGCTCTTTGGTTTGGTTCGGTCAAAGCCATGAAAGCAAGATAGGGTGAACACATATGTATCGCAATATGGGTATGAGTATAGTATATGTACAAGCAGTAAGTGAACTACTCCTTCGATCGATGCACGCCTGTTTGCTTTGAGGGCCTACATCGACTAGGCCTCCATTGGTGAGGAAGCGATATGTCTTAAACAAGAAGATTTTCGGGTGAACAATGAGATGGCATGTGAATGAGTGATATGGGAGAAGGAATCAATTCTTGTACGTATGATATGGGGCGATGCGATACTCATATGGTGAGCAGTCAAAGCGAGGATGGGGTCTAGTTAAATACGATATGGGAGATATGGATACGACTAATGTCGATAAGGAAGGAAGGAAGGAGCTCTTGCCTTCAACTCGGAGAAAGATCCATGTCTATATATATATATATATATATATATATATATATATATATATATATATATATATATATATATATATATATATATATATATATATATATATATATATATATATATATTCCATAGATATTTTGAGTATAAATTCAAGTAAACTAGTACAACTCATTCATTTACAAAATAAAAACACACACACTCTTTTTCTCTGCATATATTTTGGCCAATATGGGAAAAGGGCAAGAATAAAAATAGTTTTGATCATTTCGAGTGATATTCTAGCTTATACGCGTAATTAGATAAGTTACAATTGTTGTGGAGAAATCGTTGGGGATCTATTGTTCTAGATCATGTAAAAAACTCTTCATTTTCAAGTAAGCATAAAAATAATTTTTATACTTTCCATTATGCATTTTATGTATTTATTATGCATATTTATGTTATTATTAAGTTTAAATCTTCATTTAAACTCATAAATTACATATATCACCTATGATCATGTTTGTGAATTTTTAGGATGAAATCAAGTTAATATAAGTCTTATAAAAATATTGGATGATAAAAATAAGTATAAACAAGCCTTGAACAATTTTTAATTTGATTTATAGAATCTATGAATATAAATCTATAAATGTTTTGCTAGATTTTTATTCATATTTCCTAGATCTACATTTTTGTATGTTGTCATGATTATTTTGAGCTTTATATATACTGGAAAAATTAGTGGAACAGTTAGGGTAGATTTGGAGTTGATTTGAAGGGATTTAGAATAGAAAAATGGATTATTTAAAATAAGCGCGAAACCGCTGCTTAAATTTCTAACATTTAGAAAATCAAGTTATTTTTACAAGGATTTAGTCAAAGAAATGGAAAACAGATTTTTAAACGATAATGTGGTCATTTGAATGCATCAAAACGGATTTGTAATGAAGAAGATACGAGTTTTCTAAACATATTGTCGATAACTAATTTCAGAAAATTTAAGAGTATGCTTTCCTGATTTTCTTCACGGTAAAATCGAGCTTTAAAAGATAAACCGAGTCCCTTAAACCTCAAAATATATTAGTATACTAAAATACCTTCGCGGGGATAGGTAGACTTGAAAAAGAAGTTAAAACAAACAAGTTATGTCACACCGAACTTTTGGTCGAAAAATATCCAAAAACACTATTCACAAAATTTTGCCGAGAAGCTGTCAAGAATTTTAAATGTCGTTTTCGAAGGTCTTAACGATCGTTTCAGGCTAAATGAAGTAACATTTTATTTATTTTTTTTGGTCGAGTCGGAAACTTTTCAAAATATATATCATCAAAACATCAATATCGTAGTTACGATACATACTTGCTAAAAATCAAAAAATGTTATATTTTTTTTTACTATCACTAAGAAATACCAAATGACATTATTTTTATAACTAAACTCACAAACAAACATGTGCGGGTGATATAACTTTCACAAATTGCATACATGATATCATTTCATGACATAAGACATATCATTCATATTGGGTTGCGGGTAGTTTCCGAGCCTCATTTCCGTGCACTTTCCTTTTTGATTAACATATCAGTTGTACCAGGTGAGTCATAGCCTCACTTTTACTCGTTTAAATTACTTTATAAACTCTTTGGGGTAGATACATGCTTGTTTTACTTAAATATTTTACTCAATTTCCGAAATACTTGACTTGTTTATCAAAATACTTTACTCGCTTTACTTAAATACATGATTTGTATTTACCTACAGACACAAGTACTCAAAACATTTATACTTTTATGTTGCTACACTTTTTATACTTTTCGGACATGATGTGTCGCTTTATTACGATATGTGCCGTAATGTGTTAAACTTATTCTTCAACGTGTATTCTTTATAACTTGTTTAACTCCTGGATGGAGCCGATGGAGAGGTATTGATAGTACTATTGGACTGACACCCCCACCCTTGAGTCCCTTATTCTTGACCTTGGGTGAATATAATCCGGTATTCTTGTGCAACGTATAAACTTGTGTAGACTTGTCATGAGCTTCAGTTGGCTATTATTCTTTACATTAAGTACTTGCATATATCGTATACACATATGTCCTACTCAAAATGCTTACAACATTTACGCTTACTGGATATGAACTTATATGTGAACCTAAGATGTTACAAGTTTTGTATGGGTGGGATTTGTACTAGGATTAGGTTGGTATATACTTGTCATGGAAATTATTCATAAAGACTTTTCAGCTTATTCGCAATAAACTTATGAACTCACAACCTTTGTGTTGACACTTTTTAGCATGTTTATCTCAGGTCAGTAAGGCGATAGCAGGTGCATGGAGCATAGAGTTATATGGCATGTTTCGGAGACTTATGTTTTTATTGTTTACCATTCGATACGTTTTAAAAACACTTATGTATTAATATACTTTGGGACCTTATGTTTGTAACTCTGGTTTTATTATTCGAATGGTAACTTTTCAAAAGATCTCATTTAAAGGTCGTTTTCTATAACTTAAACTTTGTGCTATGAATTAATACCCTCGTTTAGCTTCCGCTGATATCCGAAAAATGGGGGTGTTACGTTTACTACAAAAGCAATACCATAAATATTTTTAATGCTAACACAAGATAAATATAACTTTAGCTTGACAATTCTAACATAAACTGCAAATTTCCTTATTAATATTTTTTATCAGAATCTGGGTTTGGTCACCGGAATCTAGGTGTTGTCACCGAAGAAGATAAAGATAAAGGGTAAAGGGTGGTTGTGTGGGGTGGTAGTAGAGGGTGGTGGTGGTGGTGTCGATTGTGTGGTGGTAAAGGGTGGTGGTGCAAAAGAGAATAAAAGTGGGAAGAAGACAAGGGTAGATTAGTCATTTCGCATGAGTTTGACTTGGACTAACGGGTTTTAGTAACGAGTGTTAGTCAAAATGAGGAATTTGCAACAACAGTGTCACAATTCTCAATTTCCGGTCATTTTTCAAATTTACTATTCATCTCGAGAATTTACTATTCATCGGTTACTATTCATCATTTTACTATTCATTTTTTTGAAGTCGAGTTGATACTATTCACAAAACACTATTCATCCCAGGAGAAAAATTTATATTTACGACCATTATCTGCATACTAGTTCATGCATGGGTTTGCATATTTCATTAACGTATATTTTCCTATTAAATAAACGCTATCGCACGATCATTTATTTTGAATAATTGATCCGACACTTTCGACAATTGTCTAGATATATTTTTATACTCATTTTAAGACTATAAAAATTATATTATTAGTTTACCCGATGTTTTAGATTTATTTTGTATATAAATTGTTATACATATATATTTACGACGGTTTTCGTAAATTCAACTCAATAATTATTTATTGACTCAATTCTTGCGAGAAATGTATTTTTATAATTTTTACGACTTCGATATATTTTATTTTGTTCCGTTAAAATCAATTTCTAGTTAACGCTACAATAAATAATTAATTACATGTATCGAATACACACTATACTTAATATTAAAATGCATTTAACTACAAAATACATCAAATCCCCCCCCCAAATACCCATGGCCGGCCCCTTAGTCACCATGTGTAATCAAATTGATCTTTGCTACTTAATGGACACATACTCTTTATTAATTATGACTAGGCAAGTTATATTAGATATCTTACTTTCCAAACACATAGAAACACACTTTGCAAGGTGAAACAAGATCAAACTCTCTCCATTCTCATCTCTAAAAACCGGCCACCATAAGGACAAGAAGAAGTCTTCATCATTTTTCAAGATCAAAATATATTCAAGATCCATTTAAGTACTAGTTAAGGTTTAGGATTAAAACCTTGAAGTTTAACTAAGCTTTCCATCACCAATTTATCATAATCACTCAAGTAAGTTCTAAATAATTTTTAATACTCTTTTATAATCATATATGATCTATTTTTATGATCTAGTAAGAAAATCATGCAAGTATTATGTGATTCATACCACTTTTAATTGTTTTTATTACCTATTATAATTTTTAATCATCCTATAATTAATCCCTTGAAACATATCATTTTTGATGATGTTTAGGAACCCATGACACCCTAAGAAGGTGTATGGTAGGTTTAGAATAGATGTGGTGTTGATTTGAAGTGGTTAGAATAAGTATTACGCAAGAAAAATCACTTTCGACAACTATAAAATAGGGTCTGATCATTTTTGCAAAGTCTGGAAATTTCGACAGTTTATAAAATATATTGAGCTAGATATTTAGAAAATATACTTTAAAACGAAACCGTGGTCGCTGAGCGGGTTAAAACGGATTTATAACGAAAAAGTTATGCTATTTTCAAGTTTAACGACGAAAACTATATTTTCCGGAAAAACAACATGCTGTCCAGATTTTTAAAGGTAAAAAATGAGTCTTAAGCGTTATCTAAATGAGTCAATTTATCAAAAATATATTAGTAAATACTATCACAATTCCGAGGATATATAGAACGTAGTAAACCGAGCTATATCGACTAAGTTACAAGCGTTTTAATTATGGCTATCGTAACTATTATTTTCACAAATATTAACACTTATATATTTCTATTAGGCCAAAATGGTTATCGCAAATGAACTTGTTTGAATCCGTTTTTCCTATCGATAGAGTACTTTTGAGAAAATAATGTCTTTAAGTAAAAGTGAGTTCGCCTGGCCTATTTTCCAAAATGTTCAACAGTTCGTCAAACGAAGTTGTAACGAGTAATATACGATCTCTTGAACTTTTCCGAAAACTACTCATAAACTATAATTTCCTGATGAATCACTAAGCAACTATTGTAGGATGTCGTTTCAACGTAAATACTTGTAAAGTATTTTACAACCTGACGAGATGTCATAAACGTAAATTTTGACGATAAACTTTATTTTCAAATGTACAAGTGGTATGGATATCATATGAGTTTGCATACGACATTGTTTCATGGCTTACATTAGAACATATCATTCATATTAGGTTGCGGATAGAGATCGTACCTCATTTCAGTGTATCTACTTTTGTCATCATAATCATTGCATCAGGTGAGTTCGTAGCCCCACTTTTACTCATTTAATTGTTTTATAAACTCTTTGGGGGAGATACATGCTCAACTACTTGCTTTTACTTTACACTTATATGAATTTAAATAACTCTTGTTTCACTACTTATGCTAGTAAGTAGATTATGCCCGAACTAAATTGATCACTATGTTATGCACACTATTATTTGAACCTTTAGACATATATATTTGAACACTTTGGACTTGATTTGAACCTTTTGACATATAGTTGAACTCTTTTAACTTGTAAAGGACCCTTTTGGTATATTTTGAAATTGTTTGACTTGATTTTGAACCCTTTGACTACTTTGAACCTTTTGATATGCTTTGAGCTCTTTGACTGTTTTTTTGAACTTTTGAACTCGACTTAAACTCTTGAACTTAATTACGAACTTTTGAATGGAACACTTGAACTTAAATACGAACTTATGACTTGTTTGAACTTATTGAACCGTACGTGCTATGACCTTGATCTAAAGTCTTCCATGATCGGAGCATCACTATAAAGTCTCTCATGATCGGAGCATCAATATAAAGTCTCCCATGTTTGGAGCATCACTATAAAGTCTCCCATGTACGGAGCAGTGCAAATTCTCCCATGTTCGGAGTGTTCTTAATTGTATATTAATAGTTGTATGATGTACCATTCGTACATTCGCATTGTTAGTCTCCTATTAGTAGGGAGTATGGATAACGCTATTAGAGGTCGGCCAACCACTCGTTCACTATGTTACGGAACGCATATTATTTATTCTTGGGCTTTGCACGATACATTATTATATACGTGGTGCTATATTGTGAACTATTATGACAACATACTCGACCATTAGACACACTATATTTTGTGCAATGGGTTGTGAACACACAGGTTGCAAGTTTTGTATGGGCGAACTTGGGCCGAGTGGATTTACAATGCCTTTGCTTTGTGAACTATTATGATAACGTGTACTTAACTTCTAGACATACTACTTTTGGCAGTGGGTTGTGAACACACAAGTTGCAAGTTTTGTATGGGCGGAACTTGGAACTGAGTGGATTTACAATGCCTTTGCTTTGTGGACTATTCTAAATGACCAAAAACTTTGCCTTTGCTGCATGAGCGTTCTTTAAAAATCTTTACATGTTAGACAAACTCTATGAACTCACTCAACCATTGTGTTGACACTTTTAGCATGTTTTATCTCAGGTATTTAAGGCATTCACTTCATGGCATGCATGTGGACTTATCATAGAGTCACGGTGACGACGCGTCTCACATATATTTTATGCACTTAATTATCGTTTGATTGTAACAAACTCATTTTGGTACATTGGAAATCTTTTGGGACTTATGTTTGTAAACTCTGATTATTTTACTTAATCAAACAATATTTTCAAAACGACACTTTAGGTCGTTCGATATAATTGTAACTTTGATGCTATGACAGTCATCCCCCAGGTATTCCATTCCGCCGCAAAACAGGTAATTTGGGGGTGTAACAGATTGGTATCAGAGCATCGGTTATAGAGAACTAGGTTACATCATTGACCCTATACTATAACTACATCATCATATCATCTCATCATATCATTATAAGTGCATACTCATTATACATGCGGGCTTATGACTCAACACCCAACATCATATGAGTCGATTAGTCCAAGCATTGCATAGTTACTCCTAAATTATACATAGCCTGATCACCTATGTCTAATTCAGGAAGAATCATGCAATGAAGGGAGTAGTAGTCTCATATGTGTAAGCAAATCCATAATTGAGCCAAATTTTTAAAAGATTTTCTTCAAACCACTTGATTCTAGTTTGATCCGAGTGACAGTTCTTGTTTGATGAGTTGCAAAGATCAAGCTAGAATCAAGTTGTTACTCAAACCGATTTAGCCTAATCTCATGACATTTCTTGTTTGATGAGTTGTGAGATTAAGTAAAAATCGGTTACCTAAAAGTCTTTTGAGGGTTTTGCTCGAGAATGGGAAAGCTTACCTCATCAAACCCAACCATAAGAGAGCATGTCTTTAGAATGGGATATAGTCACGATAGCACAAGAACGTACCTAGTTGGATGAGGAACCCATATGCATGAGCATTGACATGATCATTTAGACTATACATGAACATGAACTTTTAGAACCCTTGTCGAGGTTCGAACTATAGTTATCATTAATTGAATCACGAGGACGTGATTCCTCTGACAGGGGAAGAATGTCACAATTCTCAATTTTCGGTCATTTTTCAAATTTACTATTCATCTCGAGAATTTACTATTCATCGGTTACTATTCATCATTTTACTATTCATTTTTTTTGAAGTCGAGTTGATATTTTGAGAAGTTATTTCAAAATTTTACTATTCACAAAACACTATTCATCCCCGGAGAAAAATTTATATTTACGACCATTATCTGCATACTAGTTGATGCATGGGTTTGCATATTTCATTAACGTGTATTTTCCTATTAAATAAACGCTATCGTAAGATCATTTATTTTGAATAATTGATCCGACACTTTCGACAATTGTCCAGATATATTTTTATACTCATTTTAAGACTATAAAAATTATATTATTAGATTACCCGATGTTTTAAATTTATTTTGTATATAAATTGTTATACATATATATTTACGACGGTTTTCGTAAATTCAACTCAATAATTATTTATTGACTCAATTCTTGCGAGAAATGTATTTTTATAATTTTTACGACTTCGATATATTTTATTTTGTTATGTTAAAATCAATTTCTAGTTAACGCTACAATAAATAATTAATTACATGTATCAAATACACACTATACTTAATATTAAAATGCATTTAACTACAAAATACATCAAATCCCCCCCCCCCCAAATACCCATGGCCGGCCCCTTAGTCACCATGTGTAATCAAATTGATCTTTGCTACTTAATGGACACATACTCTTTATTAATTATGACTAGGCAAGTTATATTAGATATCTTACTTTCCAAACACATAGAAACACACTTTGCAAGGTGAAACAAGATCAAACTCTCTCCATTCCCATCTCTAAAAACCGGCCACCTTAAGGACAAGAAGAAGTCTTCATCATTTTTCAAGATCAAAATATATTCAAGATCCATTTAAGTACTAGTTAAGGTTTAGGATTAAAACTTTGAAGTTTAACTAAGCTTTCCATCACCAATTTATCATAATCACTCAAGTAAGTTCTAAATAATTTTTAATACTCTTTTATAATCATATATGATCTATTTTTATGATCTAGTAAGAAAATCATGCAAGTATTATGTGATTCATACCACTTTTAATTGTTTTTATTACCTATTATAATTTTTAATCATCCTATAATTAATCCTTTGAAACATATCATTTTTGATGATGTTTAGGAACCCATGACACCCTAAGAAGGTGTATGGTAGGTTTAGAATAGATGTGGTGTTGATTTGAAGTGGTTAGAATAAGTATTACGCAAGAAAAATCACTTTCGACAACTATAAAATAGGGTCTGATCATTTTTGCAAAGTCTGGAAATTTTGACAGTTTATAAAATATATTGGGCTAGATATTCAGAAAATATACTTTAAAACGAAACCGTGGACGCTTGAACGGGTTAAAACGGATTTATAACGAAGAAGTTATGTTATTTTCAAGTTTAACGACGAAAACTATATTTTCCGGAAAAACAGCATGCTGTCCAGATTTTTAAGGGTCAAAAATGAGTCTTAAGCGTTATCTAAATGAGTCAATTTATCAAAATATATTAGTAAATACTATCACGATTCGAGGATATATAGAGCGTGAAAACCGAGCTATATCGACTAAGTTACAAGCGTTTTAATTATTGCTATCGTAACTATTATTTTCACAAATATTAACACTTATATATTTCTATTAGGCCAAAATGGTTATCGCAAATGACCATGTTTGAATCTTTAAGTAAAAGTGAGTTCGTTTTACTATCGATAGAGTACTTTTGAGAAAATAATGTCTTTAAGTAAAAGTGAGTTCGCAATTAGAACCAACAACCCTCTCCCTTCTAGGCCTATTTTCCAAAATGTTCAACCGTTTATAAACCATCAATTAACGACGAAGTTGTAACGAGTAATATCGATCTCTCGAACTTTTCCGAAAACTACTCATAAACTATAATTTCTTTGATGAATCACTAAGCAACTATTGTAGGATGTCGTTTCAACGTAAATACTTGTAAAGTATTTTACAACCATCTTACACAACAATATGAGATGTCATAAACGTAAATTTTGACGATAAACCTTATTTTCAAATGTACAAGTGGTATGGATATCTTATGAGTTTGCATGCATGGCATTGTTTCATGGCTTACATTAGAACATATTTTCTACCCGTGAGCATCCATAAGAAGAAAACATAAAACATGGGTTAGAAATAATCATTCATATTATGTTGACCCCGCAGAATTTCCATTCAATCACCGAGGATCACAATTGTGAACCCTCATAAATGTTTCGCGCATTGCTAAGATCCGTGGGACTGGAAAAATGTCACTTGTGTCCTTATTGTTTGAACAACAAGTGATGTTTCTCTTCAATACCAACAATCTCTAAGAGAAGTCGATAGATTACGTAGGGTTCCCCGTGAGAATGAAACAAGCTCTTTTGAGAACTTGAGTAGCTTAGAAGGTTTAGTGCATTTAGCCATCGGGTCCATGACGACTTGTCTTCAATACCGTGTCATCTTGTGACAACCAAGAGTATATGAATTGAACCTTGTATCCGCTTCTGTTGAATAATTTGGAGGGCTATTTTTCACCCTTTTCTTCTTTTCTTTTAATTCTTCAACTCCTTCTTTCTCCGATTCTCATTTTCTCCTTTTCAATCATACCTAAGGACTTCTAAATACTAACTATTTGTGGTGTCCTTGGGTAGGATAGAGATCGAATTGATCGACCTCATTTCGTTGTATAGTTAAAGATCCATTGTCGACTTTTAGGTGACAACTAGCTCTAATAACTATCTTGAAGATGTATCTACTTTTGTCATCATAATCATTGCATCGACAGTTCGTAGCCCACTTTTATTCGTTTAATTGTTTTATAAACTCTTTGGGGTTGTTGCAGATACATGCTCAACTACTTGTTTTTGACTTTACACTTATATGAACTTAAATAATCAATTAAGATAAGCATACGAATGAAAGTAAAGAGTTAGAGTTATTACAGACATGATGTTTAAATGTTCGGTAATGTTTCAACAAAACTAACTAACTGCAATACTTCATTCGGTCGACGAACGTCAAGATGTTGGAACCTTGCTCTTCCTCCAACATAGCCTTCCGTCGTCTCATTTGAACTCGAAAATTGAGTCGTGAATTAATTTTCTTGACAAACTTTTCACTTGCTTAACATCGCTTCTCTTCCATGTCATGTTCCGCAACCAACGTTGTTTTACGCCGCTTGCGGATCGTCAAGAATGTTGACAAGCTCAACCTACCGATATCAACGTATCATCACCGAACTTGTGAATTTCTTCGTATCCCATGAATTTAACGATGTTGTTCCCGATGAAGTGTAATCCAAAAGGTGTTGTGGTGAGCGTACGGTTCTTGATCATAGATCCGGGTGGTTGGAGATCGGGTTTGGTAAGATTCGACGTTCGATAACTTTCAACGCCAGATGAAGATCTTCAACTCGGACTTAATGACAAGGCTGTGGATAAAAATGAGGATTGAGTTGAAGATATCATATTGTAGGCTACCGGGAAGATGCTCAAGTTTTCCTTGAATTTTGAGAAGATACATATCTTGATATTGTTGAGATTCGAAACACGTAGTCGACTTCATTAAAAGTGTATTCTTTATAAATCGACTCTGCGAACCGTTATGTTAGTAAGAAAATTGTACCGTATGTATCCATAATCTCGCACTTTTAATGGACAAGATCCGTGGTCATAACACACTTTGTGTTTAGAAGTGAATGTGAGGCGCCATTTGTAAAACCATTTACGCATATTAGGCGGTGGAAGATGCCAAGTTACGCCTCATCATTATATGTAACAACCAAGAACTAAACAATTCACAGAACTTCTTCCTCCATTCCTCTTGAGTGTAAACCGCACATGAAACTTAGAGCGTTGATGTTGCATACCGTTTATTTGGATACGTGTTGCCATACATCGATATTCTAGATCATGATTAAAGAAATAAGGTGTGGGTACCTTGAGATTATGAGTATGACCCATGAGTGGTAACGGTTGAGAATAGTCATGAAACTTGAGCGTTTTGGGAGCACCGGAGGCGTGAAACATCCCAAGTAATGTTCTCGGACATTGCTCGTGCAACTTCCTCAAGATTGTATTCAAATTGAAGCCTTGAAGTAGTGGAAGTCTTAAATTGTAAACCACCTTTCGTGAATAGTGGCAATGTGAGGCAGTAATACGTAGTAGAAACACACAACATGTCCGTAAAACTCTAGAATGAAACCTTAAGCATAACATGACCTTAAACCTTGGACACATGACAAACTACTGAAACAATCATATGGCGGTAGAAATACTACTTGTGTGAAACACAAACTCGCAATGCCTCTATACTTCGCAAAATATGCAGAAACTCACAAATATGCAGAAACTCGCAATATATGCAGAAACTCGCCATTATTCAACACACACCAAGAAACTTGCAAATAAGAAGAAAAAATTCTCAAGTAACACAAACTCGCCAAAATTCATGTTTAAAAAACAAACTTGCCAAGCTCACCAAGTACCTAAACAAACTCGCCAGTATTCAAGGCAAACTCGCCAAAATCTAACAAAGTTGCCAAACTCTACACTTAATTGAAACTCGCCAAAATCCATATGTTTACGGCAAACTCGCTAATATTCATCAAAACATGACAAACTCGCCAAAAAATGGAAGAAATTCGCAAGCTGATCTGGTCCGAACCGTCAAGTCTAATCACACAAGCTGGCCACTTGTGAATTGCCAACCGTAACAGGCTTAAAACAGTTCAGACACAAATGCAATGAAGTCTTAGAGAATAGAATGAATTCCCGGGTCGTTTAGTCCCACGGAGACTCAATGGTGTGTCAAAACTAATTCAGATGATAGAGTGATCACTAAGGATAGTGATCAGTAAAGGTTTGATGAGAAATTACACTACTGACTGATAGGAAAGGAATGGAATACAGAATTGGAAAGCACAACAATCAGATAAGAAAGCGTAAACGTAAGTTTAAAAACTACGATATCGCACAAAATAAAAAGTGAAATCTAAGAAATAAAAGACCTAAAAATATGAAAATAACATTTTTGAAATCCTAAAAATAAAAGAAAATTATTAGAAAAAGAAAATTATTTTTACAACTAATTATTTAATTATTATTAATTAAAAACTATTTTAACTATTTAATAAATACTCTAAAATAGAAGAAAATATGAAATAAGGCTATAAAAATAAAACTATGATTCAGAAAAATCTAAAATATTATAAAACTAATTTTAAAATTAAAAATATATTTTTCACACTTTTTATCTAATTATTATTTGAAATACACTTAATTACTAGAAAATATAAAATAAAACTGGAAAAATGAAATTTTAACTTTGAAAAATCTAAAATATGATAAAACTAATTTTAAAACTGAAAGGATATTTTTTATGCTTTTTAATTATTTATTACTAATTAGTTACTATTTTTAACTATTTAAAATTATAATAAATACTAAATAGATTAGGAAAATTATGAAACTTTTTCTAAAAATACTATATGATGACAGAAAACTAAGAAAAATAGAAAAACAAGATTTGCTTATTAATAAGCTAAAAAGAAAAATCAAAAAGCTAAAAACTATTAAATAAACACTATCACTGATTTTAAATTGATATTTTTTTGGTTTTTCTTTTTGAAAACTACTTAAATACTGATATTATGAAACTTTTATGAAAACACAAATTTTACAAATCACAAATAAGCAGTTTGATTAGCTTATGATCCCATGATTATGTTTATGAGCTTATTATGATGAAATAAGCTCAAACAAGCTCAACAGTGAAACAAAAGCTCAAATAAGATGCAAACAAGCTATATGAACCGAAATGAAGCTAAAGATACGAGATAAGCACATTGAAAAGCTAGGAAAAGCGATAAGCTCTAATGATCAACACAGAAATGGGACAAAGTATAAGCTAATAGCGCCCTACCAAACAAGCTTCAAAATGAAAACAAGGCTTGAGACCTCAAGATGGCTTGGTTGGCTACTCGAAAGAACCAAGTATCACAATCTAAGACCAAAATTAAGCTCGTGCAAGCTTTTCAAAATGGTGCCATTCATCGTGCACGGGGCATGGTTTCGAGCGGTATCCACAAAAAGCTAGAAAATAAGCACTATATAAGCTGATTCAAAGGGATCTAGTATTTTTCTAATTTTGTTTAGCAACTGATCTTTAATATCCCAAGAGCTTTTAAGCTAAAACATAATATTAAACTCACACTAAAATTACCTTTTTTATTCAAAAACGACCAAGTTGGAAATTTTGACTTTTCTTAAAAACAAAGAAGTTGACTAATATGAACTTTGATCTGATTCTATGCACTGAATATGGTGTTTTAAGGTGAGCTAAGATTGATTTGAGCAATTTAAGCAACTTGTAAACACAAAACAATGATCATAAATCATGCAATTCCAACAGTGGACACACAAGATATGATTAACTTCTATTTTGACTTTTCCACAAACAAGGACAAGTTTTTATGACTTAGGTGAGTTATTAGGACTAAAATGAACACGAAACAACCAAAAGTGATAGCATAAACACTTTATAACACGTTTGACTAACAAAACCAAACAAGCCTTTATATAACTATTTTGAAGATTTTCAAAGCTAAACACAAATTTAAACCATAAAGCGATTATAGACCTTATAATATCATTACATGAGGCGAATAAGCATGAACCAATAGTGATAACAACATAAAACTTATGATTAACAATTATGCTAGAATAGCTGTTGAAATAAGATTTTAATAAACTACAACTTTAAAAGAACAACTAAGCGATTTTAATGATTGATTACACTTAACTATATCTAATGAACATAGAAAGCAGAAATTCAAGCTAATGAACACTACAACAATGAAATGCAAAATAGACAAAAGGCTTACAAAAGCTTTCCAACCGAAAAACAGAACCAAGATCACAAGACCAATCCTATAGGCTTACCACTAAGCCACTAACCCAAGGCCATCCAAGATTTACCCCCGCTCATTGTGAACACCATCTCCATGTGATTTTTGATTTTCTACTATTTAATTTGTATTTTTAGTGATTTTTGATTTTTGATGCTAAACTGAATTTTATGATATCTAATAGCTTTTAGAAGCTATCTAGGAACCTATATGATCTATTTTAGTCCATACAAACAACCAACAACAACATTCGAATCATATGAAATTTTGCATAAGCTTGAAATTTTGCATAAACTTGAAATGTGATTAAACCTTGAATTTGATAATTGAAAAAGCTTAATAATACACTGAAATAGCTAGAACATTACTTGAAAGCTTTAAAATTACACTAGAATTCTTAAAATGATAAAAACGACATTAAAAAATTAAAGTTACACTAGATATCTAGATACATTGCTTCTCAGCTCCACTTTATAGACTTTTGTAAATCTCTGATGACCTCTGATTGTTTCCCACCAAATTCCAGCCCTTGGATCTCTCTAACTCATCAAAACCGTCCACTTGGATTTTTGGCGCCAAATTCTTCAAGGCAGGTTTAAAACATTAATGAGGGTGGGTTTGAGTCAATTAAAGGTTTTGGTGTTAGTGGAGGTGGAGGGGACAAGGTAAGGGGGGGGGTGTTGAAAAAGTTGGAAAACCATCACTGGTTTTAGGAATTCAGAGGTTGAGGAGGCAAGTGAACAGTGCTGGGCGGTTTCTTTGCCTGTTTGACTTTCGTTGACCCGTGGTTTTAATAATACAAAGGGGGTCGGGTCAAGGGTTTGGGCCAGCTGGGTAAGGATTGGATTTGGGCCTAGTTTGTGTTTTGGATTTGGTATAATATAAGGGTCCGTTTGTTGTTTATTTAAGCACAAGGACTAAACATGTAATTTATCCAAACTTCAGGGTCTGATCATGACACTTTTTCCAATGTTATTACAAGGACCAAACTTGACAACTTTGATAGTACAAGGATAACTTTTGCATAAAATTCCATTTTAAAATACCCAAGGACTACTTTTGCAATTTTTCAAGTTTAGGACCTTTTCGCCATTTGACCAAAAACTCATTCAAGGATTATTTTTGATAACTTAGACTGCGTGATCGGCATCGGCGATTAGTGCAAATCGCCGGATACCGATTCCCAGTGAATGGTTCCCTTTACGTAGCGAAGGATTCTTTTATCCCGACGAGATGTCATAAACGAACACCAATCACATTTACTAATGATGGGTATTGGATTATGATCGAGGTGGCGTGAGCTATCGATACATGGAGCACTACTTTAGGAATCTCATCAAACGGAGGAGCAAATAAAGTTTCCAATTGTTGTGAGTGAATTCCATGGGTGGAGCAGTGATGAAGAAGGAAAGTTTAGACGGTTGGATGCGGGTCCTAAGCGATTTTGCTCGAAGCCATTCGTTCATCAAAGTTGACATGAACGGTTTCCATCATTTGTCGAGTTCGGCGATTCCAAATTTTAAATCCTTCAAATACGGTAACAAATGTCGACTTTGGTGAAGTTTACCAATATCATCACGATCATTTTGGATAACAAAGTGCACCAAAACATGAAAATATCGATATCGGGTTTGCTATCTACTTTTGTCATCATAATCATTGCATCAGGTGAGTTCGTAGCCCCACTTTTATTCGTTTAATTGTTTTATAAACTCTTTGGGGGAGATACATGCTCAACTACTTGTTTTTACTTTACACTTATATGAACTTAAATAACTCTTGTTTCACTACTTATGCTAGTAAGTAGATTATGTCCGAACTAAATTGATCACTATGTTATGAACACTATTATTTGAACCTTTCGACATATATATTTGAACACTTTGGACTTGATTTGAACCTTTTGACATATAGTTGAACTCTTTTTACTTGTAAAGGACCCTTTTGGTATATTTTGAACTTGTTTGACTACTTTGAACCTTTTGATATGCTTTGAGCTCTTTGACTGTTTTTTTGAACTTTTGAACTCGACTTAAACTCTTGAACTTTTAATTACGAACTTTTGAATGGAATACTTGAACTTAAATACGAACTTATGACTTGTTTGAACTTATTGAACCGTACGTGCTATAACCTTGACCTAAAGTCTTCCATGATCGGAGCATCACTATAAAGTCTCCCATGATTGGAGCATCACTATAAAGTCTCCCATGTTCGGAGCATCACTATAAAGTCTCCCATGTACGGAGCAGTGCAAATTCTCCCATGTTCGGAGTGTTCTTAATTGTATATTAATAGTTGTATGATGTACCGTTCGTACATTCGCATTGTTAGTCTCCTGTTAGTAGGTAGTATGGATAGCGCTATTAGAGGTCGGCCAACCACTCGTTCACTATGTTACGGAACCCATATTATTTATTCCAGGGGCTTTACCTGGCATACATTATTATATACGTGGTGCTATATTGTGAACTATTATGACAGCGTATACTCGACCATTAGACACACTATATTTTGTGCAATGGGTTGTGAACACACAGGTTGCAAGTTTTGTATGGGCGGAACTTGGAACTAAGTGGATTTACAATGCCTTTGCTTTGTGAACTATTATGATAACGTGTACTTAACTTCTAGACATACTACTTTTTGCAGTGGGTTGTGAACACACAGGTTGCAAGTTTTGTATGGGCGAACTTGGAACTGAGTGGATTTACAATGCCTTTGCTTTGTGGACTATTCTAAATTACCAAAAACTTTGCCTTTGCTTCATGAGCGTTCTTTAAAAAGCTTTACATGTTAGACAAACTCTATGAACTCACTCAACCATTGTGTTGACACTTTTAGCATGTTTTATCTCAGGTATTTAAGGCATTCACTTCATGGCATGCATGTGGACTTATCATAGAGTCGCGGTGACGACGCGTCTCACATATATTTTATGCACTTAACTATCGTTTGATTGTAACAAACTCATTTTGGTACATTGAAAATCTTTTGGGACTTATGTTTGTAAACTCTGATTATTTTACTTAATCAAACGATATTTTCAAACGACACTTTAGGTCATTCGATATAATCAGAACTTTGATGCTATGACAATCCCCCTGTGTATTCCATTCATTTGCAAAACAGGTAATTTGGGGGTGTGATAAACAGTAACGATTAAAGGGCATAAATCGCAAAAAAATGAAACATTAGGGACATTTCTTGCAAAAATCATAAATTTTAAGGACATTTTTTGCAATTTACTCTAAATTTTAGTACAAATCTTTACACCAACTATCAAACAAACAAGTTTTTAAACTATCAAATATTTTCTCTCTCATATTTTTTTTCAATCCAATACCAAATTCAAATCAAAATCCGATTTTAAACTTTTAATAAAACAAACGCACCAAAAATTAATTAATGTTATGAGACCTTTCGCATGTTGTATCTTTGTTGCCTTTGTGTCACACTAACACTCTACTAGTATACAGTTAAAGATCTGCATGTACTTAATGTAAAATCAAAACGTATGAACAGTCAACACTTTTCAACATCATCACAAATCTGTTAAATACGAGGAAGGAAACGTTTCATTTACAATACATTGATTTTTTTTAACAGTGAGTTAGTACAATACTAAGTTAGTTATTCGATTCTACAATACGTGCTTAGAAGATAGTCTCTTCCAACCTCGAAATTCCACAGAACATACCGAGAAGGTAGTCCCTGCCAGCCTCGAATCGAAGCATCTATGGGGCAGAACCCCACAAATTCCACCTTGAAGGAAAACCCCCATATAGAGACTCGAACCTGAGACCTCTCTCATGTGATAACAACCTCCCCGAAATCACCCTTGATGGCCAACTGAGCTAGCCCAATTGGTTTACAATACCTTGAAATACATGCATTATTAAGGGTGCGTTTGGTATCCCCCTATGAGAATGATGGAATAATAGTGGTAATGATTCTAAGTGTTTGGTTAAGATGAGGGGCCCATATTATATGGGAATGAAATATGGATATTGTCCATACTCCATAGGAGTCTAAAAGGGAAGAAATGAATCTATCATAAGTGAAGGACCCATTTTATACCGATACCGATACCGATTGTGATTCATGCCATCATACCAAACGCACCCTAAGATTTATATGAACAAAAGAGATGTTACAAAAGTCGTTTTGTTTTCATTTCACAAGTGCGTGTATACAAGTTTAGTTTATGTTAAATTGCAAAAAAAGAACGCTGACATCGAAAGATCCACTAATCGTTATATGCCATGATACTCGTCTAGTAAGCCTATAGGTCATGCATGTGAACAAAACATCAATGTAATTAGAATAAATCACCGCACATTAGATTGATTTAAGATACCTTTGGATAAAGTTCAACCTATTTTGATAACATGTTTCTAACGAACACGCAAACTAGAAAAAGGATTAGTTACACCTTGAAGTATGTTTTACACTTGGCATAAACATAACTCCAATTCTAGAAATATGACAGTTGACGCCAACACAGCTCCAACTAAAAACTAACTGATCATGTGTGGACTTGTACGATGATTCTAAGATTGATTTAAGATACTTTTGGATAAAGTTCAACCTATCTGATAACATGTTTCTAACAAACACACAAACTAGAAAAAGGATTAGTTACACCGAGTTTGGTTCAATAAGATCAAAGAAAAACTAAATATTAAATAAACCATTCTTAACCATTCAATTTTTCATCAAAACAATAAAATAAACTTTCACCTTCATTTTTAAAAACTAAATATCTCACAAACCATTGATTGTTAGACAAAACTAATCATACCATCACGACAAGCATAAAATTACCTTTAATTTGATATCCACGTCATATACTTTCGGCGATTTTTTTTTCTGACTTTGTTTGTTGGTTTAGGGTTTACGGTTAGGGTTTAGGGGTTTGACTTTTCTGGGTTAAGCTTTCTAGGGGTTAAGGGTATAGGTTTCTTACGGTTTAGCGGATAAGGTTTAGGTTTTTTTGGTTTAGCGGTTAGGGTTTTAGGGGTTTAGGGTTTTTTAGAGTTTAGGGGTTAGGGTTTTTAGGGGTTTAGGGGTTAAGGTTTTTAGGTTTTAGGGTTTGTGGTTTAGGGGTTGTGTTAACACAAAAGAGTATTTTTAAAATTTTTATTTATAGTGTAATATATCGAAACTCGCCAAAAAAAGATAAAATATAAGTTTATCGAAAATATACAATATTGGATCTCTATAGAAAGATAATTTTATTCTTGTCGCAATGGTATAATTAGTTTTATCTAACTATTAACAGTTCGTGAGATATTTAATTTTTAAATATAAAGGTGAAAATGAATTTAATTAATTTGATAAAAAAGAGATAGTTGAGATTGATCCATTTGATCATTAGTTTTTATGTGTTCTTTATTGATCTTACCCCTAGTTACACCTTGAAGTATGTTTTACACTTGGCATAAACATAACTCCAATTCTAGAAATATGACAGTTGACGCCAACATAGCTCCAACTAAAAACTAACTGATCATGTGTGGACTTGTACGATGATTCTAAGATTGAGTTAAGATACTTTTGGATAAAGTTCAACCTATCTTGATACATGTTTCTAACGAACACGCAAACTAGAAAAAGGATTAGTTGCACCTTGAAGTATGTTTTACTCTTGGCATAAACATAACTCCAATTCTAGAAATATGACGGTTGAACCTAACATAGCTTCAACTAAAAACTAACTGATTATGTGTGGACTTGTACGATGATTCTTTAAGAAAGCTACATATACTACAGATTCCAATTTATGCAAGTTACAAATACAAATAGAAAACAAAGATAAGAAGTGGGAAGAATAATCAACACTTAAAATATGAACATATCTTAATCAACACTTAAAATAGTGTAATTGGATTAACTTGTTTGACCAATTTCATCATAATAAGACATCATTTAGGCTTGGAGGTGTGGAGTGCACATCTACTTGAATTTATTATGATCTTAGGGGCGAAGCCCTTAAGGAGACGGTCGGGGGCGCCCACCTAGCAGTGCAGGCGGCGGCCTGCTGGAGTCAAGGCGCGCACGGTCACCGGAAAATTTTATTTCCATTAAGTTGCTATGTCAAAAATTCCTCAGAAAATTAATTTTTCAGAAATTGAGGGACAAAATTTGACAAGTTGGAAACCCTAAAACTGCCTTTGGCAGTTATCCCGTATTATAGTTATATACGGTTTATTTGGTCAGTTTAATATATTATTCGGTTCATAAAATCTCACACAAACACATACAGAAAATTCTCATTCTCTGAATTGTATCCGATTGAATAATTTGGTAGAACCACCGAATTGATTCGATCTGAAAGTGTTCACACGCCTTTCAGAGATTTAAGAATATCCGATTGTGTTCGTTATTACTGTTGATCCCCTACAAGTTACAAATACAAATAGAAAACAAAGATAAGAAGTGGGAAGAATAATCAACACTTAAAATATGAACATATCTTGATCAGCTGGATGGCACAATATAATCACATGTCAACCATGTCCATTTGAACATTAATCCCATTTGTGTTTTCCCGAAATCACTTTTTAGCCGGTTTACCGATTACCCATGTATCATATTGTAAAAAAAATTAACATGCTATATGAGTAATGTTTTAGGTGCATGTATTATAACGATATATTTAAAAAAGTATATGTCTATTAAAGGAAAGTTCAATCTACACCTAAAATTTATTAAAGACCTAATGAACCAATCCTAACCATCTATTTTTTCATCAAATAAAAAAGTCATCTTTTGTAAAAAAAAATAAAAAATAAATATCTCACACACCGTTAATTGTTACGCAAAATGAATTATACAATTGCGAGAGAATTAAATATTCTTTCTATAGAGGAGCACTTTTATATACTTTCGACAAATTATTATTTTGATTTTTTTCAGTTACGTCTGGAAAAAGCACATATGATTTGTATTACAAATCATATGTGATTAATGATATCAAAAAAAAAAAAAAGATCGTCAAAAGTATATTAAAGGGTCCGTCTAACAAAAGATAAAAAATACTCATCACGATAGTGTATCATTTTTAATCGACGATATATCATTTGCAAGATATTTTATTTTTTAAAGAAAAGCAATAAATATATTTTTTTTTTCGATAAAAAATGAGGAGCTAAGATTGAATAATTAAATCTTTATATAACTTTAAGCCTACATCGATCTCAACTCTTGTCAATTATATGATTTAGAGCACCTACAATGCATTAAATGTATTACACAATTTATAACCAAGACTTTGAAGAGTGACTTGTAGTTTATTAAGTTTTAGTAAAAAGCTTTGAATGCAATGCTAAAACCCTCTAAAAAGCTTTTCAGAAGAGTAAAAAGCTATTGTTGGTTTTTGCATTAAAGATGCTCTTATAAAGTCTGTTTTTATTAATACAACTGGCAAAAACTTTTAAAAAGTAGACTTCATTTTAATTTATATATTGAGGAGAATTATTTTACATACCAAACTTTTCTCACATATCAAGGGACTCATCTCCACCATCCATCTAAAAAGAAATCAATGGTTAAGATTAAAAGCATTTTATTATTTCACATATTTTCAAAAATTTAAATATCTCTTAAACCGTTAATCGTTAAACGAAAATATTTACACTGTCACGACGAGCATTTAATTATCTTTCTATAGACGGGCACTATAATATACTTTCGAAAAAAGAAAAAACAATCCATTTTTTTCACATTTTTTCGTCTTTTTTTTTTTCGTTTTTTACGTTACTGAAATTGAATATCACATGTGATATTAGGGTTAAATCATATATGACATGTAATATCACATGTGATATAATATGTATATCATATGTGATTTTACACTAATATCACATGTGATATTACATATCATATATGATTTAACACTTAATATCACATGTGATATTCAAATTAGTGTTTAATCATATTTGATTTTTTAATGCAAATTTCAGTAACTTCAAAAAAACGAAAAAAACTTAAAAAGAAAAACGTGAAAATACGGAATTTTTTTTTCCGAAAGTATATCAAAGTGCCAATCTATAAAAAGATAATTAAATGCTCGTCGCAATGATATATATTTTTTCGCTTAACGATTAACGGTTTGAAAGATATTGATATTTGAAAAAAAATGATGAAAGTGGGTTTTTAAAATTTTTGTGATTAATCTCTTCCATTAGATCAAATAAAAATGAAGGGTGGAGATTAATCCCTTAGTATGTAAAGAATCTTTTGTCCTCAAATGATTTTAAATCTATTTATTTTGGAGGAGGTTTAATTTCTTTTCCCAAGAAAGGTTTAAATCCCTAACACGGAAGAGTGTATCACATCCGTTCGATCAATGCTTCTACCATCCAGTAGGCTCTTTATTATTTCCTCCGCTCGAAAATAATTGTCTAAAAACCTCATAGTTTAATGAAAACATGGTTATTACTGTTTTATTTTACTTACTTTTTATAAAATTACAGTTTTACTGTTAACTAATTAAATAATAATTCTTTTAAAGTTTGTAATATTAAGAGTAAAATACACCGTTCGTCTCCTAAACTTGTACCTGCGCATCACGATGGGACAAAACTTCCCTTTTTCATCGCCGGGAGTCCAAAACATGGGGTTTATATGCCAAACTCGTCCCTTGACCATTAACGCCGAGGTCAATGTTATGTTGTTGAGGGCAAAACCGTCTTTCATTGTAGCGTTCTTTATATAAACCGTTGTACAGTGTTTGTAGCTGCTATATGTCTGTGTAACACGGTTTGGTCGTCAGTTATCTTCCATCCCTAAACTATCCTACAAAAACAGTCTTCTACAAAACGATAATCGTTTAAACATGGTACGTTGCTGGTGTGGTAAGCAAGCTATTATTCGCACTTTGGGACCTCTCGCCAACCTGGTTCTTTGGTTGTCCTGTTGAAGTAAGTGCTATTTATTGTATTAGTTTGTTTTCTACAAAACGATAATCGCTTAAACATGGTACGTTGTGTGTGGTACCTATTATTCGCACTTTGTGGACCTCTCGCCAACCTGTATGCCGATTCTTTGGTTGTCTGTTGAAGTAAGTGCGTCTTAATATTTATTGTATTAGTTTGTTTTGCAAGCAAGAAAGTACATTGTAACAATGGTGGTTGTTTAATGACTTGTCATAATCATGAATAGGGGTCTTCTTGTCGGTGGATACGATGGTATGATCCAGAAATATGTGCTCGTTCAAGAATGATCATACCAGGCCTTTTGAGGGGGGAGAAATGAGCTTGAGGTAATATTAAAAGCTGCTCAAGATGATGTGTGGAAGTGGAAGATTTACCTGGTGCTCAGTTGGATATTGTTCTTGATTGTTTATGCATTGGGATAACTTTTTAGCTTTTATGTAATGAGGCGTGATGGTTAATGTTCATTATCTTGAATTGTAGTAACGTTGTGTCCCAGAAGGTTATGAATCTTGTTATTATGATCAGTTTACCGTATGTTTATGGCTTTATGCACATGGTTAAGATTAAAGTTGACTCTTAATTGTCAACATTGTTATGAAGTATTCAGTTTGGTTTGTTTTTGACTTTCAATGCCTTATGGGTATGTAGATGGTTAGTAATTTATTTAGGTTTGACTTTTAATTGTCAATATTCTTATGAGGTTATGTTTAGCTTTGGTTACTTTTGATGCAAATTATTCACACATCAAGCTTAGTCAATCTATAAAAATACACAATAATGACATGGTTCCATAGTTAATGCAAATGGATATAATACCAAATGCATAAAATTGCATACTTTTCAAAGCATGAGAACTACAGTTAGACACACACATATGTTTTTAGAGTACATAACTTGTCCATAGGAAATAAACTAGATGAAACATTGTCTAGCTAATTAGCATAAAAGAATTGACCTATGGTGAGGCCATCATTCTTTCCAGTGCAACCTGTTGCCTAGTCATTCTTCGTGTAGCAGGCTGGGTTGAAGCATAAACTGCTTGCACATCAATTGACTGCAGCTGAGAATTAGACTGTGATTGACTCGTTGCTGGGATTGACACTGGGATTGCTCATGCATGCTGGGGTCAGCAATTGCTTCATCTTGATGTTGTTAGGATTGAGAGAGGGATTCATCTTCTATCCTGGGATCTTCTGTTGCTTCATCTTGATGTTGCTGGGATTGAGACAGGGATGCATCATGTATGATGGGACCTTCAGTTGCTTGATCTTGATTTTTAGATTGAACACCACTTCCTTGAACTGCACTAACTTGACTTTTAACAACACCTGTACCTTTAGGATGTGTCTTTTTTGCTGCTACTTTGTTACATTTAGGATGTGTCTTTTTTGCTGCAGCTTTTGTAGGCACTTGTTTGACATTTCCCTTATGGCCAGTTTGACTACTTTCAGCTCCACCATACCCTAGACATGTTTTCCGGTTGTGTCCAACAATGCCACAAATACTACACTTAACACTCTTCCAAGCCCTTGACAACTTAACATTCTTCACAATCTCTTCACTTTCAGGAGCTATCCTAACTCTTTTTCTACCTCTTGAGCTAGGCGGCTTTGGTTCGGATTTCGGTGGAACAATTGTTGTTGGCACATTTGATTTTTCCAAATGTTCGCTGCTAGTTATAGGCTCGACATGGTGTTTGTAGGTTGTAAAACCCTAAAAATCTAAAACGAGTAAAAAGACTATTTTGCCCCTCAAATTTAAAACTTATAAAATACATAAAATACGTTAATCTCATTAAATATGTTTCTAACCTAACTCGTACATATGTAATTTCAGTAAATAAATAAAACGACACACACTCATGTCTAAAATATGAAACACCAGAAGTTGCAAATCAAAGACTACATTTGAATAAAGGCCCAACTAAGCTTGGGTTTGGCCAATGTCTCTCCCCTTTGAACAGGCAAACCGAATCCCATATAACCCTCCCCATTTTTTTTATTAAACCTTACGTTTCACACAAAAAGTTCAACCTAAAACCCTATACCAAAGTGACGGCAAGCAGTGGAGTTTCATTCTTCCATTCGATCCAAAAGCAAGCAGAAAAGGTTTCAAGTAGTGCTGGTCGTGAGTTTTGTTGCTGCTGTAGAAGGTTGATTCATCTTAGTTTTGTCCTACTTCCATGCCTACAACAAGGGTTTGCATCCTCAAAACTCAATTCACTTTTTCTTCTTGTTTTCTTGGTTTTTGTCGTGAGGCCTACCCATGTGAATGCATGCATGAATCAAACATAATCATCACATAAATTATAAAACAGTCACATGGAATGATAAACGTGGGTCACATAGATACCTAATTTGCATGCATGTATTCGACCCATGTGTGGACCTGTTTTAAAGCTATAATTCAACCCACATGTAAAATCAATCTTTTGAATCTGTTCGACCATGTCATGCAAGTCATCTTCACGTTTAATTGTTTCGTTTAGAGTTAAGATTGTCGCATGAAATCACAAGATGATCACCATATAATTCAAACCTTGTACAAATCTGTTTGAACCTATGTAGCGACATATATAAATCTGAATTGAACTCAACTTGACATGCATGTTATACTCAAATATAAGCATCACATAAACTAATAAGTTGTCACATAAATTCATGTACTAGATCACCTATATATCTAATGGAATAAGCATGTTAATTCGAACCATATGTAGTCTGTTATAAACCTATTCGACCCCTACACCACGACCATGCACACGTTTTACTCATCTTTGTATCCAGTTAAAATAAGACTTGTGTACACGTTTAAATCTGGGTCCATATTGTGTTGATTATAATTATTAAAAAGGGTTTAGGGTTGTCCTTGGTTGTGTCGTATGGTTTAGGTTGGACCTAGGCATGTCTCGACTTGAAAAGGGTTCACACATAAGTGTCGTACGTCTTGGTTAGGCCTAGGTTTCGAATGGGTTAAAAAGGGAATGGAAAGCGTTTAGGTTTAGGGTTTTCTAAAGAGTTTTGATGTTAATTAAAGTTAAAGGTTCAATTTGAAATGAATGAAATATGGAGGGTGGCTCGTTAAAAAGATAAGTAAATGGACTAAAGTCGTAAAATAATTAAACTTGCAATATTTACATAATTGACCCCATAATTAACTTGCCTAAATGGAAAGTTACTTAAAAACCATAAAAGAGTTAATCGGAATAAAACACATTAACTACCTCTAATAAATGTACATCCTTTCGCTTCTGTAGATCCCTCGTGGAAGGAGTGATCTTTCGTATCTCTCGATTTTCATTTGCTTTTATTTTCTTGCTGCTGAATAAGGTACAGATATTCTGACTTTATCTCTTAAGGTTTCTCATGGTTCTTTCACATATTTTTGATATTAGCTTGATTAGTTTTGCCTTTGCTCTAAGCCTTATTATTAGGGTTCCCCTATATGCCTTTGCTATGTTCCCTTAGTTTTGTGAACTTTTTGATATGAACCTTGCTTTGAACTTTTACATGAACCTTTAGATTATGACTTTCATTTGACCCTTCAGTTTAGTACCCGAGCCAATTCCTAGCCATGAAGGTAACATGGCCATGTCTTTGATGCACCATTGACATGACTCTAGTGTGGTCGAGTGATGTTCCACACCGTCCCTTTTTGTGATATTATTATGCGCACTTTATTATTATTATTATGGCCACTATGATTTGTACAGGGGCGTATGGATGCATCCTAGATTTGATTTGATTTGCATTTGATATGATATGATATGTTTTGTTGACTGGTGTTGTGTGCAATACACGCCTTTCACAATTTTGGGAGCTAGCTACTCCATTGGTTACTTGAGGTCTCCCCTCCTATTATATTTGGTATTCCGAGGTCACCCTTCCGAATACAATGGTTACTTCTGATATGATATGATTTGATTTGTTTAGGCTCGTGGTAGTTTACTGATATTTTCCTCTCATGTCACTTCATCTTTATTATGCCTCATGTTATTCCACAATGTACCATATTATGTATTTCTCGTTCTTAGTTTCCTTGATTACTAATTCATTGAGTATCCTTATGTGATTCGTCCGACTACCATATTTTACTCTATTTCATTTGATTTGTCATACTCTTATTCCATTTTAGTTGTCTATCAAGTTTTACTTCAAACTGTCATTCGATTCACTGACCGAACCATTATATGATTATTGGAAACATGTGTTGTCTATGCTATTATATGATTTACGTGATTATCTGTTTCCCCTGCTATTGCATGACTTATGTGACTACCTGTTTGCCCTGCTAGTATATGATTAATTTGTAGTTATCTGTTATCATGCTTTTATGTGAATAATAGATTCACCCGTTTGCCATGCTAGGATGTAGTCATTTGATTTATCCGTTTATCGTGTTATACCTTCGTTCAGTTATGTTTGTAGACTATGATTATCCATTAATCTTCTTATCTGCTAATTATGACTTACCATGCTTGCATGTCTGTTTTATATTTGTTGATGCCTATGTTGTTAGTTCGACATAGTAATTGATGTTTACCTGACTTATTGACCTGCCATGTTTATTCTTCTGTTTATGCTACTGTTTGATGATGGTAATGGTTCAACTTATGTTGTCTGCCTAGTTGACTCGTTTAGTTGCCATGTTATGTCCTTGTTTGGTTAATTCATTCAATTATGATGTTGTTATGTATTCCTACCTGATATATGTGGCTACCATGTTTATAATGCTGATAGTATTTCCGCTGTTTATGATACTTGTTATGTTATTAACTGTGGGTTATCTGGCTTGTGTGATTGCTATGCTTACTTTCAAATTAATTGCTTCCGCCTGCTTTTAGATTTCCGTTTGGCCCATATGTATTCTGATTACCTGATTTATTTGTGTGTCATATTTATGTTAGTTGATACGCTGTCTGCTATGTTTGATTATGGTTTGGTTACTTGTCGTGATTATGATATTGTTCATCTATTTATATTATTATTGTGTTCTGCAGATTCCTCATTGACTCATTGTGCTCTTTTCGTTGCGATCTTGTTATCAGTCTCCTTTGTTTCGTTTTTATATTCTTATTATGTTAGCTTTTGTTTTCTCAGATATGTTCACTGGGCTTTTTAAGCTCAGCCTCAATTTCTTTTCTATGCGGCAGGTACCAAGTAGGATGCTGGGGTTTATTGGGTTGAGAGTAGGAGCATTTGAGTGATCCGACCCTAGATTCCCCTACTTTATTGGACTATTTTTAAAGAGCAATTGTTTGATATTTCATTTCATTTTTGACATGTTAGATTTTGTAATTTTCCTTGTAAGTCATTCGTTTATATGACTTGAGATTTTATTTTATAAGACTTCCGCTTGCGAAATTTATTTAATATGTTCTGATATGACATCATGATGTGATACTTCTACCCTTGTCGGGTTGGGTGTTACAATTATGGTATCAGAGCATAGGTTTCGTCTTGTTGACCTTAGGATTGACTTGTGAGGACTTGGGTAGACATTAGGCTTCCGTCTGTTTCGATCTTTTCCGATTCTTTTGATTTATGTCCAGATTTGACCGCGATATTCTTTTGTCTTCGCTGATTTGACCTTCTTCTTTCCGCATTTGATTTTATTGTTTTATCGTCGCGCATTCGTTTGTCGATCATTTGGATGAAGACTACTCATAGAATCGAAGATGAAGGTGCAGACCCTGCGTTGCTGCAGCAATTTCTGGAGAGATTCGCGAAGCAGAAGCCGTACCCGATTGTGACGCTACAGGAGACATCAAGATGCTGCTGGGGGAGCTGGACGGATCAACCAGAGGCGCAAAGACGGAGACAGGATTCAACTAGTGTGTTAATAAAAATAAGCCGTAAAAACGTTTATTTATATTTTACGATCTTCTAATGTTTTGTCGATAACAAACGTAAAATCATTTTAACGAAACAAATAAAATACGTAAATGGTTTGAACTAATAGTTTCTAACATATTCACATTTTCACATAAAACACTAAAACAAGTATAAGTGATTATATGATTTAATATTACATATGTACAACAACTAGTGTTTACATATTTGGGTAAAATATACACATAACTAGTATGTAGTATATTGGGTAATATAAATGGGTAGAAACTTAAGTATCATAACCCATTGGGCAAATACATTAAATGTAGTTGGGTACAACCCAAAGCCCATGACCCATGGAGCTTGACCCATAACCCATTGCATGACATCATGCTTATATCACATATGGATAATATCCATAACCCATGGTTTTGACCCATACCCATATGACTAGGTGCATTGCACTCAAGAGATACATTGTATCTAGCTAAAGACCCATGGATCAACCCATGACCCATGACCCATAACCAAAATACCCATGGGTAAAGAGGGCGTCCCACGGATCCCTAGCTTTCGCTAGACGGATCCTTGTGGAAGGGATCCGTGGGATCCGGGAACGAGAATTTTTCCTCTATAAATAGTGAGCCATTTCTTCATTGTTTCTCACCCCTTTCTAACATACTTTCCCCTAGAGTTAAAAACTCTCTAACCTCAGATCCAAGAGATCTATGTTTGTAGTTTTGTTTTTATGTGATCTTCTACGTTCCTCTTGAAGGCAAGATCACCACCTTTGAAATCGAGCAAGCTCAAGTCCATGAGTTGCCATGCTTCCTCATCATCAAGACTACTGAAGTCTTCTTGTTGGTGATTGTTTTTCTTTTCAAAGAAGTGTTGAAGACATTTGTGAAAGGCGTCTCAAGTGTCAAGATGAAGATATTAGTAAAGGGTATCTATCGTCCATATCATAAGCACTTGTGGTGGGTACTTAAAAGTCAAGACTAGAAGCATTAGTGAAGGGTGCTTAGAAGTCAAGACACAAGACATTAGTGAAGGGTGTCTTGAAGATCTAGTTAAAGGCATTAGTGAAAGGTTCCTTAGATGTACATTCGATATGGTGTGTTTCGATGTACAAGATAGATTAGTACTAGATCCAAGGATATTGATATCCTTGATGATGTTGTAGAAAGGAGTTGATCTCCTTTGGGATTAGTCGTTGGTGTAGTGTTGGGTAGTAGTTCCTCCATTGCAATGGAACTAGGTGCTTAGCCTAGTACCTAATAAAGGGTAAGCGACGTTGTGTAGGTGTGGTTCACCTTGGTGTGAAAGAAATAGGTACTTAGCCTAGTACCTTATAAAGGGTAGGCGACGTTGTGTAGGTGTGGTTCACCTAGGGTGAAAGAACCCGTGGTTAGCCTAGCACCGGAAAAGGGTAGGCGACGTTGTGAAGGCTTCTCGCCATAAGGAGATTGGTGTAGTGTTTACGAACTCTCGAGTAGGTGACTCGGGGAGTGAAGTAGGGCAAGGAAGGTGTCCTTGTAGCCGAACCACTATAAATACTCGCGTTGTGGTTTTGTGCTTCTTACTCTTATCTTTTCATTACATTCCTTTATATGCTTGTTTATCAACATCCAACACACACGTCCAAATAGATTGACATAAGTCGATCTAAATAGTTTAAAAGGAAGTTTTAATTGGCAAAACTATTCAACCCCCCCCCTTCTAGTTTTCCACTTGGCATCAGAGCTTCGTTACCAAGTTTCTTGAAGTATATTGTACTTTAAAAACTTGATACGATCCATAGTTAATTGAAAACTACGAAGAAGGTTTTTCATAAAAACAAACACCATGTCTTTTAAAACTCTTTGTTTGGATGTTGATTAGATGACAACATTTCTTAGTATTCATTTCCTATTTAAAATGCACTAATCTTCTTTGTTATGTTGATTAGTCAAAGCTCATACCTACCAAGCTATAGGAATCGCTGGGTAACAAGAATACCTTCTTTAAGAAGGTATCTTAAACGCAAAGGAGCTGGAATCGTCTAAGTGACATTTGTTGTGTCATTTGTAAAGACATTCCTAAGTGCGCTGGAGGTATGATTTTCTTTTTATGACATTTGATTGATAATTAAGTATGCCTATTTAGGTATTTATATGATTATCTTTTGTGCATATACATGCATTACATGAAGCTTCATTAGGAAGCATTTTTCTCACATACGTGTTATTTTTCTCGTCTAAAGTTGTGGTATATAAAACTTATGTTTTATTTCTTTTAATCCAATAATAAAACAAAACACAAATTTCAAAAAATTCTCCTTCCCCATAAATATACCACTTGACGCCCACTTTATCAAATCCCCACTTTTTCAAATCTTCCAATTTCAAAAATCTCCTCTCACTCAAAACTTCATCCTCCTCTCCATTTCATCTCAACCGAAACCAAGAAGAATCGTCTTCAACATGGTTTACATCTTCCTCGTGCTCATCGCCTTAACACTCATCGCACTTGTGTTGCCTATGATGAAGTTCACATACGGAGACATATACTTTTTGTTGTTAGTCTACATTGGGATTGTATACCCAATCCTTTGTATCATCCTTAGCATTGAAATGAAATATTACTAGTTTATCTAGGTTATTGTCATAATGTGTTTATCAGTTCCCTTTACTTTTTTTGTGATACATTAGAAGTCATGTATGCATGCTAAAAGAAAAATGTAGGCTAAAACACTTATCTTGGTATAAAACTATGAGATCTAAAACCTATGTTTTCATCATAAAATCTGTTTAGAACTACTGATCCACGGATCCCAAGAACGTACTAGCGGGATCCCTTTTCAAAGGGAACCATCCTACTGGAGAACAGTTTTTCATGCAAATTAAAAACCACTTTTCTTCTAAAAGTTATACTCCATTAGAATGTCAAAACCATAAGTAAGTTAAGTGTCATTGTTGTTAAAAAACCATTGTTAATAAAAATCTAGTAAAAACGTTAGATAATCATTGGTCGACCACAAACATCACTTTCTATTAACTCATCACTTCTATAGGTTCAACTATGACGCATGAATATGAGTTTGATTTTTCACTCACTAGCGTCTACACTCCAAACATCTCCTTTGAACCCAACACACCTGGCAATCATGTCCGTGGGTTTAATAATCTCGAAAATAGTCACTTCTATGAAGGACGTATTGTAGACACCTCTCTACAATTCGAAGAAGGTATCAATACCTCCTTCCGAGCCATAGGACTAGAATGTCTTCTTGAAATCAACGAGAAGATATGTCCAAGGTTCATAATGGAATTCTTCCGTCAAGTTGAACTCGTTCGTAACGAGGATCGCTCTCTATCTCTTTGGTTTTATATCAAAAACCAAAAGTTTATTTTAACCCTTGGGCATTTTGCTCACATCCTCCGGATTCCAAATCATGGACAATGTGCCTTCACCAAGATTGGTCTCTTGATTCTCTCTCAACTTTCGTGAAGAAAATAGTCCATATTGTTCACACATACCCTCCCGAAGATTTAAATCGCATAATATGCAAACCTCGACCATATTACTCCGATCCAAACATTATCTTCACACGGGACATCCGAGAAGAGTACAAGCCTCTTGCACTCATCCTGCGTGAGAATGTTTGGAGTCTTAGGGGAAATCGAGAAATCCTTCCCGCTTGTTGTGCTCACATGTTGTACTGTTTGCTAACACAACAACCATACAATCTCGCCTACTTCTTTGCAAGGCGAATTGTAAATCTTCAAGGGTCCAAGAACAAACTTATCCCTTATGGAATGTTCTTGACGCGCCTCTATCATAACCTCATGTATCATCATCCTCAATTTCAAAGTCCGTTGTACGTACTTGTAAACAAGATGATGGAACCTCTAAACACATCCCTCATGAAGACGTTCTTCATTCCCGAATCGGAAAACACTCATCAACCATTTGATGATCCTTCAAACGAAAACGCTCAAGGAACTTAGTAGTCTTTCAAATAGGATCAATCCTTTTGTACTCGTGCTTTATCAATGTAATCCAATTTCTTTCATGAAATAAAACATCTTACATTTGATATCTTTGTGTTAGAACCCTTGATGTGTTACGCGTAGTGCAAGTTTTAAAAATTTATAAACATGATTTAACCGTCTAATTCTATTAACACATACGAGCAAGTATACTTGTCCGTGATAGCAAAGTTGGGTAAGTCGAGATCGTCCCAAGGGATTTTGTGTTTGAAATTGTTTTTATGAAAAGATTCCAACAAGAAAGCTTGTCAAGGCTTCCTCAAATAGTGATGTTTATAGTGAAATTCAATAATAAGAAATATATATACTTGTGTGTAGTCTATAGTCAATCATAAATAGTGTTCATGAAGGTTTGGTGTAAACTCTTGATGTGATGCACAAATCATAAGCAAATGATCCCCAACCATGGTATATGTTTGTAAAAATCATTCTAAGAACAAAAACATATAGGTAATCCTTTCGGTCCTTATCCTAATGATTATCCTTTAGAAAATCCATTTGTTTGCAACATGTTCTTATTAAACTTGTTCTTACGAATCTTTCGACCCTTTCGTGATGAAAATATTCCTAGTCTTGTTTTAATAAGCAAACATGGTGGTTTTCAATCACCATATCCCATACTAGTTTGTCACTCAACTTTTTGGAATAAAACACAAGAGAAATCCTTTCGGTCCTTTTTCTTAAAACATGTTTTATCAACAAATCAAACCAAGACTAGTATTTTTCCAACAAACTTATTTAAACAAGATCATATATACATGCATCACATATGAGAAACTAGTATGATTAACTACATCCCAACACACAAGTATATCCCAAAACTACTCCATGATAATAATAACTAAACATAAATCATAACAAAGTAATTCCAATAACTCAAGAGAATAGAAATCCATAACAAAGTTCATAGAATACCTAAACTTTTGCGATTACAAGAATTAGAATTTGTGGATTGTAGCAACCACGCGCCTCCAACCACCTAGATTCACCGTATAACTCCAAATTATCAAAACTATGGATGATAATTGTTCCTTCCTTGCTCCTGGACGTTTTTCAGTAAGAACTAAGCTTTTGGGCTGAATAATATGGTTGGTATTAGTTTTGATGTAAACTAATACACTTTTGGTTGTGTCACCCCTAGTAAACTAGGACTAGGTTCATTATATAGCCAAATAAGCTTGCTCAACTGGCCAAAAACGTTCCCAACAAGTTAATAGCAAGAAATGATCGGCCTCCAATGATTATGGGGAGTTAAGGCAACAATAAATGCAACTTTGTGTAACTACAACTCATGCAACCGGATCGGTTCCGATTTGACCATTTGCCCAGCCGGATCGGTTACGGGTTACGATCGACCGGCTGGTTTATGCTGATTTGACTTTTGTTGACTTTCTTGTTTATACGCTTCATTCTTTGCTCTCGCTGTTGATTTGCAAGGCAAAACTTGATCTTTCCTTGCTGTAGATACTTAGAAATCATTGTGCTTCCCAATCATTGAATCCAAAAGCTTCCTTGCTCAACTTCCTTCCTTGAGAATCAAATGTGCAACAGTTATGAATAAATATAGCCGATTATCATGCACAAAACCAACAATAACGCTACTAAAAACATGTTCATTTTAGGCGTTATCACCCCTTAAACTAACCTTGGAATATAATGCATTGTCAAGATCATTGCATACCTTTAGTAAAGGTTCTGCTTAGCAGATGGACGGATCCCAAAGTTTGTGCTAGACGGATCCCTACACTTAGGGAACCGTGTGATCCGGCGTACAGAAAATGAAATTGCAAGCATTGTATTTCAAACATATTCTTAGAACACCTCACACTAAGCTTGACATAAGTGTCTTTAGGCAAATTAAGTCCTTATTAAGTTAAGAAGATCCCTCTTACTCACACATAACTCACCTAGGTCACACTCAAAGAAGCTTGTAGATCTATCGCTTCACTTAAATCCATTACTCTTCCGCTCTTAAGCTCACACATCATTTTTCACATGATCCCTCATATCTAAACGTTGGAAACCTTTTATAGCAAAATCATACGTACGTCAAAATTGGTCGAAATTGATCAAATTCTAGTTTTTCCATCCTAAGCCTTTAGGATATTCTCCAAAGCATTAATCTAAGTCACTATCTGATCTCTTGGATCATTTAGCTTCAATTGACACTCTCATCTTTAGTGTCATCCTTGTTCATTCATTGGTACTCATGAAAGTTCCAATTTCTTTCATAAAAGGCAATCATTAGCTACATCACTCATTACCTTCAAGTACTTAAGCATCCCTTCATTTAAGACACTTAGGAGGACTGAAACACTCAAGATGATATAGATCTTAGACCTTAGAAACATCATATCTACTCTTTCATAGCTGCTGAGAGCCGGATCCCTAGGATTAGCCTAGACGGATCCCTCTAAGGAGGGAACCGTGGGATCCGGGTGACAGATTATGTCAAACCTTGCTAAACAATCATTTCAACTCATCTTTCTAACTCAAACACTCCATCTCATCTTAAATGAGTTCCCGGATCAGTACAAACTCTGAAGTTGACTCTTTTGCATGTTAATCATCACATTCCAATGAATTTTAGTGGCTTAAAGCTTAAATGCACTTGCCAATTCTCTTGCTTTATAAACCACATTGTTAGGACTTCCATAGTCATCATCTTCATCCTAATTTTCAGCACTTAAGAAACCCTTACAAACTTCTTGAAATCATCTCATCATGAGGAAAACTCCAAGTAGTAACTTATCCACCAAAGAACCACCCAAGAAAATTTCTCGTGTTGTACACGAAATTTCTTCAACTGAATCATCTCCAGTCAAGCCAACAAATGCAAGGATCTCCTCTCAACCAATCAAACCAATTCCTAAAAGGATAGTACCCACAAAACTACCTATGCCAAACACCACCATACCTCCTAGGCCAAACAATATCATCTCCACTAAACCATCATCATTGGTTCCTAGAGCTATTTCTTTTACATCTCCACTATCATCACCACACCTCTACAATTTAGAGTATTTGCCTCCTAGGCCGTCTCATCCTCCTCCGCCGACAACATTCTCCTCATTAGGAGGAATAATAGTACAAAATCAAGGTGTTGAGTTAACACTAGCTCCGGCTTCCTTTTCGCCGTTTCCATCATATAATCCCATTTGGATTATGAGAAATCATCAAAGTCAACCACCCGACCATATGGAAGTTGACACTTCTCTACCACCACCATCATTCTTGGTCGAGCCATTCTCAAATGCGCCTCCACCAATCCCTCCGTCGTTTGAAGCCCCACAAGCCGCTTCACTTGATCCTTCGCATCAAGCCATTTCATTTCTTCCACCGCCACTACCTAGCCATGACAAAGATTGTTATCATTGTCAACATGTTGAAAGTTTGATACATGAAGTACGAGAAGACCAACGTTTCATGTTCTATCATCTCCTTGAACGTTTTGACGAGATTAAACCTAAACAAAACTTGAGCTAGAAGATTTTAGTGGTGTCCTAGCATCAAGCGATAGTTGGTCTAGAAATTCCTAGTCATGTGCTTTTTATTTTCTTAGTTTTTAGAGTCATGTATATCATAACTCTAGTTTTATTAAATGAAATTACATGCTACTTGCTATTATTCTGAGTATATGATTACGTTGTATTCATATCTCACTTTTGTGATAACATTATTTGTTATACCACCATTTGCTGAATTTATTCATCAGCCAGACGGATCCCTCTAATTTGCCTAGACGGATCCCTACTAGGAGGGAACCGTGGGATCCGTGATACAGAAAACTATTTTTCTACTAACTTGGATCACATATGCAGGAAATTGTGCATTATACTTGTTTTCTAATCTTTGTCTTGTAGTTATTCAATTTACACATGAAGAATTTGACATCCTAAAGCTAGAGGGAGCTTTGTGTCAAAGCAATACATTGCAAATTACTTGCAATATTAGGATTACATTTTTTGACATCCCTTTGCAAAATTGCAATCATCAAGGGGGAGCACATTTGTCAATTAGATGAAAGCTTTTGCAAAATTAGTTGCAAACAAACTAGCTTAGTATTACTTTCTTGACGCCCTTACATAGGGATGGACTTGTCAAGGGGAGTCAAGACGAGATCCTTTCCCGTTACTTGCTCTCTATTTCTTTTTATTTCTTTCACATGTTTTTCTTAAAAACAATGTGTTAGTTTCCTTTCGAAGCTCTTTTGTTTCGACAAAACGGGGAAAAGAAAGTAAAACTACAAATTCAAACTTTTACAATTTTAGCTTTTCCTTAAAATAATTTTATGTTTTGTCATCAACAAAAAGGGGGAGATTGTTAATACAAATAAGCCGTAAAAACGTTTATTTATATTTTATGATCTTCTTATGTTTTGTCGATAACAAACGTAAAATTATTTTAACGAAACAAATTAAATACGTAAATGGTTTGAACTAATAGTTTCTAACATATTCACATTTTCACATAAAACACTAAAACAAGTATAAGTGATTTTATGATTTAATATTACATATGTACAACAACTAGTGTTTACATATTTGGGTAAAATATACACATAACTAGTATGTAGTATATTGGGTAATATAAATGGGTAGAAACTTAAGTATCATAACCCATTGGGCAAATACATTGAATGTAGTTGGGTACAACCCAAAGCCCATGACCCATGGAGCTTGACCCATAACCCATTGCATGACATCATGCTTATATCATATATGGATAATGTCCATAACCCATGGTTTTAACTCATACCCATATGACTAGGTGCATTGCACTCAAGAGATACATTCTATCTAGCTAAAGACCCATGGATTAACCCATGACCCATAACCAAAATACCCATGGGTAAAGAGGAGCGTCCCACGGATCCCTAGCTTTACGCTAGATGGATCCTCAGGAAGGATCCGTGGGATCCGGCAACAAGAGAATTTTTCCTCTATAAATAGTGAGCCTTTTCTTCATTGTTTCTCACCCCTTTCTAACATACTTTCCCTAGAGTTAAAAACTCTCTAACCTCAGATCCAAGAGATCTATGTTTGTAGTTTTGTTTTTGTGTGATCTTCTAGGTTCCTCTTAAAGGCAAGATCACCACCTTTGAAGTCGAGCAAGCTCAAGTCCATGAGTTGCCATGCTTCCTCATCATCAAGACTACTGATTGTTTTACAACAACTAGTGTTTACATATTTGGATAAAATATACACATAACTAGTATGTAGTATATTGGGTAATATAAATGGGTAGAAACTTAAGTATCACAACCCATTGGGCAAATACATTAAATGTAGTTGGGTACAACCCAAAGCCCATAACCCATGGATCTTTACCCATAACTGATCGGCTCCGAACGGTCTATCTTTTATTAGTCAACCACTTGTGAATGGTCAACCATAAAAGTCAAACAGCTCAGAACAGAATGCAATTAAGTCCAGAGGAGTTTAGTGTTTCCCCGGTGTCACAATTCTCAATTTCCGGTCATTTCTCATACTCCATATTCATCATTTCATAACGGTTCATTCATGATTTTGCATTTCACATTAAACGCGTAAAATTTCATAAGCGTTATCGCGTGAGTTATTATTTTGAATATTTAACGTTACTTCTAAAATGATCCCGATATATTTTTATACTTACATTTAGTTATAAAACTATATTTTGAGTTTACCTAGTGTTTTAAATTTATTTTGTCTATAAATCGTTAAAGTTATATTATTACAACGTTTTTCTTAAAAACTACACGACAATTATTTTATCACTCAAATTTTACAAGGAATGTATTTTTACAATTTTTATGACCTCATTATACTTAATTTGATCTATTAACAATTACTTTTACCTAAAAACTACCATTTACCTTTACTTATACATTTTCCTACATTTTTAATAATTACACAATTACACAATACATATAAAGAAAAAAAAAAAAAAAATTTTGTAAATGCCTCCCCCCTTGGCCGACCAAGGGGGGGTTGGCAATAAATGATTGTTGAAAAAATTTTCTTGATGGTTATACTTGCACTTCACCTCATTCTTCACCTCATCACTTAATCATTCATCTCATTTCTTCTTTTCAAGTTACCAAAGTTTTCTCTCTTGGTTTTTATCTCTTCAAAACCGGCCACCTATAGGAGTCAAGAAGGGATCATCAATTTTTCTCAAGCTCAAGTTAAATACAATCTAGATTACACTCTTTATAAGGTTTTGAAATAAAAACCTAGGGTGTTTAGGCTAACCTTGTTCTTTGCACCTCATCATATTAACTTGTAAGCATATCATTTATATTTTTTCATCTTTCCTTTTCATTTCATAAGTATCTCTTCATTTTCATAGCAAGCATGCAAGACTTGTGTTGTTTATACCATTTTTCCATTGATTTTTAGTGTTATATATATATAAGGTCATCCTATAATTATCCCCTTGGTATATGTTGGTCTTGATGATGTTTAGGAACCCATGACACCCTAAGAAGGTGTATGGTAGGATTAGTATAGCTTTGGAGTTGATTTGAAGGGATTAGAATAGGTTTAGTACGAGAAAAACTATTTTCGACTAGTATAAAATGTGTTCTGTCCTTGTTTTACTTTTCTGGAAAATCCGACAGTGAGGCCGAAATTTTGGCCTTGATATTTAGAAAATATACTTTAAAAGCGAATCCGTGGCGCTTGAGCGGAATAAAGCGGAGTTATAACGAAGAAGTTATGAATTTTAAAGTTTGACTGACGAAATATATATTTTGAAATTTCACATACTATTTTTATCTTGTACGAGTCAAAAGCAGCCTTAAGCTTTACAAATTATTTCGACTTATCAAAAATATATTAGTATACTTTGATACGAGCTAAGGACATATAATACGTGAAAGCGGATTTGAAGCGACAAAGATATACGTTTTCATAAAATTGCCGTAACTATTATTTTTAGAAAACTATATTATTTTTACGAGATAAGTGTTACGGTAACTAAAACGACCATGTTGGAGGCTGTTTTTAACTATGATGTGGAACTTTTGTAACGAGATGTTTTATAATAAAATTAAGATCATCAAGCATATTTTTCAAAGCGACCAACCGTTTGTATAGCGGAGTTTTAATAAATTAATTACGGTTGCTCAAACTTTGCGAAACTCACTTTTTACACAACACTTGGACAAAATCAGTCTATCTTTTATTAGTCAACCACTTGTGAATGGTCAACCATAAAGTCAAACATTTCGTAATGTAATGCAATTAAGTCCAGAGGAGTTTAGTGTTTCCGTCGTTAAGTCCCAACGAGGTGTGAACACCTGTAATACAAACGAACTGTGATCGGGTGATATTGAGCAGAAAGGGTTATGATTGATTACACTAAGGAAATTAAATCTAATAAAGACTTTGAAGTCATTTTAATTCTATATTTATAATCGATTAAAACGCTAAAACCGGAACTCACCGAGCTCCGAAGTGAAAAATATGCAATTTAAGTCCTACGAGTGCAAAAACAATTTTCCTACATTCTAAATGACTAAAATAATTTTAAGAAAAAGTCGGGTATTTTTTCGACTTTTATTTTATTTATTACTTAATTAAAACTATTTTAATCTAATTAATTAATTAAAAATACTAAACTAATTTGGAAAAATCAAAAATTCACAAAACTACTTTGACTTTTACCGTCCTAAGAAAAATAAAAATGTGGAGGGTGCTTTAAAGAATAAGCGTAAAATAAGCCAAGGAAAGCTTATTCTCTAAACCGCCAAATGTACTTTAGTAATTAAATGCGCATGAGATAACCAATAAAAGACCCAAGGGCGCTTGGTGTTGGAGTGGTGTGTTGAGCGTGGTCATGTGAGGGACCGACTGGTTCGAATCCCAGCAAGACTTTTTGGCTCTTTATTTTCTTTGGATACTTGAAAGGCTACCTAAGTGCAAAGCTTTTCTAACAAAACAGATTTTCTAAGCTTCAAAATCAGCTGAAAACAACTTAATCTAGACAACAGATTTGAAAAGAAGCATGAACTACTTTAATAAACCACAAACAAGCCATTTTAATCTTCAACTAAACTAGACTGAAGGCTGAAATGAACACATAACTACTATAAAAGCAAACTGCGTTATTCTAAAAGCACATCCAAACACCCCTGAAGGCACTCATAAGCACAAATTGTCGAACCGCACTAGGTAGGCATAATAAGCGTTGCATCAACAGAGGAAATGAACCATGAAGATAAAATATGAAATGAACAATTAACATAAGCTAAACTAATGAAAGGAAAATCAGTTGGCCTAAGCAATTTTGGGAATCCTAAGCTAAATAAAATAAGCAAATCAAAATTTAACAAAAAGCTCTAGAAAGCTACAATAAGCACAATGCAAGCTAAAGTGATTAAACTAATCTACTATATTCTAAGAGGTCCTAAAGGTTCTAAATAAGCACTAACCAAACCTAAATAAGCACTAAAAAACTGATCTGATGTATACCTGTTGCTGTTGTTTGCGATCAAAAAGCGACCCTCGGTGGGTTTTTGAGCTTATTTATAAGCTGAAATTAAGGCTTCCAGTGGTACCACAAGCTACACAATAAAAGTTAGCATAATTGACTATCATAAAGTACTGATTTGGGACCGAGAAAAGGCTAATAACAGCCTAAGAGTAAGCTTGTATCAGCTTATTTGGGCCACATCCCCAACTGGTGCAGTTTTAAAAAAATGGGTGAGGGACAGTTTTGAACTTCAATTTTAAACAAGTTAATTGCTAGTTTGATGCACTAAAATGGGAGCAAACTGAGTTGGGGATATAAGGAGCTAAGAAACATAAGTTTTGCCAACTTTGAACCTTAAATAAGTCAGTAAAAAAAGAACAAAACGGCAAATGTCATTCTCCTTTGTCGCACTGAAATCACAAAGAACTTTTTTTTTCTTTACTAAATTTGTAAACAACTTGGTAAAACAGATTCTAATATGCTAAACTCACTTATCTTGTAAAAAGAACTTTGACTACATAAGTCAAACGGGTAAAATGTGGCTTTTGACCATTTTTAGCATTAAACAACACCCCTTTAACTGTCATAAAAGCTTAAACTGACTACTTTTCTGAAAATGAATTGAACTAAAAATCTTTAACAACCTTTCAATGAGCTTAGATAACAAAACATGAAATTGAAGGAAAAAGTACTTTCATTGCTTTTAAAAAGAAATTACAATAGAACTAAAATACAAGAAAACTGAATTTAAATTAAAACTAGGGGGTGCCTTATACATGGCATACAATGAACTATTTATACTAAGAAGATGGGTCGTCTCTCTTGCTTGTGTGCTTCCTTTTGTCGTGCAAAACAGCCAAGACCAACATTTTGTGCTTTTTTCGACTCTTTGCATCTTCCAAGATGAAAGTGATGGGAAGACGAAAGTGAGAGGAACAAGGAGTGGGTTGAGTGTTTGGTGAGTTTTTGCGCAAGTGGTTGAATGAGATGGTGGTATTGGAGGGAAGGAGGGAAAATTGGCGCCATAAGCTTTTGGTTTTTATTTTTTGTTAGGTTTCGGGATTAAAGAAGGAGGAGGAAAAAGGGTAGAAAGGTTTATTAAAAAGAAGTGTAAAGGGTTTTGTTTGTATGGGCTTGGTTTGGTTTGTAGCTATTAACACAAGGACCATTCTTGCAATTCCACCAAAAACCAAGGGACCGAAACTGTAATTATCCAATATTCATCATAGGGACCAATTATGACAAGTTTGATTTTCCCAAGGACCAAAAATAATAGTTTTCAAATTAAAAATGTCCCGGGGTAATTTCTGTCAATCTTTGAAATTTCAGGGACTAAAGTTGCCATTTTGCAAAACTGAGCTTTATAAGGCTAATTTTGACAACTTAAAAATTCCTGAGGGCCTTTTATGAAAAATTACATGTTTTGAATACCCAGGGACTAGATTTTGACAATTATTGCATAAAATACAGTCTAAATATTTTTTCTGTCTTTTTGAGACTTTTTAAAGTGTTTTTGATCGCTTTTTGGTCATGGAAGGAACAAAATGATGAGTATTTACACACTCATCAATCCCCACACTAAACTATTGCTAGTCCCTAGCAATCTTTTATGAAAAATTAATGGATTTCATCTCTTTACCAAAAGTCATTACTCGAGTAGCCAATTGTTTCAGTTCAAGTAAGAACCTTGGTACAATGATAACCAAATGATTTTGAGCAAATCACCGCCTTCCAACGGTTTTGATTTGTCTTTACGAAGCCGCTTGCTCGGACTAGCCAACTCTTAGATAAAATATCTTTGGTGAGTCGATTACCAATTATGGTTTTCCAACCGCCTTTACCACAAGCCATAAACTTGCGGGCTAGCCAACTCTTCACTAATTAAAGATATGGTGAAATTTAACACCATACAATTTTGGGCAAATTGCAAGCCGTCAACGGATTTGAGATATCTTTACCAAGAGTCGTTGCTCTGGATTAGCCAATCCTTTTGTTTATTAGACATGGCGGATCGATAACCGTAAAAGTCGAGTAAGTGCAAAACACTTGTTCCAAAAAAAATTTTGGCCAAAATGGGGAATTGGGGTATAATTACATGATAAAATTCGTGAGAATTCCCCCATACTAGAAATGAATATTGCCCTCAATATTCAAAGTACCGCAGATTATGCGAAACATAGAACGAAAAGGGAAATACTACGGCCATTTATTTATTTATTTATTTATTTATTTATTTTTTAACTTTATATACAACAATGAGAGGCAACTCCCCACACTAGGGTGGTACACACGGTGAAACCCATGTTTAACTCATTTTTTGATTACCGAGTCGCTAGCTTGACTCGACCCCGAATTAATTTGTTCATGGGGAAGCAGAGTGGAAGAACAATCTCCATCGGACTTTCATTCAAGATGTTTGTATAAACATTTGAAGCACGCGAAAGTTCCACACCGATGAGGTATACATAGATCCGGCTCACAAATGGTACATGGAAATGCCGGGGTCAAAGATGGTATCTTCACTCCCGAATGAGTGAAGAAGAGAAGAAGTCACGGGATAGGTGAAGAAAGAAAGAAAGTCATGATGAAAATCATGACTAACTCATCTTCATCCATAGGAGAATCCATAATTTCGTGATATGAATCTCATCATTTAAGCTCACGTGATCAAGACAAATCCCGGTGTGTCATGATCAAAGTGGAAGTTATCATACTCCGGCGGAGATATGATATGAGTGAGTTCACCCGAACTCCTCGTGAAGAGAATCAATCACAAGATGTAAATCGTGAATTCTTGTTCCATCGAGACTCATCACTATCCTTAATCCGAGTATCAAAGAGTGGATTCTCGAAATTCAAGTGAATTCAGTCGAATTCAAATAGAGGATTAGTGAGAGTTGTTTTGAATGCTTCAGAACAAAGTGATCAACATTCTCTATTGGATTTGTTAGGGTGAGAAGTGAGTGAGCGATCATTATAAAGGAGACTTTCAAGTTCTCCTAGGTCGGCTTCAAATCAAAGAGATCATCATCACTTTCCGATGAAAGTGGATTGATGTGAGCGAGTTCATCGGTGAACTCCTCAAGAAGAGGATCGAGAATGTGGGAGTGATGCCTCAACATACTCGATGTTTCCATAGGAAGCACAATCGTCGCTAAGATCGAGAAAGTTTCAAAATGATCTTTGAACACTCAAGAGGGAAAGAGAATCACACATATGATCGAAGTTCCTCGTGACTCTCTCGGATTGGGACAAGGTTCTCAACAATGGACTTTATGAATTCGTCCGATTCCTTTTCGTGAACAGTGTCAAGATGCTCGTCCCCCATGTTCGAGAGTGAGTGGGAGCTTGGGTGTGATAGCGCTTGTTTGAGATGGAATCTCAACTTCTTTGGATATCAACTGACCGAGGAGTTGAGAAATAATATTCTTAAAAGGAATACTCTCCTCGTCATCATCATACATAGTCGCTTTAAGAAATTGGGAACGCATTAGAGCCGCATGCTCTAGGACTAATAATTCTTCCCTAGATTTGCGAGCCTCTCGTTCTTGACTAGCATTCTCCCATGGTTTCTCACCACTCACTTGATTCTTAAAGTTTTGAATCATATCATCAAGTGTTTTCATTGCGGTTTCAAAATCTTGGGAAATTTCTTTAGGCAACAGCTCGTGGAGTTTGAACCGTATGGTCTTTGTGGAGGTTGGAAATTGTCAAACCGGAAGTATAGTAATTTTGATTCCATGGTTGACATTGAAAATTATCGTGAGGACCTCCACAATTCTCACAACAAGAAACTGTTGAGCCCGGATTGGCGAATTATATGGATATTGGTCATAACCAAAGTTCGAGCATCACCGAAAACTGCTCATAGACAAACGTGTTTCGGATTAACACTCAAATCCTTGGTGAGGACCTCCACAAAATTCCACAGCAGATTATGTTGATTATATGAAGATAATTCGGGTGTGGTGGTAATTGGAAAATTTTGAGGGTCGTTAAATGAGTTCGGATTAGGATCATAATCAAATGAATTCCTCGAACCACAAAACAAACAACTCCCATTCGAATATCATTACCACACTTGTACACATCATACACTCATGACATGGTGAACCAAAAGAGGCTCACCACAACCGACACAAGGAATAAACGATTCCATTTGAGAGTTATGAGAAGGAATCGGTTCATTCAAAGAATCAACAAAACCAAGATGGTGATCCGAATGACTATCAAGTCTCGAAGAACATTTTGAAAAATCCGGAGGTGGGACAAGTGGTGTGCTCGAGAGCTAGCAATTTCCACCACTTCCGTTATGGTCTCCGGCTCGGTTTTTGGAAACGTGAAGTTTAGGCAAGTCATTCTTGCTAGTCACCGTCTAAATTGCATGATCGCTTTTAACCGTAAATTGTGAAAGGTTAGGATCAATTTTAGGCGGCTTAGGAGCAATTGAGGGTTAGATCTTTGGATAACCGTAGGTTGGACGTATTTAGCACTTCCATTATCGGAGGAAGTACCTAGTCCTTTGTCACCCCGGTTTCGCTCCATTTCCCTACGTAATTAATGGATCATCACGAACAACACGAATTCTTGACATTTGTGATAAAGTATGAAGTTTTTCAACCGTTCCGAATTGTCAGTAGTCAAGAGATTCCATGAGAATAGAAGAAGTTAGAATCAAATGGATAGAGGGTAAAGGGATAAAGAATCAAAAAGGGTAAGAGGGTAAAGATGAATATTTTTGGATTTTGGATAAACATTTTGTAAAAACAAAGAATGAAAATATTTTTGGTAATCGATTAGTCAAACGAATTAACTTCACGATAATTTTGGTTTTATATGAAAATAAGGAAATATGGACAAAGATGGTAAATATACAATGGGTGTATATTCAACAATCACTGATGCTTCAAATTAAGTAGTCGCAAACACACCTCCCGCAATGGCGCTAAAATTTGATCGGCTCGAACGGTCTATCTTTTATTAGTCAACCACTTGTGAATGGTCAACCATAAAAGTCAAACATTTCGAGCAGAATGCAATTAAGTCCGGAGGAGTTTAGTGTTTCCCGGTCGTTAAATCCCAACGAGGTGTGAACACCGAATACAATGAATCGTGATCGGGTGATATTGAACAGGTGAAAAGGGTTATGATTGATTACACTAAGGAAATTAAATCTAATAAAGACTTTGAAGTCATTTTAATTCTATATTTAAAATCGATTAAAACGCGAAAAACCGAGAACTCACCGAGCCCTGAAAGTGAAAAATATGCAATTTAAGTCCTACGAGTGCAAAAACAATTTTCCTACATTCTAAATGACTAAAAATAATTTTAAGAAAAAGCCGGTATTTTTTTCGACTTTTATTTTATTTATTACTTAATTAAAAACTATTTTAATCTAATTAATTAATTAAAAATACTAAACTAATTTGGAAAAATCAAAAAATTCACAAAACTACTTTGACTTTTCTTGGTCCTAAGAAAATAAAAAATGTGGAGGGTGCTTTAAAGAATAAGCGGAAAATAAGCCAAGGAAAGCTTATTCTCTAAACTGCGAAATGTACTTTAGTAATTAAATGCGCGAGATAACCAATAAAAGACCCAAGGCGGTTGGTGTTGGAGTGGTGTGTTGGAGCGTGGTCATTGTGAGGGACCGACACAGGTTCGAATCCAGCGGTACCTTTTGGCTCTTTTATTTTCTTTGGATACTTGAAAGGCTACCTAAGTGCAAAGCTTTTCTAACAAAAACAGATTTTCTAAGCTTCAAAATCAGCTGAAAACAACTTAATCTCCACAACAGATTTGAAAAGAAGCATGAACTACTTTAATAAACCACAAACAAGCCATTTTAATCTTAAACTAAACTAGACTGAAGGCTGAAATGAACACATAACTACTATAAAAGCAAACTGCATTATTCTAAAAGCACATCCAAACACCCCTGAAGGCACTCATAAGCACAAATTAAGCTGAACCGGCACTAGGTAGGCATAATAAGCAGTTGCATCAACAGAGGAAATGAACCATGAAGATAAAATATGAAATGAACAATTAACATAAGCTAAACTAATGAAAGGAAAATCAGTTGGCCTAAGCAATTTTGGGAATCCTAAGCTAAATAAAATAAGCAAATCAAAATTTAACAAAAAGCTCTAGAAAGCTACAATAAGCACAATGCAAGCTAAAGTGATTAAACTAATCTACTATATTCTAAGAGGTCCTAAAGGTTCTAAATAAGCACTAACCAAACCTAAATAAGCACTAAAAAACCGATCTGATGTGTACTGTTGTCGTTGTTTCAGTCCTGCAATGACCCTCAGTGGGTTTTGAGCTTATTTATAAGCTGAAATTAAGGCTTCCAGTGGTACCACAAGCTACACAATAAAAGTTAGCATAATTGACTATCATAAAGTACTGATTTGGGACCGAGAAAAGGCTAATAATAGCCTAAGAGTAAGCTTGTATCAGCTTATTTGGGCCACATCCCCAACTGGTGCAGTTTTAAAAAAATGGGTGAGGGACAGTTTTGAACTTCAATTTTAAACAAGTTAATTGCTAGTTTGATGCACTAAAATGGGAGCAAACTGAGTTGGGGATATAAGGAGCTAAGAAACATAAGTTTTGCCAACTTTGAACCTTAAATAAGTCAGAAAAAAAGAACAAAGAACATGCTTCTCATTCCCTGCTCGCACTGAAATCACAAAGAACTTTTTTTCTTTACTAAATTTGTAAACAACTTGGTAAACAGATTCTAATATGCTAAACTCACTTATCTTGTAAAAGAACTTTGACTACATAAGTCAAACGGTAAAATGTGGCTTTTGACCATTTTTAGCATTAAAGTGTCTAGCGACTTAGAGCTTTATCATCTAGCGACTTGAGTGATTGTTTACGGTTTTCTCTTGATTTAGTAAAACCCGTGAAAGAATCTATTTCGGTTTAATCATAGAGTTATAAAATCCGTATAATCTGTTAACATGTCTACCAACGTTCCTACCGTCATCTCCATCGCTGCCGAGGATGTTCAAGCAATGCCTCGGATACTCGCCCACCCATGCATTAAACAGTTGACTTTTAACAAGTCTTTTGAAAATGGATTTAGATAAGGTAAAGTCGAAAATATTGCAAGAACAAACCCTCCCTTTGAAAATGCCTAAAGCTACCGTGTATCCTCCTAACACACCAATGCATCTTGTTCCTAGAACAATTGCCACTAAAAGCAAGATCTTAATTAGCCAATACGTTATTTTCCAACTATTTGTTGATTTTGAGAAAACTTGCAAGAAAAGGATCACACCCACCGGCATAATCAAGGAGAAAGGGTTTTGAACAAATGAAAGAATGTTATTTAAGCGAGGTCATGCCCTTCTTTAAACTTTTAAAGGATCACTTGAGAGTCTTAAAAGGGGATAGAGCAGATATTAAGGGAATGGAAAAGGAATTTGATGCAATAATAGTTGAAATTAGTGATTATGAGCGCACTAAAATATAATGAGATTGAGAGGAAGAACTCGCATACATTGAATGAGAATCTTATTACCGAATGTGTTGCTCAAGATGTCTTTTTCATCGCTTCAAATTGCTCTATTAATGCTTCCAAATTTCATGAACTATCTCGTGCCTCGAAAGTCTCCCATGATCGTGTCATTGAGCTTGAAAAACTAATTCTAAACTTAATGAGAAAATTGAACTGGATGATCATGACAATTTGGTTAAACATTTTTCTAAACTAGAAGTTGAGTATTTTAATCTACAACTAAAATATCAACATCTCAAAGAAAATGTCAAAACTTCAAATTTCAAGACATCTTCGATGCTCCGAGTTTGATGCGCTTTTCAAATTAACAAACGAGATGAACAGATTCATGCTCGTAACACGATCGAGAAAGTTGAAAGCCCAAATCTCTCAATTAAAGGGTCAAACGAACAATATGACAGCTCCCAAATGCCTCCTTCTTTAGATTCTCGGAATTCTCAAACGTTTCATCTTCAAAACCTAGTAAATGCTTTACAAAAGGAAAACGAAAGTTTTAGAAGAAAATGAAAAGGTTAAACGTCATTTCAATGAGTTGTTTGAATCAATTAAAGTCACTGTAATAAAAACAACGAACAAATAACTTCATTGCAAAAGGAAATTGAGAATCAAGAGTCGTAAAAAGGAAAATGCTAATGATCAATGCGGAGAATGTTGTATCTAAGGTTCACTCACGGTAATAAATCGCTTTATACGTGACATATGTCCCCTCACCTAAGGAACAACAAACTTGCCATTCAAACATATTTCTCATCCCTTAAGGATCGCTTAGAATGCTCCGTGAGATTGTTGAAGAGGATAAGCTAGAGAAACCTCATGATAATGCAATTGGACATGCATGCCTATATGCCAAACGATCTCAAGAAATCTTAGAATGTTTGATCACAATATGCCCAAAGACATTAGGTGAGAGAGTTAACCCTTGATTCCATGCTCAATGCCTAAGGCCAAACATGACTTGCACTCGACTCCCAATGTTTTGAATGAGAGCCAAGTATACCTTGAGTAGTTCGATTCTAGATCCGTCAATGATAGGAAAGAGAACTCGAATGTGCCTCTAGAGTACTAATTTCAAGAAAGCTAGCTTTATGAAAGTGAACCATAGTGCACTGCATGTAGTTCGATCCCAAAGACATCTAAACAGTGGTGCAAAGAGTAGTAAAACAAACTAATGTTCCCATTCCTCCACAGAGTAATCGGTGACATTAAAGGGAGCAGTCAAAGTCTCAAGACAATACAAGGAATGATAGGACCTCTCAAGCTAAGAATGTGCATTGGAAGAGAGTAAGAACAATCTAGAACCTTAAGTTTGAATCGAATAAAACGAATCGTGTTGATTCTAGTATTAGCCATAAGCGCATCGTAATTAATTCGATTCGATACTATTTGCAAACCTTGTACCGATGATTGCTTGAATTTGCTTTCTAATCATGAATGTGATGTTAATGTTCTCACTAATGATGTTAATTGTCCGATTAATGTTGTTAATGCTAAAACTCATGCTAAAAAGGCAAAAAGGCAAAAGCGAAGAGAGTTAGAAAACAATGGAAACCCACAGAAGAACATTCACGAGTAATAGGTTTTATTGGATACCGTTGGTCATAAGACTAATCGATAATGCCCACTAGAAAATGGATGCCTACCGGTAGAACTATTCCCTAAGAAGTGGTCACATCAGAATAGGCTAATACGCATACTAGTATTGCATCTATTCACAATGATTCCATTACTTCACCGTATCGATATGAATGATTCTATTTCGATGTGGGTGGTCCAATCATTGTTACTAACCAAATGGAACCCATTCTAACACCCTTTAAGCATCATAAAAGCTTAAACTGACTACTTTTCTGAAAATGAATTGAACTAAAAATCTTTAACAACCTTTCAATGAGCTTAGATAACAAAACATGAAATTGAAGGAAAAAGTACTTTCATTGCTTTTAAAAAGAAATTACAATAGAACTAAAATACAAGAAAACTGAATTTAAATTAAAACTAGGGGGTGCCTTATACATGGCATAAAATGAACTATTTATACTAAGAAGATGGGTCGTCTCTCTTGCTTGTGTGCTTCCTTTTGTCAGGCAAAACAGCCAAGACCAACATTTTGTGCTTTCTTTTGACTCTCTTTTGCATCTTCCAAGATGAAAGTGATGGGGAAGACTGACAGTGAGAGGGAACAAGGAGTGGGTTGAGTGTTTGGTGAGTTTTTGCAGGCAAGTGGTTGAATGAGATGGTGGTATTGGAGGGAAGGAGGGAAAATTGGCGCCATAAGCTTTTGGGTTTTATTTTTGTTTGGTTTAAGGATTAAAGAAGGAGGAGGAAAAAGGGTAGAAAGGTTTATTAAAAAGAAGTGTAAAGGGTTTTGTTTGGTTTGTAATGGGCTTGGTTTGGTTTGTAGCTATTAACACAAGGACCATTCTTGCAATTCCACCAAAACCAAGGGACCGCTGTAAATTATCAATATTCATCATAGGGACCAATTATGACAAGTTTGATTTTCCCAAGGACCAAAAATAATAGTTTTCAAATTAAAAATGTCCGGGGTAATTTCATCAATCTTTGAAATTTCGGGGACTAAAGTTGCCATTTTGCAAAACCGAGCTTTATAAGGCTAATTTTGACAACTTAAAATTCACGAGGGCCTTTTATGAAAAATTACATGTTTTGAATACCGGGGACTAGATTTTGACAATTATTGCATAAAATACGATCTAAATATTTTTTCTGTCTTTTGAGACTTTTAAAGTGTTTTTATTGTTTTTGCGGTCAGGTGAAGGAACAAAAATGATGAGTATTTACACACTCATCAATAACCCATTGCATGACATCATGCTTATATCATACATGGATAATATCCATAACCCATGGATCAACCCATACCCAAGTGACTAAGTGCATTGCACTCAATGATACATTGTATCTAGCGTTCCACGGATCCCAAGCTTTGTGCTAGCCGGATCCCTTGTGGTAGGGATCCGTGGGATCCGGGGAATAGTAGGATTTTTACTCTATAAATAGTGAGCCATTTCTTCATTATTTCTCACCCCTTCCTAACACACTTTCTCCCTGAGTTAAAAACTCACTAACCTCAGATCCAAGAGATCTATGTTTGTAGTTTTGTTTTTGTGTGATCTTTTAGGTTCCTCTTAAAGGCAAGATCACCACCTTTGAAGTCGAGCAAGATCAAGTCCATGAGTTGCCATGCTTCCTCATCATCAAGGCTACTGAAGTCTTCTTGTTGATGATTCCTTTCTTCTTCAAAGAAGCGTAGTGTTGAAGACATTAGTGAAAGATGTCTCAAGTGTCAAGACGAAGATATTAGTGAAAGGTATCTATCGTCTATAGGATAAGCACTTGTGGTAGGTGCTTAGAAGTCAAGACAAAGAAGCATTAGTGAAAGGTGCTTAGAAGTGAAGACACAAGACATTAGTGAAAGGTGTCTTGTAGATCTAGTCAAAGGGATTAGTGAAAGGTGCCTTAGATGTACATTCGATATGGTGTGTTTCGATGTACAAGATAGACTAGTATTATATCCAAGGATATTGATATCCTTGATGATGTTGTAAAGGAGTAGATCTCCTTTGGGATTAGTCGTTGGTGTAGTGTGGTAGTAGTTCCTCCATTGCAATGGAACTATGTGCTTAGCCTAGTACCTAATAAAGGGTAGGCGGCGTTGTGAAGGTGTAGTTCACCTTGGAGTGAAAGAACTAGGTACTTAGCCTAGTACCTTATAAAGGGTAAGCGACGTTGTGTAGGTGTGGTTCACCTTGGGTGAAAGAACTCGGTGGTTAGCCTAGCACCGGAAAAAGGGTAGGCAACGTTGTGAAGGCTTCTCCGCCATAAGGAGATTGGTGTAGTGATTACGAACTCGAGTAGGTGACTCGGGGGTGGAGTAGGCAAGGAAGGTGTCCTTGTAGCGAACCACTATAAATACTCGTGTTGTGGTTTTGTGCTTCTTACTCTTATCTTTTCATTACTTACCTTTATATGTTTGTTTATCAACATCCAACACACACATCCAAATAGATTGACATAAGTCGATCTAAATAAATTAAAAGGAAGTTTTAATTGGTAAAACTATTCAACCTCCCCTTCTAGTTTTCCACATCCTTGGTTGTGTCGTATGGTTTGGGTTGGACCTAGGCATGTCTCGACTTGAAAAGGGTTCACACATAAGTGTCGTACGTCTTGGTTAGGCCTAGGTTTCGAATGGGTTAAAAAGGGAATGGAAATCGTTTAGGTTTAGGGTTTTCTAAAGAGTTTTGATGTTAATTAAAGTTAAAGGTTGAATTTGAAATAAATGAAATATGGAGGGTGGATCGTTAAAAAGATAAGTAAATGGACTAAAGTCGTATAATAATTAAACTTGCAATATTTACATAATTGACCCCATACTTTGTGATATTTACAGTTTAGACCCTAAACTATTGTAACTTGTCATAAATGACCCTTAAACTATGATAATATTCTTTTTCACCACTTTAACCTAATTTAACATTAAATACATCATAAATGATTAAACCTGATAATTATGGAAACCTACCTAAATGGAAAGTTACTTAAAAACCCTAAAAGACTTAATTGGAATAAAACACATTAACTACCTCTAATAAATGTACATCCTTTCGCTTCTGTAGATCCCACGAGGAAGGAGTGATCTTTCGTATCTCTCGATTTTTATTTGCTTTTATTTTCTTGCTGCTGAATAAGGTACAAATATTCTGACCTTATCTCTTAAGGTTTCTCATGGTTCTTTCACATCTTTTTTATATTAGCTTGATTAGTTTTGCCTTTGCTCTAAGCCTTATTATTAGGCTTCCCCTATATGCATTTGCTATGTTCCCTTAGTTTTGTGAACTTTTTGATATGAACCTTGCTTTGAACTTTTACATGAACCTTTAGATTATGACTTTCATTTGACCCTTCAGTTTAGTACCCGAGCCAATTCCTAGCCATGAAGGTAACATGGCCATGTCTTTGATGCACCATTGACATGACTCTAGTGTGGTCGAGTGATGTTCCACACCGTCCCTTTTTGTGATATTATTATGCGCACTTTATTATTATTATTATGGCCACTATGATTTGTACAGGGGCGTATGGATGCATCCTAGATTCGATTTGCATTTGATATGTTTTGGTGACTGGTGCTGTGTGCAACACACACCTTTCACAATTTTGGGAGCTAGCTACTCCATTGGTTACTTGAGGTCTCCCCTCCTATTATATTTGGTATTCTGAGGTCACCCCTCCGAATACAATGGTTACTTATGATATGATATGATTTGATTTGTTTGGGCTCGTGGTAGTTACTGATATTTTCTTTTCATGTCCCTTCATCTTTATTATGCCTGATGTTATTCCACGATGTACCATATTATGTATTTCTCGTTATTAGTTTCCTTGATTACTCATTCATTCAATATCCTTATGTGATTCATCCGACTACTATATTATACTCCATTTCATTTGATTTGTCATACTCTTATTCCATTTTAGTTGTCTATCAAGTTTTACTTCAAACTATCATTCCATTCACTTACCGAACCATTATATGATTATTGGATTCATGTGTTGTCTGTTCTATTATATGATTTACGTGATTATATGTTTACCCTGCTATTGCATGACTTATGTGACTACATGTTTGCCCTGCTAGTATATGATTAATATGTAGCTATCTGTTATCATGCTTTTATGTGACTAATAGATTCACCCGTTTGCCATGCTAGGATGTAGTCATTTGATTTATCCGTTTATTGTGTTATACCTTCGTTCATTTATGATCGTAGACTATGATTATCCATTAAAATTCTTATCTGCTAATTATGACTTACCATGCTTGCATGTCTGTTTGATATTTGCTGATGCCTATGTTGTTAGTTAGACATAGTAATTGATGTTTACCTGACTTATTGACCTGCCATGTTTATTCTTCTGTTTATGCTACTGGTTGATGATGGTAATGGTTCAACTTATGTTGTTTGCCTAGTTGACTCGTTTAGTTGCCATGCTATGTCCTTGTTTGTTTAATTCATTCAATTATAATGTTGTTCTGTATTCCTACCTAATATATGTGGCTACCATGTTTATAATGCTGATAGTATTTCCGCTGTTTATGATACTTGTTATGTTATTAACTGTGGGTTATCTGGATTGTGTGATTGCTTACTTTCAAATTAATTGCTTCCGCCTGCTTTTAGATTTCCGTTTGGCCTATATGTATTCTGATTACCTAATTTATTTGTGTGTCATATTTATGTTAGTTGATACGATGTCTGCTATGTTTGATTATGGTTTGGTTACTTGTCGTGATTATGATATTGTTCATCTATTTCTATTATTCTTGTGTTCTGCAGATTCCTCATTGACTCATTGTGCTCTTTTCGTTGCGATCTTGTTATCAGTCTCCTTTGTTTCATTTTTATATTCTTATTATGTTAGCTTTTGTTTTGTCATATATGTTCACTGGGCTTTTTAAGCTCAACCGCATTTTCTTTTCCATGAGGCAGGTACCAAGTAGGATGTTGGGCTGAGAGTAGGAGCATTTGAGTGATCTGACCCTAGATTCCCCTATTTTATTGGACTATTTTTGAAGAGAAATTGTTTGATATTTCTTTTCATTTTTGACATGTTGGATTTTGTCATTTTCCTTGTTAGTCATTCATTTATATGACTTGAGATTTTATTTTTATAAGACTTCCGCTTGCAAAATTTATTTAATATGTTCTGATATGACATCATGATGTGATACTTCTACCCTTATCGGGTTGGGGTGTTACAAGGATGAGCCCATGTTTCTACAGCTCCTACTTGTTGCCCATTTAAAGCCATATTCCAATTGGTAGCAACAACATGTTTACATGGTTAATCTGTTATCTCCCATCTTCTGCAAGTACAATACTTTTCTACAACATTAACTATACATTGGTCACCCCATGGTCCACTAACCTGAAACTTAGTTTCCCCATTCCATAAAACATTATATATGACCTCTTTCTTAATACCCTCTAGCATGTGTTTATGCGGTTGGTGTTAGTGGCCCATCACTCTTCTCAATCACCATAAGAACATGCATTATCCTCTTCATACAAGATTCACGATGTATTCTAAGGTCGTAATAATTGGTTTGTTTAAACCCTCAATTATTTTGTCATGAAACACTTGACACATGTTATTAAGTAACACATCGAATTAGCTCTCCTAAAGATAAGCAAGAATAAACATGTAGTAATTGTAACTTTTATATCGCATTAAAAATACAAATTAAGCGAAATAGATAAATAACTTACATGAAAATGTGACCTTGACCAATAGATCGGTGGTATCTTACTTAACCAATCATAGGTGGTTGATTAAATTTCTTGAAATCGACCATAGCTTTACAAACTCAGCAATGATTGAGGTCATTGCACATTCCACGATGCTCTTTGTAGGCCCTACCTTTCCATTGAAGTTTCATTTCTCATGAATGCTTCTAATGCAGAATATGTGTTCTGCATCTGGAAAAACATCTCTTAAAGCTCCACTTATATCCTGCACAAAATCAAATATGTTTACTGTTTGTTTCAAAACAGAGAGACTTAAATTCATGAATAGATTAAGAGAGTACCTTTTGCATGTCATTAATAAAAGTGATGCTTGAGATTGGCTCAAGTGCTATATCATCGGATAAACAATGAAGAAACTAAGTCCATGATCCTATGTTTTCTGATTTAGCAAAAGCATAAGCTAAAGGGTATATACCATTGTTGCTATCAATTCCCACAACTGTCATCAGTTGACCATTCAAAGGACCACGAATTGGAAAAGCATCCAGCCCTAACAACGATCTCCCACACGCTTTAAATCCTTCCTTTAGTGCACCTAAACAAACATACACTCTCTTGAATTCTCTCGTTGGAAGAGCCTCATCTGCATGTCGTTCCACATTCATCACAACTGTTGTATTAGGGTTTCTCTTCTGCAACTCTTGAACATAATCTCTCAACATGGTAAATTGTAGCTTGAATTGACCCTTGATGGCTGTTAATGCTAAGTTTTTGGCCCTTAAAACCTTCTGCAGGGATTGGTTGGTAAGTTGATTATGCACAGACTTGACAGGAATCAGTGGATTGGTTTCAATTTGTGCTATAATTTTCTTTGAGATATAGTTAAGGTCAAAAGCTCTGACTGCCCTTGATTGCAAACAAGTGTGTTGCTCATTATATGTTCTGACTGACCATGTACTGTCTTACCATTCTTGCCGACAAACAATAGCCATGGGCAGAGTATTTCTGAAGGGTCCTTTTTGCCATAAAGCAATGCATTTATACCCCTTCTGCTTAATGGACTTCTACATGGGCCTATATCCAGTCTAGGACCTTCACTTGGGCCTGAAAGTGGAACACAACCCTTACATTTGACCCTTATTCTTGTTTTGTCATTCTTCAGAAAAAACAACTTCCTCCTAGTTTTTATTGAATGCTCTCTTACCTTAGTTTTGACATCCATTGCAATAGGAAAGTCCTGACCACAATAGAAGAATGTGGTATAGACTCCATTTGCAAAGTCTTCATGTCGGTAAGAAACATACTCACTGTAAAAGATATCATCAACCATCACAGGTAAATCATTTTCCAAATGCATGTCATCACTTATATTACTGGTTGTTCCTGCTTGACCTAACTCATTACTCTAACCTACTTGGACCAAAGCAAGTTGTGCATCATTCTCCTAACAAGTATTCTCTTCATTTTCTTGAATTGAATCATCAAATACATTGCCTAAGTCACTAGTGTCACTCACTTGTAACAGAGTAACATCAACAACAGGATCCTCTTCCATGTTATTGGCATAAACATATGCGCATCCTACTTCACCTAAATGATTATCCTGAGTCAATTGAAATAGATTTACATCAACACCAGGCTCCTCAAACCTGTTATTGACATCAACTAGTGCGCTTCCTACTTTCTCTAAGTGCTTCCCTTGAGTCACTCGGAATAGATTAACCTCAAAATTATCAGGATCCTTAATAGCATTGTCCTCATCAATAAGTACTAAAGCACACTCACTATTATGAACAGGTTGGCTAGCAAATGATGTGTCTATGGTGGAAAATACAGGCTCAATGTTTGGAAAATTTTTAGATTCACCAATGTCATTGAGGTCCATAGGTACTTGTGTAAGTTGCATAAAAGGATCTAGTGCAGGCTCATTATCAAGATCATCTAACACCAATCGTCTACAACAAGATTGAATAGCAGCACTAGCAGCTTTTCTGCTATTTTCATCTATCTCCCAAAAGAAATTCTTAATAGATTGTGGGAACATCTCAGACAGCTCTAATCTTGTCTTATCTATTTCCACAAACACATCTATCAACTTATTGTCTTTGACAACATCTTTCAACAACTCAACATTAGCAGGTTCACGCAAACTAAACAATCCTTCATCCAATGTACAACCAGGCTTAAGAAAGTAGAAATAATTGGTTTGTCCATTCTCATAACCGATTTGGGTCATGAGAGCATCCATTTCATCAACGGATACCTCTTTCATTTCCACATAATCAACAAGGCATTCCTTGCCTCCTTGATATATTCTACCTGGAAAGTATTTGAATGTACCTTCATAACGGAACCTCATGCTAAAGGATCCTGGTTCATCCGCTGTTTAAAAAATGTACAAAAATAATGTTACCTAAAAGGGGAATAACTTAAACAATCGTACTAACATATAATTGTAATAGACTATAACCAAAAAACACTTACCATATCTCCTGATTGCAGGTTTTTCCTCAATTTCATGGTCATCAAAGAAAGGATATTCTCTAATTCGCCATAGAGTAAATCCAAGGTTGGTGTTTGTTATTTTCTTACTTAGATTATTTGATTTGATGATTGACATTGCATTAGGGTTTTTTGGGTAGGCTTCCAAAACAAGTTTGGGGATGAGCAATGAGTACACAGCTTAGTTATATTATACATTATGGCGGGAAATTGGACAAGACATCTGCTATAGTACATCAAGGTAATAAGACGATTCTACCCTCAACAGTAAAAGGATAACGGGATTTTATGGAGTATAACGAACATTGACCTCGGCGTTAATGGTCAAGGGATGAGTTTGGCATATAAACCCCATGTTTTGGACTCCTAGCGATGAAAAAGGGAAGTTTTGTCCCATCGTGATGTGCAGGTACAAGTTTAGGGACGAACGGTGTATTTTACTCTAATATTAACTTTAACTAAGGGTTACATGATAAACTCGATTTAAATTCCTTATCTATTTTTCATAATGGACTAATTTATGGTTACATGGTAAACTTGATTTTAACTCCTTATCTATTTTTCGTAATGGACAATTAAATTAGAACAGTCAAAAAATAAAATTATTTGAGACAAATGGAAGAGCTTTTTTTTTTTTTTTTTTTTTTTTTAAGCATAATATTTTGAAAATTGTTTAATGAATATATATTTTGAAAAGTATTTAATATAGGTTCGAGTTATTTTATATATCAATAATCCACTAAAAATTGAGGGACAGATATAAAAACCACACAAATCATTACGCAATGCACAATGATCGGTCCTCCATGCGGTCGACCTTAAGGTCGTAATCGTTCGTCCCATTGCAAGTGGTCGGTCGCACTCGGTCGGGAATAAAAATCTCAAACCTCGGTCGATTTTTGGACCGAAACTTGACCAAAAAACCTTTAGATAAAAAACTCATTTCATTCACAAATTCATTATTCAACCGTTGGTATTTGATCGTTTACAAAAAACAAAAAACAAAAAAAAACTATTTTTTCTTTAAATTTAACACTTTTATAACATTATAAATATTCCACTTATTTCCTCATTTCATTCAATAATTCAAACAACAATTCTCTCAACACCTTCAAACACATTATCTTAATTATGTCTTTCGAGCTTTTTTTAATTCTTTGTCTTCCGAAGATGAAGAAGAAGTTATGAGCGAGCTTGTGAATTTTACGCAGTCATATTCGACCGAGTATCAAGCGTCACTGCCAAAAGTCTGACGAACTCGTGTAGCTAGGGATCATGACGGTGCTCATAGTCGTTTAGTGGGGGCTTACTTCTCTGAACACCCGATGTATGAAGAAAGAAGATTCCGTCAGGGGTTCCAAATCAGCCGGTAACTATTCCCACAAATTGTTCGAGAGGTAGCCGATTATTCCCCTTATTTTCAACAAAATCCTGATTGTACGGGTAAACGTGGTCTTTTCGCATTGATCAAGAGTACTTCGTCAATTGGCATACGGGGTCGTTCCTGATTCTCTTGACGGGTATTTGCAAATGGGTGCAACAATAGCCCGTGATTGTCTCCATAACTTTTGTACTGCTATCATGGAGTTATATGGCGAGGAGGAAAGCCCACGTATTCTGACCTTGAAAGACTATATGCTCGTCACGAGGAAAAGCATGGGTTTCCTGGAATGATAGAAAGCATTGATTGTACAGGTTAGCCATGGGAAAATTGCCCAATTAGTTTGAGAGGTCAATTTGCTAGCGGTGATCACGGGCCATATCCATTCATTTTATTGGAAGCGATCGCCTCCCAAGATTTATGGATTTGGCATGCGTTCTTTGGTGTCACTGGGATGAATAACGATGTGAACATTTTACGTCGATCCCCTGTTTTCAATGATATCAAATCTGGGAGAGCACCGAACCTTCCATTCATGGTTAACGATATAACTTATAAAAGGGGATATTATCTTACTAACGGGATATATCCGGATTGGGTAGTTTTTATTAAGTCCATTTCAATTCCTCCGGAATGGGTCGTTCTTATTGAAGACACAAGTGACGATGAAGGCTAGTTTAGTCATCTTTTTATTGTATTTTTTTTATGTTATTTGAATAATTTATGTAATGTTTTTATTAATAATGAAGTTTAAATTTGTTGTTTAAAAAATTTTAATTAAAAAAATAAAAATAAATAAATAAAGTCGTTGCTGTGGATACTAGGTCGTCTGAAGTTTACCTGAGAGCGAAAGCTGATGTGACAAACAAAATGAATGTCGCCAATGTCGCTGTTGTGTAGCCTTAGATCTATGGAACAAGATTTAAGTAAAAAAATGGAGGGACTAAGAGAGTAAATCTGGACCACCGTCATTTTTTTTAATTAATACCCACTTTCACCTTTTATTTTTAAATATCACATATCTAAAAAACCGTAAATCGTTAACCTGCAAAAATTACACCATCGTTGCGAGCATTTAATTATTTTTCAATAGATGGGCACATTCATATACTTTCGTCAAATTTTTTTTTGCTCGGTGCAGTATTTTGTTGAATATCATTTGTGATATAACACTGATATGCAAGTTCGAACACTCAACATGCTATTTAAAAATTAACATAAGTATATACGTAGAACTCTAAATGATTAAGCATTTTTTACATTTAAAAATTCAGATTCTTAGCTTTTCAAGCATATTCACACATAATTTTTGAACTTTTAAATCATTACATTTTATTCATAGAAGTTGAAAAAATATATGAATTATTTTTGTTATCTTAGAACACGCTTGATATATCATATGTGATATATCAAAAGATATTGACATAGATGAAAAAAATGATTAATCTTTTGGAGTTGTATACAAATATTGATGTCCCTTTTACAACAACATATTTTGTATGATACATGTTTGAAAAAAAATGATTAAGCTTATTGATTTAGAGGTTCTAATATTATGTATGATATATGTTTGGAAAGCTTAAATGTGTATTTTTAGTGAAAAAAATGATTAATATTTTGGAATTCTATACTAATACTTATGCTCATTTTACTACAGCACACTGAGCATTTGAACTTACAAATTATTGCTATACCATTAAATCCTATACCAAAACACGAAACCGCTAACCACTAGGTATAATATCACAATTGATATATACCTAAACCCTAGACCCTAAACCTCTAACCACTAGGTATAATATCACAAATGAGAAGTGATATGATCAATGGTCGAAATGATGATGGTATAATATCACAAGTGATATATACCTAAACCCTAAAAAACCCTAAACCCTAAATACCCCTAAAACCTAAACCTTAAAAACCCCTAAATTCTAACCCCTAAAAACCCCCTAACACACACTAAACCCTAAACCATGAACCCTAAAATTCCTAAACCCTTAAACCCAAAACCTTAAACCCTAAACCAATCATGCTTTTGTTTATGCCCATGTAAACGGTTGGTAAAATGTACATGAGGTTGGAGAGGGATGTTTCATGGGTTATAATAGGTGATATCACAAGTTATATATCACAGTAAACTCATAAAACCTCATAAATGATGTAAATATCTGATCATTTTGATTTGTTATCATAAGTGATAAATGTCAGATATTGCAAAGAGTCACAAAATTCCCATATAAATTTATTCAACTATTGAGCATATAAAATTTCAAGTATAGTATTTATCATAGCAGATAAATCCAAAAAAAAAATCAAATAGTAAATACATACTTCGACAGCAGAAGCTCTGCCTTCGGCAGAGCCGCCTCTAACGGCACCGCCTACAAAATATAAACTAGCAACTTTTTCCTTGTTAGGACAAGTACATTTGTTGTGATCATTCTCTCCGAAAATAATGCGACCCTTCTTTCTCTTCTTACTTTGCGCCATTGATTTCTTGCGCGCAACCTTGATACGCTCCTTGTCACATCCATTGGTCCTTGCAATTCATGGAATCTTAACAAGAACTTTACGAATTAAGATTTTGATGTTCACGAACTATGTTTGATATATGATTTGAAAGCTAAGAATGTCTAATATTTAATGCCAAAAAGATTAATCATTTTAAGTTTTACACAAGTACTTATGTTGTTTTCACGACATTATGTTGAGTGTGCAAACTTACAGATTAATGTTATATCACATGTGATAAATCAATCGGATTTGACTATCAAAAACATTATTCTATTTATCACATATAGTTTTTGAACCTCCAAATATTTTGCTTGATATATCAGTTGTGACATAACACTAATATGTAAATTCGAACACTCGACTTTTATGAATAAATTGTGTTGATTTGGTTGTTCAAAAACTATGTGTGATACATGGATGGAAAACTAAGGATGCATATTTTTTAATGCCAAAAACGATGAGTCATTTGTAGTTCTACAAAACTATTTATACCCGTTTTACGAAAGCATGAACTTATAGATTAGTATTATATCACAAGTTATATATCAAGCAATATACTGTACAGGGAAAAAAAAGCCAGAAAAATAAAACAAAAAAAGTTTGTTGAAAGTATATGAAAGTCTCCCTCAATAGAAAGATAATTGAATACTCGTTACGATGGTTTAAGTTTCAAAGCTTAACAGTTTATGATTTTTAAGATATGTAATTTAAAAAAAAAAGAAGGGTGAAAGTGGGTTTTAATTAAAAAAAGATAAGGGTGGAAATGGTAGAAATTAATATTTTTTAATGTTTAATCTTGTTCATTATATCAAATGATTTGAATGATGGAGAACAGTCTTGATATGCACCAAAATAAAAGTATGTAAATGAACTCTTTCATTTAATATAATACTTAGTTATTTTTATTTCTTTTACAAAATCATATAAACTTATAAAAGATGACCTTTTTAGAAGCCACTCACACATCGTGTTCATAAACATCAATATCTTATCAACTTCTTATCAACAAAAATGATAAAAGAACAGAAGTAAAAGAATCACTGAATGGTCCATATCTATACTATATTTATTGGAAAAACCAATATTATTGAAAGTGAAAAGTTAAGAAAAATATATATGAAAACTATAAACTTTTAGTATTATTTTCTTTTGTAACCCATGTTATTTTCATTTAGTTTAAATCGTGTTTAATCTCCAAATTCTTAAACTTTTATTATTTCTCATTTATAACCCACAAAATTTTTTATCACTACAACTATCTTCCACTATAAAATTCCGTTGCTATACACGTGTACTCATCTAGTTAATAATGAAGAACTCATCTCCTACGTCTTTGACATGGCTAAATCCTTCATCAGTGATGGTGCTGATGTACGGTATGATTATGTGATCATCAATTAAAGGAACCAATGATAAGCGAAATAAAACATGATATTCCAATTATGTAAGTTTAATTATGTCGTTCAATGTCGCTTTGATAAATTGATTGCCTTTCAATCATAGCATCTCCGATGCATTTGATCGACTGGATCAATACGAATGTACGATACTCTCGTATGAACTTTACAATAATTGTGGTTTGGAATTTTTTTCTTAGATTGTTATGATATTAGGTTTCTGTAGGATCCCAATTGTATCAAGATCAAGCACACATGTAGAAGGTTTTAGAGAGAGAAAGAGTTTAGAGAGAAAGTGGAGCCAAAAGGTGTAATATTAGCTTTACGCACATAGGTTATGAGGAACCACACCTTCTGCATAGTGATAGAGGTGTAATATATGTCTAAGTGGTGTTGGCTTTGTCTAATGGGCCTCGCCTATGGGCTAAATACTAGTTACTAACTAGTTTACACATTTTGCCCAATATAAAAAAACTAAGATCACCACATCTAAGGCTAACAATCTCCCTCTAAGAGGTGATCTTATATTTCTTCATCTTGTGGATGATCCGTCACTCTTGCACCGCGTCTTATATCTCTTTCATCAACAAAACCTTTGATCAGTTTCATCTGCTTACGAAATCAAATTCTCTTTTCCAAAGTATCCTTGATCTTTCCCAATTCAACCACTTGAGATGACAACATCTATGGCTTGATCTGTTGATATTTGATCTCAACCATTATTGCCTTAATCCCTTTGTATACACGCTTGAGGATACTTGTGCAGAACTTGTAAACCTCGTCAACATCAATGAAACGTGTTTGACCGTTTCTGTTGAGATAGACAACTACTACTTTTGGTTTGGTGATGAGCGTGTAAAGTTCTTTGTCTTCCATATTTGGGATTTCCATCAAAGGCTTCGTAAGGTTGAGACAATACTGATAGCTTTCTATACCAAGTTGGAAGTCATTAACACTTTCTTCAATTACCCAGTGTCTCATGATCTTTACTAGTGACTGAATGATCTCTTCTCTGAAACGATGAGTCCACTCATAGTGGAACTTCTTTCTCTTCACGTAAAAGTCTTCTAGATCATTCATGTGTATATTCTAAAATTTAGTTTTACAATAATCATAGGATTCATCGTCAACCCTTAGAACCGTTATCTTCTTCATGTACTTTTGTCCATATTGATCTTTAGTTTGGATGTCGAAGATCTCTTTGATGCCTAGTTTTGAGTAGACAACTTTCTTTGAACATCTGGTGAGCTAATTCAGTAGATACATCCTTCTTCTTTGTTTAGGCCAGTCTTCAACGTTGTAATACATCAAGTGAAAGAACATGCGTATTTCTTTGGCCATGTACTTCGTTACGAACGTAGGATGCTCTTCCAAATCATCTTCATCAAAGTTTGGACCCTTTAGATTCCTTTCCATAGATGGTTTGAGATATGGTTGTGCTTTTCTTCCTTTTATGAGGTATAGAAAATCGAAGTTATTGAACGAAATAGCTTGATCACTAAGAGCGTGAGTTCGGGGTCGAAAGACTTCCTTTTCAAGGAGCAAGCTTTACAACCCACTAGACAGTGTACTTAATTGTTGCAGTGTAGTCGGGATAAGCCCAGGGGGTTGATCGTTCTCTAGGGGAATAAAGATGCTAGTAGAGATGTATGACGAAAAGGTGAGGTTGAGGGTGATTCTTTTTATATTTTTTATATTTTTTAGGAAAGCAAGTAAAATCTTGAGGTTTGAAGAGTGGGATTTTGGTAATTCTACCAATTAAACTTCTTAACAATTAAAATTAAAACTAATTAACTAATAAAAAAGGAAAAGCAATGGATTGATTGAGTGTGTTTTTATAATAATTAAAACGTGCTTACTTAGATTTTCTTACTCCATAGTTATCTCTTATTGGTCGGTTGAATTGTCACATCCTCATTCTCATTGGTGCGTTGTATTCCGTGTTAGTCATAGGGGGTGCCTAATTCCCTAGTTCTATGAATCGAAACTCTCCTCTAGACTATCCGAGATCGCCAAGTACCGTAGTATCTCCCCCGAATACTCTATTATCCTAAAGCTACAATTCACGCAATAAACACAACGATGGCCTAAGTTCACTCTCAAGCTTTTTGCTATTTAGGACGTTCAAGCTCACAAAAATAAAGAAGAAGTCAGTTTTCCTTACTCTAGCGTTTACCAATTAAAACAAGAGACAACCTAACAATAATTAACAACTAGGTTTCCTTGGATCTAAGCAAACACTAGATTAATTTAGCTATGTATGATAGATAAGTAAGAACACAAACTGTTGATACAAAAGTTGGGCGTTCCTTGTTTGGGGCTCCGGCTCTCGTACCAATTGAGTCTTGATTCTTAAGACCTGCGCACTAAGTAACAGAAAACACCGTTAGGCTTATCGTGGGATTTTCTCCCACGATTATCCTCCGGCGTGAGAGTAAGTAATCAGTTTAGGGTTAAAGGAGAGTTAGGGTTTGTAGATCGTACCTTTAACGAGGGATAGGATTCCCTTTATATACACACGGAATCCTTGTTGGTTCCGTGTTCCCCAACCTTCGGCGTATCTCGCCTAAGTCGGTTGGCAAACGATTATCTCCATAATTAGGAGATATCCGATATCATTATTCCATAAATAACATTGGGTTTGGGCCTTCGTGAGGCCCAAACACTATAAACTTAGCCCGGTTAGTCTTTGGGCTTGTTAGTATCGGACTTTAGTCAGGTTCGTGACCTGAATATAGACTATACGTCATCATGTCCCCCTAGTCTAGTATGCGCAGTAACTGACTGCGGATGCTAGACTAATAACAGCAGTCAATGAGAAACTGCGAAGCGTAGCAAAGAAGCCAAAAAAGGCCCCCATAGGGAAAGATACACGTGGTAACTAAACCTAAAAAATGTTCAAGAAATGCCTCGTAAATCGGGGGAAAGCAACTGTAACGGCGTCCCATCAATCGATCTGATCCACACATTGAAGATAGTGGGATCCACGTGTCGTTCATCGCATGGATGAGAGAACTTATATAACCTTCGAATTGCATTTCATTGTGATTATCACAGTAAAAACTCAACTCGCCATTGTTAACAAACTTTCAACCTTGCAACCCAGAACAGTGCTATTCAAAAGGTAACCGTGCGTGCGCTTATTAAAAAATAGTACCATGGTCAAACAGTTATCTGATTTCACCTCCGATATAACTGAGGACGAACTCCTAGGGTTCACTTCAGATTATTACAATCCCCTCGTAGTGCATCCGGAAGTTCCGGGTGCGCGGGCATCAATTGCGGATTTTCCCGAGGGGAAAATAGGGGTATATACGCGTTTTTTGAATTCGCGAATCAACGCGTACCCATATCTTTATTTCTGAGCGACCTATTAAATTACTATCGTCTACATATATCCTAGCTGCACTGCATAGGTGCAGCGAAAATCACCAACTTCGAGGTTAATTGTCGATTACTGGCAATTAACCCGACTATCCGCCTATTCCGTGCATTCTACCACACAACGTGGTCGCACGAGTGGGTCTCATTCGCGAAACGCGTTGGGCACCTCGATTGCTATCTGAGAAAAAGCGGGCCTTTCGAAACGGAGAAACTTTTTCGGGTAGACGACGTGTGCTATCCGTCGCACTTTGATTTCTATACTCAGGGGACACTGCCAAGGGATGAGCGCCCCCTTCCTGGATCGTATGATGCGGGTGATGCGGATACAATAAATGCCAACCGTATTCCCATCAGTGCCTAGCCAGAAGAGTTTTTGGTACACATGGGCATAAGCCGTAATTATTTTGTAGGCCTGATGAGGTGCCAATCTTCATAGGCGCAGATGGCCAGGGTGGGTGCTCATCCTTTTACGCAACCCTTGTGCTTTATTAGTGTAAGCCTTTCCCATTATCTTCATTATTTTGTAACCTGTTGTGTTGTTTGTTGTTTGCGCAGAGATGGATCTATTCAGGGTTGTCCAGTTAGCAAAGCCGTGCCTGGCAATAATAGGGGCGCGCCCACTGAAAGAAGGAGAAGAGCCTATAATGACGGCAACTGCCGGGCGCATCGCAGAGCTGAATCTAGAAGAAGCTTGGGAGTAGTGGTCGTACTGCGTTGGAAGCTACCCTGCTACAGAGTGTGCCGAGTCCTAGGGTACCTATTCCAGTGGTTGAGCCGACACACGTAGATGTTGTAGAAGAGGAGGAGGAGGTGAGCCAAAAATTAGAGCGTAAGAGAACGCGTGGTGATGATGGCGCTAGTTCCTCCAGGAAGAAACGTCCCGTCATTCTTACCTTGAAGTCATCGACAAGCGATGTCGCTTCACCTCCCCCCTCCGTTGATACCGCTATTCCTCAGTAAGTTTGATTTGCAAAAGTCTTTGTCGCAGTCCTTCTGATATTACAAAACAATTGCTAATCCACTTGTATGTGTGTAGGTTTGATCACGCTGTTGAGTCGCCCCCCCAGGATAGTCCAGTGCGTGCTAAATCCTTGGGGCCGAAGAGCCAAAGCACTGAGCCGTTGGTCTCGGGGGATGTGCCAATGGATAAGGCGGTTGAAGATGCGGGTCATCGATTGCACATCAAGCTAAGTTGGTTCTTGTGACTAAGGGCTAAATACTCGGAGAGAGTAGTCAGCGTGGAAAAAGACCGACATCTTTGCGGCGTTGGAGGCTCGTTTAGCTAGTGCCGGGCCGAGATAGAAGCGGCAAATGCGTGTTCGGACTTGCGGGAGAAAATGGCATTACTATCCCAAATAAACCAGGAGCGTGCTGAAGTAGTAAAGTACAAGGCGTCGTGTAACTGGGCCCTTAAATATCTGGAACAGGGTAAGGAAGAGTTGCTCACGCAGTTAGGAGATCTTAGGCGCTACTATGGGCAGTGCATTGGAGGTGCAAGAGGCCAAATTGCGCAAACTCAGCATTGAGTACGACGAGGAGTTGTATCCACAACTCTTGTCTACTATAGCTGACCGCAGGTGGCTCATAGGCCATGGTCTTCGTCTTGCTTCCCTTAGTACCCCTGGAGTCGCAAGAAGTGGTTGATGCCTTCGGGGGGTAGTTCGGAGAAGCTCATGGGCGGATCTTCAAAGCGGCTGAAAGGTGTGGAGAAGGCATATGATGAGGCGGATCTTCTGGAAGGTGGGTATTAGAACTTTGATTGAAAGGTGCCTATGGGATAATGGAGGGGTTAACATTGGCTAGCATAATGCATATGATGATTTGTTCGCCTCATAATATATTGTTGCGACAATGGAGAAGATGAAGGTATTAGAGCGCCTTTGATTCTTTGAATTAGGCGCGACCAAGATTATCCTATAGGGGTAATAATGGAGGGTTAACATTGGCTAGGCGAATGATGTTGCGATTTATAATATTTTCACTTAGTTACTTGTCTTCCCATAGAAAACGTGTGTATGATCTAAGAAACAAACTATTTATATAACCGCAGATAAGATGTGAAGTTCATAATCATGTATGAGATTCATGGTATACTTTAAGAAATAATTTCTAAGTACTTTTTATAGCATAGTCGTGTATGTTGTGATATGCAGCGTACTGTAAGTATCACTTCAAGGAATCAAGTGTCTTGGTTCCTAAGTTGTTAAACGTGCACCATATGCGTTGTTGCGCATCCGTCGTGGGATGCTTACAGAACTTATTCCAACGTCTTGAGAACAAGGTGTTTAACAAGGATACATGATCCAATGTTGATGGGTTTGCAACCCTCTTACTCAACGAGTTGTTTAGTAGGTGAACTCATCCTTTTACCATCGTGGGTTTATTTAGTGCATGCACGCCATGTAGGCAAGAAATCAAAGATGTTAAGACATAAAATATATAGAAATAACAAATTGAAATGTGTCGCGGAGTTAGCTAGAAACCGCGATATTTTATTGATACTTGCAAGTTTTTATAAAACAAAATAAATAAGACATATGCTTAAGTAAAACAAAAAGTAAATACACGGATTTTTATTGGGTACTTCACTAAAGTGCAAGAGTGTCCGTGCGCTGGGCCGTAGCCATTCCTATAGATAACATCGCTTAAGGTTGCAGATGTTCCATGTGCGTGGCAGTTCACGACCATCTAAGCCTCGTAGCTTATGCGCTTTGTTCCTAATGCTTGATAACCTCATAGGGTCCTTCCACTTTGGTCCAAGCTTGCATGTCTTCTGCGTGGCTCGCATCATTGGCGCTAAGCGAAGTCACACAGTGCAGATGAAACACTTAGTACTTTAGCGTCATAGTAACCCTTCATCCTTGACTTTGATTTTGCTTCCGTATAGTCTGCTGCTGCGTCTTTCTCATTGATTTCGATCGTCGCTGTGTGTTGCCAATAGTTGGCATTCGATTTGGTGGTATGACAACCACATCCCATAGACTAGAGAAGGGGTGTCCCTGTCTTTGGTTTTGATTGAAATGCGGTGCGCCCAGAACATGCAATAGTTCTTCCACCCACCTTCCTTTGTGCTTGTCCAGGCGTGCCTTAATTCCTTCACCCAGGCTTCGATTCGCACATTCTACTAAGCCGTTGGTTAATGGGTGTTTAAGCGGCGAAGTCTTGTGTGATTTTCAACTTCATCGCATCGGTCCTTGAAAGGGTTGTCGCGAATTGTTTCCGTTGTCGAGATGATTTCCCTAGGTAGACCAAGCGGCATACAATATTTTCCCGGACAAAGCGTTTCACACAGTTGCCGATGATTGCTACCACTGCCTTTGCCTCTATCCATTTGGTGAAATAGTCTATGGCGACTATGAGGAACTTCAATCCTCCTGCTGCAGCGGAAAAGGACTGCGATGTCAATACCCACTTGTAGAATGTCCATGGTGCCGTAATGGTGTTAGCTCTGTTGTGGTTGGCGTGGAGCAGATGCATGAACTTGGCGTTCGTTGTACTTTCTTATTAAATCCGCGCATCGCGGTGCATGGTGGGCCAATAATATCACGGCGGCAAAGCGCGCGCCACCACGGACCGTGGTCTGAATACATCTTGCATGAACCTTCGTGGATTTCCATAATACATAGTTTGCTTATAGGGGACCAACACGGTAGACCATGGTTGCAAAAAAGCGTCGATATAGTATGTTGTCCCAAAGTTCAAACCTTTATCTTTGTCGCCGTATCCTTCGGGCTTCCTTCTGCTCTTAGGGTAATACTCCCTTGCTTATGAATTCCATTATCGGTGTCATCCACATAGGGCCGTCTTCCTCTACTACCCAGGATACTTCCATCTCTGAGATGGATTTGCTTTTCAAAGTTTCCACCAATACCTGTTTGGATAGGTGTGCAAAGCTTGTGGATGCAATTTTGCTTAGTGCATCCGCCTTCGGTTTTCCCTCTAGGAACTGTTTGATGGTAAACTGTCAAAACCTTGGATTAGTGCCTTGGTTTTGTCGAGTCTTGAATCATGTTTTCCTCCTTGCCACGTACTACGCCCAACACGTGGTTGGCTACTAACACGGAATCTACATGCGCTTCGAGTTACGTACACCCATTCGGTGCAATCGTGGTCCGGCTATTAGGGCTTCATACTCTGCCTCATTATTTGTTGCTGTGAATTCAAAACGTAGTGCGTAAGTGAATTCCACCCCTTCCGGGTTTGTGAGGATGAGGCCTGCTCCCGACCCATCCACGCATGAGGATCCGTCCGTGAACAAGATCCATGGATCTTGTAGTTCCTTCATGCTTGGTGCGGGTGCATCATCAGTGTCTGGTTTTTCAATGATGAAATCTGCTAGTACACCGCCCTTTCTTTGCGGTGCGTGGTGCATGGGTGATGTTGTGCTCACCGGCAACACACTCCACTTTTGTAGTCGTCACGATCGTCGGGGCTTGGAGATGATTTGCTTGATCGGTTGGTGCGTGATTACCGCTATTGGGTGCGCTTGGAAGTACTGCGTGGCCGTTTAGCGGCGAACACTAATGCGAACCAATTTTCCATGGCGTAGTTCATCTCCGTTTTCTTGGCGCTTTGCTTACAAAGTACTGCGGTGTTTGTCTTGAGTTCTATCCGTTAGTAACAACTGCGCTAAGCTGCTCGGGAGTTGCGAGATAAGTACATAATCAACTCTTCCCACAGTCGGGTGCTACAAGTGTGGGAGTGTTGCGGTGTTGTTTAAGCGTGTGAAGGCTTCTTCTGCCTCCGTAGTCCAACGAAAATCTCCCTTTTTTATACACATCTTGAGTGTTTTGAAGAAATGTAGTGACTTGTCTGCTGACTTGGATAGGAATCTATTTAGACCGGCCAGCTTTCCATTGAGAGATTGGACTTCCTTCAACGTGCGTGGTGAAGGAAGTTCGATGACAACCTTAGTCTTTTCTGGACATGGTTTGATGCCATCAGGTTCTATCAGGTATCCAAGAAACATGCCTTCTGTAGCGCAAAAAGTGCATTTTTTAGGATTGAGCTTCATGTTGATCTCCTTGAGTGTCTTAAATGTTTCCTCGATGTCGCGCACCAACTCGTCCTCAGTATGGCTCTTTATGACCAGGTCGTCAACGTAAACTTCTAAGTTGCGGCCCACCTGTTTATCGAATGCCTTATCTACTAACCGCTGATAGGTGGCGCCCGCATTCTTCAAGCCAAAAGGCATTTTGGTGTAACAATAGACGCCTTGGCTGGTGTGAAAGGCTATTTTTTCCTCTTCCTCCTTAGCCATCTGGATTTGATGGTATCCTTTGTATGCATCAAGAAAGCACTTTAGTGGGTATCCACACAAAGATTCTACCTTCCAATCTATCTCCGGTAGTGGGTAGCAGTCTTGTGGACATGCCTTATTGAGGTCTGTGAAGTCCACGCACATTCGCCGACTACCGTAACTTTTCTTGACCATTCTTGGGTTAGAAAGCCGGTCATGGTAGTGAACCTCTCGCATGATTCTGCTCTACTAGCTTGTGTACCTCTGCGGAATTGCTTCGCGTGCTGCGGGCACGGCCGCGCTTCTTACAGGCGTATTGGTGAGTATCCTTGTCGGTTCTCGACTTATGTTCTATGATTGAGCGTGGTACCCGGTCATGTGCTTTGGCTCCCATGAAAAATGTCCAAGTTCTTTTGCAAGAGTGCGCACAATGCTTTGCTGGTTGTCCAACAACGATCCTCCAATTGATATTTCATGTTACGGGTAATCGGGATGAATGCAACCTTACGGTTTGGAACCTTGGTTGTGTTGTCTGGGATGGGTGTCGTCTCGCATGTAAGCATGTTACATTCTCTATATGGTGCAGTGGCGTTGTGAGGTGACAATACCACCCTCATGGGAATTTAAGCATCCCATGTCTTTGTAGGCGATCTTGCGCATGGTCGATATCCTGGTCTTCCGATAATGCCATTGTATGGCGAAGGGGATTGATCACCATAAACTCCATCCGAGCGATCGCGTAGTGTTCTTTATTTCCCACGTGACTAGTAAGCATATTTGCCCATAGGCCATATCTTTCTCCCGTAAAACCGATTAGCGTTGTCTGGCCGGGCTTAGCGATTGTGTATTTCAGTCGCGATCTTGAGCGGTGCTCATACATGATGTCTGCAGATGCTCCTCCATCAACGTACATGCGGTGGATGTCGTGACCCCCACACTAATTTCGATGGTGGCGGCTCTACCATTGCGTTGTCCGCGATTAAGGTGGGAAAGATATTTCACTTCTACGAAAACTTACGGTGACCTTACGCCTAGTAACCCATTGCCATGATTGTATCATGTAGATGGTGTCGACCTTGTCCTTGGGTGCCTCTTTCTTGTTCCCATTTTACATCTATCCTTTCCTTCCTTGATGTTCTTGACCAAATGGTCCAATCGCCCTCTTTAACCATTTTATCAATGAGCTCGCGATTGGACACATTCATTGGTGGTGTGGCCTTTCTGTGCGTGATAGTCACAGTATCCACTCCCTAGACGCCGATCCTCTGGGGTGCGCATTAGTGGAGGTCTTGGGAAATTCGCGCCTTCTGTTGCGAGTATCTCCTTTGGAGTCTTTGTCAGGGGTATACTTGTCGTTGTCCCGCCCGCTCCCTTGGCTGTGATAATTCCTGTTACGGTTACTACTCCGGTCGGTGGATTGTCTCCCAGGTTGTTCCTGTGACCGGTAATTCGAGTAGCTTCTCTTGCTATCCGCCACGGCGGCTTCTCCTTGGACGAAGGATCGTGTGCGTTTCATGAGTTCATCAAAGGTTTCGGGAATCTTGTCGTTCAACCTTTTGATAAGTTCTGGGTTATTGATCCCATTCATGAAACCTGAGATCTTTAGCACTTCGGGGCATGCTTTAACTTGCATGTATTCATCTTTGAAGCGTTCCATAAATGCGCTTGTAGATTCTCCCTGGTGCTGCTTTACCCTAGCGAGTTCGACAGGATTTTTAGCACACTTCTTCCGTTGAGTGAAGTTTAGGCGAAGCGCCTTTCTCAACTTTTCAAAGCCATCAATGCTTCTGCGTGGAAGCTTACTGAACCAGTTCCACGCGTTTCCCATTAGTGTGGAATTAAACATGTGGCACCACACAGGTTGTGGCTAGTTTTCAATAGTGGCAGCCGACTCAAAAATTTTTAGGTGATCGTCAGGATCACCTGTTCCGTCATAGGTTTTGACGTTAGCAGGCATGCGCCTTCTCTTATCTTCAGAGAAGTTACTGATGCGTGGAGTAAACGCATCCACTTTTTGGCGGCGCCATGGAAGAGACATATCTTCCTCTTCCTGGTCACGGTATTTCCTCCTGGACTTCCAGTGTCGATCTCGTCATCCTCGTTGTCAGAGGAGTTGCGGAGCAATTCTCCTTCTTGGTGCTTGCGCCTGACCGTCCTCAATTTGCACTTGAAGGGCTTTCACTTGGGGAGTTCGTCGCCCAAGTCTATCTGGTCTGCGGCTACCAAGTCTAGTGTGGACATTGATGCATTGTTCATCCTCCTCACTTTCTTCCGGATGTTGTGGTGAGATGTTTCCTCATCCTCGACTCTCCTCCCAATTCTTTTAAACACTTTGGGGTCGTGTTGTCTCTCCGCGCGCTTCTCCTTACGATGGTAGCGGTGGGAGGTTTCGTGATACAGTCGAAATTGAGTCGGGCTTGTCGGCTTCTACTCGACCTCTTTTGGCTTCCTCTTGCATGAGTAGCCAAGGCTTCATAATTTTGGGATCTGAAATCCCGGTGCTAGTTCAGCGTGACCCTTCTAGGCGAGGTGTTTGTTTCTACCACTATGCCCTTGTTTGATTTGGTGCATCTGGTGCCTTCGTCGGGTCGGTCTCTGCAGCTGATTGAAGGGAGTGGTAAAGCGGTGCTGATGGATCTCCTACTGTGGTGGTGGTTGTAGTGGCTGGGTTGTCCCCGGCGTGGTTCCACGGAGGAAGACCAAGTCTTGGCACGATCCTTGTTTTTAGCGACCTTGGTTGTCCCAGATGCTTGGAAGGCGATCGAATGTGCGGCTTTTTTCCGGTAAGGTCTGTTTGCGATCGCTGATTTCCATGCTTCGTCATTCTAGTTCTTAGTTCTTAGTGAATGGTCCCACGGATGGCGCCACTTATTGATACAAAAGTTAGGCGTTCCTTGTTTGGGGCTCCGACTCTCGTACCAATTAAGTCTTGATTCTTGAGACCTGCGCACTAAGTAACAGAAAACACTGTTAGGCTTATCGTGGGATTGTCTCCCACGATTATCCTTCGGCGTGAGAGTAAGTAATCGGTTTAGGGTTAAAGGAGAGTTAGGGTTTGTAGATCGTACCTTTAACGAGGGATAGGATTCCCATTATATACACACGGAATCCTTGTTGGTTCCGTGTTCCCCAACCTTCGGCGTATCTCGCCTAAGTCGGTTGGCAAACTATTATCTCCATAATTAGGAGATATCCGATATCATTATTCCATAAATAACATTCGGTTTGGGCCTTCGTGGGCCCAAACACTTATAGGCTTAGCTCAGTTCGTGCTGGGCTTGTTAGTATCGGACTTTAGTCGGGTTCGTGACCCGAATATAGACTATACGTCATCACAAACAAACAAAACATAGAACAAACATGGTGATATATTGGATAAACAAACTTATCTTTAAGTGTAAAGAATGGTTTGGAACCCAAAAATACTGCCCAAATCAGACTATTAACGAACTAGGGTTTGCTCTCCAAAATAATACACATAAAAATTTGAAGTCTATATATAGATTTACACTTGCGATGGTGTCGCCTTTTGATGGTGTCGCCGTCTGGTCACCGTCATTAGGGTTTCGTTATGGACAAGTCATCGTTGGGACGACGTCATGTAAGGAAGTCTTACGCCATATGGCTTCATTATGGATGTTGTCTTGGAATGGACCTTGGTCGTCTGGTGAAAAAGTAAGGGCGTCGCCCTTCTGGATTTAGGTGTGACGCCGTCATGTGTTAGAACCAAAATATGACCTGAACCGTCGCTTATGACTTTTTAGTAAACCTTGTGTTGGGAAATTCACTTTGGGAGTTAATACTTATAGTGCTAAAGTTAGTACTGATAGTGATGTTAGAAAAGTATTAACTAGTTAGTACTGATAAGCCTAGTTAGTACTGATGAACTAGCAGTTAGTACTTACTCCAAAAGTCAGTTATGCAATGATTACTTTTGCAAATTGAGTTGTTACCCTCTGTTTCTTTATAAAAGGGTTTCCTAATTGGTTTCTCCTCACTTATTACCATAAATATTTACAAGGCGGTTCAACCAAAATTCTCCAAATCTCTATATATTGCATAACTTTCCAATTGCTTTCACCACAATTTTCTAAAGGCTTTTGCGATTAAATCCCACTTTACTAACCCTCATTCTTATTGCTCATGGCTCCTATTGATTTTGTTGATAAGCAATGAAGAGTTCACTGAGATAGTAGATTTCCTAAATAGAAGGAGAATCAGGTTTGCTTTACTCTTAAACCCTACTATCTTATGCACCCCTGTCAGGAAGTTTTGGTAAACTGCTATTGCCTCAACAACTGAGGAAGGGGTCCAATAGTTAATTGGAACAGTGGATGGCACACAAATTGTTATTACTAAAGCTTCTCTAAGAGAACATCTTCATCTTAGAGATCTTTGAAGGTATTAGAACTTTGCCGATATGACATAATGAACAACTCTCATTGATGGGTTATAGACATGACAACACTTTTAACTTTCATAAAGTCGAGTTTTCCTCACAATGGAGTTTCTAATTCATACCCTCTTACATTGCTTGAGTCACAAAAGGATGGTGGGATGCTTTTCCCACAAACATAGCCACAACCTTGATCCGCCTTCCAGCAGTGGGTGTTCAATTTTCAAATTATATTTTTGAGGTATGCTTAAAAATCTTGTTAGCAAAACCAAGTTTCGATGTATCCTAGGTTTATTCAAATATTTTGGATCATCGGAAGCAAAACTATGACCTCACAAAAATGTTTATCCATCCAAACTACTCACAGCCAAAGTGTTTTCAAATATGTTAAGGGTTGTCGTAGGATATAGTGGGGTTGTAGTGCCATTGTTTCCTAACATGCTTATTGCAGAGGGTGAAGGACCATCAAGCACAGGTGGCTCCCAACACACACCCACAGATCCTGATAACTCTCCTACTCAACAACATTCATCAACAAGTAGGCACTCGGGGCGGAGAGTGGGACAACTCACCCCATTCTCCTCCCAACATTGAACGGATGAGCCTATCTCGGATGATGCGGGAGATAGAATGGTGCAGGCGCCACTATTCAACCAAGCTTAGAGGTTGGTGAGGATAGTGGTAACATCAATAAGACCCAACCCATGCCAACACCTAGTGAGCACTCCTCACGGGGTGGACCCGAGCAAAGGTTTAAGCGGGGGTGCATCTACTCGAGCTAGGCCTAGGAGTGCATATCAAGTGCCCAATGACCCACCTCTCGTGAGCCACACGGTGGAAGTGGTGATGGCGACTTATCACTATAGGATATGACGGAATTGTACAGGTTCTTATGTAGAAAAGTGAACTCTCTGGAGATTGCTTTGGATGAACAAAAGAAAGTTCTTGCAAAAGTTCATACCAAGATGCTCCTGAAGATGAAAAAATTAGAGCATCGGTCAAGCTTCCCAATCGGTCTCTTTGACATCTCCAATCACTTGCATCTCACAAAAGGCAGGCCAAGTTCGAGTCTCAAGTACCTCTGGAGGATTCTACCAAGCAGGGGAGGAGTTCTGATGTTCAAGGTAGACAAGAATTTGGTCAATGGAAAGGTGGTGCAGCTTTTCAGAGTCCTTTTGCTGAAGAAGAAGAAGTTCAGGTCCCTAAAGATGCTGAAGAAGTACTTAGTTAGCAGCATCCAAGCCTAAAGAAAAAGGAGTTGTGATCAAAGAAGGAGGTGTCCCAGATTCACCAACCTCCTCAGCTCCAAAGATTGATCCCAAAGATAACGGCAAGGGCATCTTGGTGGAAGTACCAAAGAAGAAGAAAGAGATTGAAAGGCTAAATGAAGAGGCTGCCAAGGAACTTGTAGCACAATGGGATGAGGAAGATTTGTAGGAAGAATCTGCAAAGAAAGAAAAACAAAAGACGGCTAAGACTGATGAAAATTGGCAGACATGGGATGAAACGAGAGCCAAAGTAGAAGCAACTCAGGAAGTACAACAGAAGCTGCTACAAGATCAAGGTACAAGTACTAATGAAGTAGCTATGTTATTCAGTGAAATCTTGGCTAGGAGGCATAGTCAGTTCAGGCAAGAAAGGGAAATTGAAAAGCACTCAAAACCTCCTAACAAAAGTCAGCAGAATATGTATCTCTGCAAGTACATCAGGTATTCAGGTGAAGATAGGAGAACTCTAAAGCAGCTGAATCAATTATCTTGGGAGACTCTCCAAAGACTTGCTGACAGAATTCAAAGGAGATTTCTCAACTTCAGACCTATGCAAGATGATGATTTTGTTGAAAGGTCACAACCCATTGGAAGCTACAAAAGATCATCTGAAGAAGGTGCTTCCTCAACTGCTTTAAAGAGATTAAAAGCCTCTGATGAAGATGAAGGTGGACTCACTGAAGAAGAGCTTACCAGGATGATGTTAGTTGAAGCTCCAGAAGATGCATTGTACTCAGAGCCCATCAACACTAGATATCCAATCATCAACTAGGATATCTACACTGAAGAAGGAAAAACGCATTGGAGGATTCACAGAGCTGGTGGAAGGACAAGTGCATATTTGTACTTAGTGGATCTATTTGCATTCATCGACAGAGAAGATCTACTTAAGCTATGGGAATTGGTCAAAAACATGTTCAAGAATAGAGATCCAGATAACGATAAAGATCTGGAGCTACTCTATGAACTCTAGAATATCTTTGAACCTGATCCGGCAGGAGAGCAATGGAAGTTTCAACCTGGAGATGAAGCCCTCATTTGGACTTTGATAGATTCTTGTGGACTGCACCTGGTCACTACATGCAGTGGAACAGACATATATATGTTGGTTGAAAGAACATATCCACTTGCACTTGGAACCCTTCTACAAATGATGGATGTAGGGCTAAGGATGGGGAATGCAGTTGAAATGGCTAATGAGTTGCTAATAAAGATTTTTGATCAAGATGGAAGACCTAGCAGAAGAAAGTGAAGTTTGGAAGAATCCTCTAAGTTTGAAGAAACTTGTGATTCAGAAACCCAATCACAAGTTTAGGGAGGATTGTTGGGAAATTCACTTTGGGAGTTAATACTTATAGTGCTAAAGTTAGTTCTGATAGTGATGTTAGAAAAGTATTAACTAGTTAGTACTGATAGTGAAAATGTTAGTACTGATAGTGTTGAGTTTGTATTGTTTTATATTAGGAATGTTGTGTATGGTCTGTAACAACATATCTTCTATTCCAATAGAAGATATGATATACTTAATCCATAGTTATCTCTATAAGGGATCTCCTTGGTGTATAAAGGGAGATCCTAGCTAGGTCAAGCATATACCAATACTCTAGCCATCTTAAGAAAAGCTTCAAGGTTGTAAACCCTAGTACTAGGAGAGTACTCGTATTATTAATCAATAATATTGAAGGTGTTGGTCTTACATTTGTGATTTACATTAATATTCTAAAGTGCATTCAAGTAGATTTCGCATACTTGTGTGCATCTACAACAAAGTTTCTCATTGTTGTTTTGGATCCATCCAAGGCAACTACACGTTTGCAAGCTAAGTGTTCTAGATCCAAGGTTTGGGACTCCACACCTTGTGAGCGACGGCGTCGCCGTATAGGTTGGGACGCCATTAGGTGTGAAAAACAGCCTTCAAATTTTGACTTTGTCGTTTTCTTCATGTTTTCGCTCCTTTTCGTTCAAAAGCGCTTGATTCCAGCAATTTGCTTCCAAAAGACCTATAATGTGAAAAGGAACGATTTTAAGCAGTAACTGATATAAAATGTATCGATTTAGGGCTTAAATGACCCCCTAAAACTTATGTTTCAAATCCTTATCAAATATACATACACTTGGAATTTTCTTGTCCTCAAGCAAATGTGCTTTTGGCTAATCAATTTATAAGTTAGGGGTCATTTAGCATTGGTTTAGAATAGTCTACAAGAAGTACAAGCACCACAATAGTCATAACAAGCACATAAATTATACACTAGAAATTCACAATTGGTGTTTAGATTCTTTCATCTCTCGTTTTTATATGAAATATAACATGTAAGGAAATAGAAGATAAACACTCACTACCTGTCATAGTACATAGATTACCATAGGCTTCAGAATAGATCAAACCTCCACCGCTTTGGCTTAAGCACCTAGGAATAACTATCTAAGAGTTCTTTACAAAGGGTTATAATGTTAGGCTTTTGATAGGGAAATAAAGGGTTTTGTTGGGATGGGGAATTTAGTGGTGGCTGTGGAAAACTAGAAGAGGGGGGTTGAATAGTTTTACCAATTAAAACTTCCCTTTAAAACATTTAGATCGACTTATGTCAATCTATTTGGATGTGTGTTGGATGTTGATAAACAAACATATAGAAATATAAATATGTAATGAAAAGATAAAAGTTAGAAGCACAAAACCACAACGCGAGTATTTATAGTGGTTCAGCTACAAGGACACCTTCCTTGCCCTACTCCACTCCCTGAGTCACCTACTTGAGAGTTCATAATCACTACACAACACCGACTCCTTATGGTGGAGAAACCTTCACAACGTTGCCTACTCTTTTTCCGGTACTAGGCTAACCACCGGGTCCTTTTCACCAAGGAGAACCAATCCTATCACAATGTCGCCTACCCTTTATCCGGTACTAGGCTAGATATCGAGTTCCATTACAATGGAGGAACTACTACCCAACACTACACCAATCACCTAACCCCAAAGGAGATCAACTCCTTATTAAAACATCATCAAGGATATCAATATCCTTGGATCCAATACTAATCTATCTTGTACATCGAAACACACCATATCGAATGTACATCTTAGGCACCTTTCACTAATGCCTATGACTAGATCTTCAAGACACCTTTCACTAATGTCTTGTGACTTGGCTTCTAGGCACCCTTCACTAATGCCTACAACACGGACGATCGACACCCTTCACTAATGTCTTCGTCTTGACACTTGAGACATCTTTCACTAATGTCTTCATCACTACACTTCTTAGTAGAAAGAAAAGAACCATCAACAAGAGGACTTCAATATTCTTGATGATGAGGAAGCATGGAAACTCATGGACTTGAGCTTGCTTGACTTCAAAGGTGGTGATCTCGCCTTTAAGAGGAACCTAGAGGATCACACAAAAACAAAACTACGTACATAGATCACTTGGATCTGGGGTTAGAGAGTTTTTAACTCAGGGAGAAAGTATGTGAGAAAGGGGTAAGAAACAATGAAGAAATGGCTCACTATTTATAGAGAGAAAATGCCTACTGTTCCCCGGATCCCATGGATCCCTCCCACAAGGGATCCGTCTAGCGTAAAGCTAGGAATCTGTGGGACGCTCCTCTTTGCCCATGGGTATTTTGGTTATGGGTCATGGGTTATGGGTTGATCCATGGGTCTTTTATTAGATACAATGTATCTAATGAGTGCAATGCACCTAGTCAAATGGGTATGGGTCAATACCATGGGTTATGAATATATTCCATGGGTTGTAGTTTTTACCCATTTATAATACATACTAGTTATGTATATATTTTGCCCAATATGTAAACACTAGTTGTTGTACATATGTATTACTAAATCATAAAATCACTTATACTTGCTTTAGTGTTTTATGTGAAAACGTAAGTGTGTTAGAAAACTATTGGCTCAAACTATTTATGTATTTTATTTGTTTCGTTAAAACGATTTTACGTTTGTTATCGACAAAACATTAGAAGATCGTAAAATATAAATAAACGTTTTTACGGCTTATTTGTATTAACAATCTCCCCCTTTTTGTTGATGAAAAACATAAAATCATTTTAAGGAAAAACTAAAATTAAGTAAAGTTCAATTGAGTTTTACTCTCTTCTCCCCTTTTGTCGAAACAAAAGAGCTTCGAAAAGAAACTAACACATTGTTTTAAGAAAAACATGTGAAAGTAAAAAAAATAAAAATTAGAGAGCATGTGACGGGAATGGTTCTCGTCTTTAATCCCCTTTGACGAGTCCATCCCTATGTAAGGGCGTCAAGTAAAGAGAAATAATACTAAGCTAGTTCATTTGCAACTAAATTTGCAAAATATTTCGTCTATGTGACGAATACGCTCCCCCTTGATGATTGCAACTTTGCAAAGGGACGTCATGAAATGTAATCCTAATATTGCAAATGATTTTGCAATGTATTGCCTTGACACAAAGCTCCCCCTAGCTTTAGGGTGTCAAAGTCTTCATGTGTGAATTGAATAACTACAAAACAAAGGTTAGAAAACAAGTGCAATGCATAATTTCCTGCACATATGACTCAAGTTAGTAGAAAAATAGTTTTCTGTTGCGCGGATCCCACGGTTCCCTCCTTTGGGGGATCCGTCTGGGCAAATGTTAGGGATCCGTCTGGCTGATGACTAAATTCAGCAATGGTGATATAACAAATAATGTTAACATCAAAGTGAGATATGTATAATCATATACACAGAAATATAGCAAGTAGCATGTAATTTCATTTAATAAAACTAGAGATATGATATACATGACTCTAAAAACTAATAAAAATGAATGATACATGACTTGGAATTACTAGACTTCTCTAAGTAACGCTTGATACTAGGACACCATTAAGATCTTCTAGCTCAAGATTGTCTAGGTTTAATCTCGTCGAAACGTTCGAGGAGATGATAGAACATGAAACGTTGATCTTCTCGTACTTCTTGTATTAAACTCTCAACATGTTGACAATGATAAAAATCTTTGTCATGGCTAGGTAGTGGTGGTGGAAGAAAGGAAATTGCTTGATACGAAGGATCAAGTGAAGCGGGATGGGAACCTCAAACAACGGAGGGATTGGTGGAGGCACATTTGAAGATGGCTTGACCAAGAATGATGGTGGTGGTAGAGAAGTGTCAACTTCCATATGATCGGGTGGTTGACTTTGATAATTTCTCATAATCCAAATGGGATTATATGATGGTGACGGCGAAAAGGAAGTCGGAGCTAGTGTTGACTCAACATCTTGATTTTGTGTCATTATTCCTCCTAATGAGGAGAATGTTGCCGGTGGAGGAGGATGAGACGGCCTAGGAGGCAAATCCTCTAAATTGTAGAGGTGTGGTGATGATAGTGGAGTTGTGAATGAGATAGCTCTAGGAACCAATGGTGATGGTTTAGTGGAAATGGGATTGTTTGGCTTAGGAGGTATGGTGGTGCTTGGCATAGGTAGTTTTGTGGGAACTATCCTTTTAGGGATTGGTTTGATTGGTTGAGTTGGTGGAGGAGAAATCCTTGCATTTGTGGATTTGACCGGAGATGATTTAGTTGAAGAAATTTCGTGTACAACACGAGCAATTTTCTTGGGTGGTTCTTTGGTGGATAAGTTACTACTTGGAGCTTTCCTCATGATGAGATGATTCAAAGAGGTTTGTGAATGTTTCTAAGTGCTGAAAGTGAGGACGAGGATGATGACTTTAAGAGTCCTAACAATGTGGTTTATAAAGCAAGGGATTTTGGAAAGTGCATTCAAGACTTAAGCCACTAAACTTCTTTGGAATGTGATGATTAACATGCAACAAGAGTCAACTTCAGAGTTGTACTAATCTAGGAACTCATTTAAGAGAAGATGGAGTGTTTTAGTTAGCAAGATGAGCTTGAAATGATTGTTTTAGCTAGAGTTGACATAAATCTGTCATACGGATCCCACGGTTCCCTCCAATGAGGGATCCGCCTAGGCTAATCCTAGGGATCCGTCTCTCAGCAGCTAAGAAAAGATAGCAATGATCCTTGTAAGGTCTAATGTCTATTTCTTCTTGTGTGTTTCAGTTCATCTAAGTGTCTTAAATGAAGAGGAGCTTAAATACTTAAGGGTAATGAGTGATGTAGCTAATGATTGCCTTTTATGGAAGAAATTGGAACTTTCATGAGTACCAATGAATGAACAAAGATGACACTCAAGATTTTGAGAGTGTCAAATGGAGCTAAATGATCCTAGAGATCAGATAGTGACTTAGGATAATGTTTTGAAGAATATCCTAAAGGCTTTAAGATGTAAAAACTAGAATTTGATTAATTTTGGTCAATCTTGAGGTAAGGATGATTATGATCAATTTTGCCATAATTGGAGGATTTCCAAAGTTAGATGTGAGAGATTATATGAGTAATGATGAGCGAGCTTGAGAGCGAAAGAGTAATGAGTTTAAGTAAAACGATAGATCTACAAGCGTCTTAAGTGTGATCTAAGTGAGTTATGCGTGAGTATGAATTTACTCAACTTTGAAAAGGACTCAATTTGTCTTAAGGCACTATGTCTAGACATGTTTGAAATACAATGATTGCAATTGCATTTTCTGTTTGCCGATCCCACGATTCCCTAAGAGTAGGGATCCGTCTAGCACGAATTTTGGGATCCGTCTATCTGCTAAGCAGAACCTTTACTAAAGGTATGCAATGATTTTGACAATGCATTATATTTCAAAGTTAGTTTAAGAAGTTCTAGCACTAAAAAATCAAATGTAAGATGTTTTATTTCATGAAAGAAATCGGATTACATTGATAAAACATGAATATTAAGGATTGACCCTATTTAGGAAGAAGGCTAAGTTCCTTGAGCGTTTTCGCTAGATGGATCATCAAATGGTTGATGAGTGTTTGCCGATTCAGGAATGAAGAAAGTATTCATGAGAGATGTGTTTAGAGGTTCCATCATTTTGTTCACAAGTACGTACAACGGACTTTGAAATTGAGGATGGAAATGCATGACGTTATGATAGAGGCGCGTCAAGAACATTCCATAAGGGATGAGTTTATTCTTGGAAACTTGAAGATTTACAATTCGCCTTGCGAAGAAGTAGGCGAGATTGTATGGTTGTTGTGTTAGCAAACAATACATTAAGTGAGCACAACAAGTCGGAAGGATTTCTCGATTTCCCCTAAGACTCCAAACATTTTCGCGTAGGATGAGTGCAAGAGGTTTGTACTCTTCTCGGATGTCCCGTGTGAAGATAATGTTTGGATCAGAGTAATATGGTCGAGGTTTGCATATTATGCGATTCAAATCCTCCGGGGAGGGTATGTGTGAACAATATGGACTATTTTCTTCACGAAAGTTGAAGAGAGAATCAAGAGACAAATCTTCGGTGAAGGCACATTGTCCATGATTTGGAATCCGGAGGATATGAGCAAATTGCCCAAGGGTTAAAACAAACTTTTGGTTTTTGGTCAAAACCAAAGAGATGAAGCGATCCTCGTTACGAACGAGTTTGACTTGACGAAATGATTCCAATACAAACCTTGGACATATTTTCTCATTAATTTCGAGAAGACATTCCAATCCTATGGTTCGGAAGGATGTATTGATACCTTCTTCGTATTGTAGAGGAGTGTCGACAATACGTCCTTCGTGGAAGTGACGGGTTTCGAGATTATTGAACCCACGGACATGATTGCCAGGTGTGTTAGGCTTAAGGGAGATGTTAGGAGTGTAGACGCTAGTGAGTGAAAAATCAAACTCGTATTCATGCGACATAGCGAAACTTATAAGAAAGAGAAGTTAATATGATGTGACGTATTACGGGTAAAACAATGATTACCTAACGTTTTTACAAGATGTTTATTAACAATGATATTTAACTCACTTAATGTTTGACATTCTAGTAGAACATTTCTTTTAGGAAGAAAGTGGTTTTTATTTTGCATGAAATAAAAATCTGTTATCCAGAAGGATGGTTCCCACGGTTCCCTTCTATAAGGGATCCGGCTAGTATACTTGCCGGGATCCGTGGATCTGTAGTAACAGAAGCAGATTTTTTGATAAAAACATAGGTTTTATAGTTTTATACCAAGATATGTGTTTTAGCTTACATTTTCTTTTCGCATGCATACATGGTTTCTAGTGTATCCAGAAAGAATATGAAAGATACAAATAAAAGAAATGACAAAACATATAATGATAATAATAACCTAGATAAACTAGATTATTAATAATATTTCATTTCAATGCTAAGAATGATACAAAGGCCCCAATGTAGATTAACAACACAAAGTATATGTCTTCGTATGAGAACTTCATCATAGGGAACACAAGAGCGATGAGTGTTAAGGCGATTAGCACGGGGGCGATGTAAACCATGTTGATGACGAACCTTCTTGGTTTTGGTTTGAGATGAGATGAGATGAGATGAAGATGAAGTTTTGAATGAGAGGTAATTTTTGAAAGTGGAAGATTTGAAAAAGTGGGGATTTGATAGAGTTGAAGATGGAAGGTTTATTTATGGGGAAGGAGGAATTTTTGAGATTTGTGTTTTGTTTTATTATTAGAAGGATATGATTTTTGGATTAAATGAAATAAAATACAAGTTTTATAAACCTCGACTTTAGACGAAAAAGAAACACAAATGCGAGAAAGGCTTCCTAATGAAACTACATGTATATGCACAAAATAAAATACCTATGTAAGCATATTTATTAATCAAGCTAATGTCATTAAGAGATAAGTGGAAAGTCATACCTCTAATGCACTTAGGAATGTCTTTATAAATGACACAACAAATGTCAGAAGACAATTCCGGCTCCTTTGTGCTTAAGATACCTTCTTGGGGAAGGTATTCTTGTTACCAAGTGATTCCTATGGCTTGGTAGTTATGAGCTTTAACTAAGCAACATGACAAAGAGGATTAGTGCAATTAAATGAAGAATAAATAATAAGAAAAATGTTGTCATCTAATCAACATCCAAAATAGTTTTAAAATACATGGTGTTTGTTTTTGTGAAAAACATTCTTTGTAGTTTTCAATTAACCATGGATCGTATCAAGTTTTTGAAGTACAATATACTCTAAGAAACTTGGTAACGAAGCTCTGATGCCAATTGTGGAAAACTAGAAGGGGGTTGAATAGTTTTATCAATTGAAACTTCCTTTTAAAACATTTAGATCGACTTATGTCAATCTATTTGGATGTGTGTTGGATGTTGATAACCAAAAATATAGAAATATAAATATGTAATGAAAAGATAAAGAGTTAGAAACACAAAACCACAACGCGAGTATTTATAGTGGTTCGGCTACAAGGACACCTTCCTTGCCCTACTCCACTCCCCGAGTCACCTGCTCGAGAGTTCGTAATCACTACACAACACCGACTCCTTATGGTGGAGAAACCTTCACGACGTTGCCTACTCTTTTTCCGGTACTAGGCTAACCACCGGGTCCTTTTCACCAAGGAGAACCAATCCTATCACAACGTCGCCTACCCTTTATCCAGTACTAGGCTATATACCGAGTTCCATTACAATGGAGGAACTACTACCCAACACTACATGAATCACCTAACCCAAAAGGAGATCAACTCCTTATTACAACATCATCAAGGATATTAATATCCTTGGATCCAATACTAATCTATCTTGTACATTGAAACACACCATATCGAATGTACATCTTAGGCACCTTTCACTAATGCCTATGACTAGATCTTCAAGACACCTTTCACTAATGTCTTGTGACTTGGCTTCTAGGAACCCTTCACTAATGCCTACAACACGGACGATCGACACCCTTCACTAATGTCTTCGTCTTGAACTTGAGACATCTTTCACTAATGTCTTCTTGCTTAGGTGTTATAAAACTCAAGATCCTTTGACCCGAACGACGCCAGAAGTAGCGTTATCAAGTTTTGGCGCGTCACGGGAATAGAATAGCTAGTTAGTAGTCCACCTCGTTTAGGTTTCTTTGCTTGACTAAATTTTTCTCATTTTAGATTTCTCTAGTCTATCCCCTTCTTCGTAACCTTTGTTAGTAATTCCATCACTTTTCATCATGGAAGGTGATAACCCACTACCATTCATCAACATACCACCAAATGACCCGCCAAGAGCCCGTACTCTTGGTGAATACTCAAACCAAGCCACTAGGCTATAGGAACACCATTGAGCTTCCCGACCAAGCCCAAACTACGGCCTGCGATCCGACACCATCCGGTTGGTGCAAAGCGGATGTGCATTCCATGGACTTCGTTCAAGATCCAAATCGACATCCGAGGGATTTCCTCACATCACGGCATTGATCTTTGGCTCAAGTCCAAATCTTTATGATCATGTCAACTTTCCTTAAGCGATCCATTGACCAAGCGGCCGGTGGAAAACTTAGTGATCTCACCGCGAAGAATCATGGGAAATAATAGAGGATCTTGCCCTCTATGACAACGAAAGTTGGGATGACCCCGTGACTGCCCAAACCGTCAAGGCAATCTCCTCGCCTCCTCCCGACCGTAGGATGATCGAACTTGAAGATCGGGTTAAATTCTCAAGAGTTCCTCGAAAATCCTAAGTCTTCACACCATGTGAACAAAGCTTCCTCTTCATGTGAGCCGCTTTGTGATCCTCATAACACGCAAGAATAGCACCCGATCCCGAGCACGCTGACTCGCGTCCTCGGCGTGTTAATGGAGTGGGAGAAGATTCCCTACAACACCGGACCTAGGAATTTCAATGAAACCCGTGAAGCATGGAAAACAAGCCCGACTTTTATTGGGGACAAACCAAAGAATTCACTTCTAATGATTTCTTCCATCGCCCTAGTTGAACCTCGATGAAACAAATGACGAAGAGGACTATACACTAGTGGATGAGGAAATACCCGAGGAAGTAAATGAAGTAGACATTGACTATTTCAACAAATTTCCTACGGAAGAAGAACTATCTACACCCTCACATGAGTGCGTGACCTCCGTCACATGTATGTTAGGAAAAGTCCTCGAATTAAGTTTGGGAACCCTTGGAATCTTAACATACCATGTGTCATAGGACATCTTTTGTGGCAAAGCTTACATTGATCGCAAGTCCCAATCAACATAATGACTAGCACCTACTACAATTGGATATTGAAGAAGCCTATTCCAACTAGGCAAGACCCCAATGATCCTAATGTTAGTTCCAATTTTCTTGGTAGAGTTAAAGGATTGCCCGTTCATGTAGGTAGTTTCACGTTTCCTACGGACTTCATAGTTGTGGATGACATTAGCACGGCCATAGACCCTAGCTTGTCCCATGTTATTCTAGGAAAACCTTTCATAGAAAGCACCGGAATTAGTAGAAAGAAAGAACCTTCAACAAGATGACTTTCCACCCAAAATGTGAGTATTCTTGATGATGAGGAAGCATGGAAACTCATGGACTTGAGCTTGCTTGACTTCAAAGGTGGTGATCTCACCTTTAAGAGGAACCTAGAGGATCACACAAAACAAACTCGCTTGATTATAGATCACTTGGATATGGGGTTAGAGAGTTTTTTATTTGTGTGTTTGCTTAGGTAGTATGAAACTTAATTATTGAATATTGATTGGTTGTTTTTATCTTAGTTGATTAATGATCTAGTAATGCGAACTCGGGGAGAAAGTATGTGAGAAAGAGGTAAGAAACAATGAAGAAATGGCTCACTATTTATAGTAGAGAAAATGCCTCTTGATTCCCGGATCCTCAAGAAAAGGAAGTTCGGATCCCTCCCTTGACATGGACTTGAGGATCATCTCACTATTTATAGCCTCTGTTCCCCGGATCCCACGTAAAGCCAGGGATCCGTGGGACGCTCCTCTTTGCCCATGGGTATTTTGGTTATGGGTCATGGGTCATGGGTTGATCCATGGGTCTTTTGTTAGATACAATGTATCTAATGAGTGCAATGCACCTAGTCAAATGGGTATGGGTCAATACCATGGGTTATGGATATATTCCATGGGTTGTAGTTTTTACCCATTTATAATACATACTAGTTATGTATATATTTTGCCCAATATGTAAACACTAGTTGTTGTACATATGTATTACTAAATCATAAAATCACTTATACTTGTTTTAGTGTTTTATGTGAAAACGTAAGTATGTTAAAAAACTATTGGCTCAAACTATTTACGTATTTTATTTGTTTCGTTAAAATGATTTTACGTTTGTTATCGACAAAACATTAGAAGATCGTAAAATATAAATAAACGTTTTATGGCTTATTTGTATTAACAGTGGCAAGTCAAAAATCTAAGTTACATGCTTGTAAAACACGACGTTGCTAAGCCAAGACTCTACTCAATAACACTAAATAACAATTTGAAACAAAACATAAACATAGACATAAAACATAAAGATAGATGTAGGATGGTATGCGTATGTTTTTCTATATATATATATATATATATATATATATATATATATATATATATATATATATATATATATATATATATATATATATATATATATATATATATATATATATATATATAGGGAGAGTTAATGTGAGATCAAACTTAAAGTTGTAAAAATAAGATCTAGTCTAAAACACCACTAAAATATTAATAAATAACAATTTTAGCAATAATACACAAAAAATTAATATTTTATATAAATTAACATTTTAGGAACTAATAACCAAATGATACATGAGATTTGATTAGTGATACACCTGATACACATTACATTAATAAATATTCCATAACCTAATACACATACAAAAACTTGATACACATTACACTTCTAATCAAAGTGTGTCACCTAGGTTTCATAAATTTTAAAAAGAAATCTATCGAAACTTTAACAATTTTAGTTGTAGTTAATAAAAAAAATTGTTGTAAGGAGAGTGTCACTTGTCAAATTTTAGTTGGATCTCATTTTAACAACTTTAATTTTGATCTTATTTGATCTAGATTCTATATATATATATATATATATATATATATATATATATATATATATATATATATATATATATATATATATATATATATATATATATATATATATATATATATATATATATATATATATATATATATATATATATATATATGTATATCTATATATATATATATGTGAGGTTCTTTTATAACATAATAAACTGCGAGAACCAGCATCAACTAATCAGATTTTTATGGATATTTATTTTTATTATTTAATTCAAAAGGCTATAATACTAAAAAACCATTTTCAAATTATTTTGTATATAAAATCCCGTTTTTAGAAAAATCCCTTAATTTTTGGAACTAAAAAAATGTTTTTATTTTTTATTTTTTTTTCGCATGAATATTTTAAAAAATTCATGTGCATATGTGTTTTTTTCTTAAAATGTAAATTTACATTTTTTAACAGTGTACAATTGTTATATACCTGAAACTTGTTTTGTTTATAAAGATAATTGCACATATGTTTCTATTGTGTACAATTCTGTAAAATTCAAAATTTGAATTAATGAATATAAACATCCTTCAAAGATTAAATATCATATAAAATACAATTCAAATACAAATGATAAAAAAATACTTATCAATTATTGATTATACATGTGTGTACTAATAATATTTAACACAATTGGATTCTGCACTTGTGTCTTTACATCATTATCATGATCAACTTTTCTTTAGAAAATATGTACTTGTTGAAGACACATATGCACTCTTTATATTGGTGATGACTCATCTTTATCAAACATGTCCAATACCTGAAATTACAAGAAAATGTTATTTTTTTTAATAAACAACTAGCAAACACATGTGCACAAAATAAACATAAATGCGTAATTTAAAACGTATATGCATACACCATCTTTGGTTTATATGAACCTTAAAACACATATGCACAACCTTTTATTAACTTTTAACCAACCATAAAACACATATGCAAACCCTTTTTCATTTATTTTTTACTTATTTTTACTAGACATAAAATACAAATGCACTCTAACCTTAAAACACATATGCACATAATTCAACTGATTTTATATCAACCACAAAACACAAGTGCATCCTTAAACTAGAACTAAAAACATATATTATAAACAACAATTAAACACATATGCACAATGTAAAACATAATACCAAACACATGGGTACCTTTAATCAGAACAAAAACATATATGCACTTTCAATACATTTAAACTCCGAGGCTGTAAAAACTCATATGCATAAAAGGCATCAAATTCACTAGAATTGTAAAAACACATATGCACTCTCAATAACACATATGCACACTCCGTTTATTGATTTTGTATGAGCCACAAAACAGAATTATAGCCTTTTTAAAAGAAAATAACATCAAATAATGTTAAACCATATTAAAGCATGCACATTTGCATTCGTCATCATCATTTTTAAACACAAAATAGACCTGTAATAATAAATAAATAGTTTTTTTGTTAAACCAAAACTAAAACAGAAGCATTCAAAGAAAATAAAATGGTATAGACCAAGCGTATGACACACAACTATATTAACCAAAAGTCTTAGTAACCAACAATCAACCTAATTTAACCAATTAAATTGCAAACGCATATCTAAAAATGCTCTTATGCATTGTTGATAAACAAACTACATTGCAACCTAATTTAACCGATTAAAATGCTCTTACGTTAAAATTTGGTCAGCCATAAATCTCAACTCATTAAAATTTGGTAAAATGCTCAAATTTGGTCAACCATAAATCTCAACTCATATCAAAAGCCTTAAACTACGCAACTACACAAGTATTTTGATAAACAAAATTTACGTAATGATTGATAAAAGAAATGAAATTTTCTACACTTTAACATATTTAGTAAAGTGTGATGGATGATGTATTGGTTTTGGCATGAAACAGATAAAGAAAAAAAGAAGACCATTACTTCTAGGTTTAAAAAAAAGAACAGACACCAAATTTGATTTAGTTGTTCATATCTCCAAATCACAAACCATATAAAGCAACAAAGCATTAGTAAAGTATACCTTCTTATTCTTCGTGTTTCATTAATAACTATAGATCCTAGTTACGAAACAAAAATCGATAACAGAGATTAAATAGATGAACCGCGATCAGCATGGCCAAATGGGTTAATTTAGCATGAACCAGAAAGAGAGAAAGGCAAGCATTTTTTCTACGAAATTAAATGTGTGATCTTGAACATAGATTGTGAAAGAACCGAGACCATGAATGGAGATGGATAATTAATAGTGAAGCATTTCAAGACCATGAACGATATGATCCAAACAATCTTTAAATGGAGATGGTGAAACACAGATGGTGGCGGCGTTTAGGGTTTTTGGTGCAGGCTATGTGAAGAAGAAGGGGGTTGGAGGATTTTAGGGAAAAGGGAGAAATAAGTGGCTTTACAGTTATTTTCTTTAATATTTAATGTGACAGTTTAAAAATAAATCTAATAGAAATACCGATAGTGCCCCTCAAGCTTTTATAGAGTATTACTTAAACTTTAACTTTTTTACATTTGTGCCACCCACAATTTTAACCATTGATCAAATAATCAAGGGTGTAGATCGGTTCTCATAATTCACGCAATTTATTTAGTTCGAACATAACCTCACACTATATATATATATATATATCTATATATATATATATATATATATAAATAAATATATATATATATATATATATATATATATATATATATATATATATATATATATATATATATATATTACTTAACTATTTTTATTTGTTTTTCTTTTATTTATTTATTTTTTAATACTTTTACTCGACCATCCTCTAAAATAACATCAAAATAAAGGGATTTATAAGAGCACCCTACACCTGAGTTTTTATTTCACTAACAATAATGACCCGATTTGAAAAGATCAAAACACTTGGAGTACTTAATTACGTAGACAAAGGGAAATTGAATTTAACGTTCCTTCCCGTTACTCCATTAAATACTGATGCGTGGGTTCGAGGTCGAAAGACGTCCTTTTCTACGAGCAAGCTTTACAACCCTCTAGGCAGTGTACCTAATCGTTGCAGTGTAGTATGGGTAAGCCCAGGGGTTGATCGTTCTCTAGGGGAATAGAGATGCTAGGAAGAGATGTATGAAGAGAAGGTAAGGTTGAGGGAGATTCTTTTTAGTCTTTTCATGTTTTTTAAAAAGCAAGTAAATATCTCGGGGTACAGGAGTGGGGGGTGGTACTTCTACCAATTTTAACTACTTTTTAATTAAACTAATAACTACTTAAGCTAATGAAAAAGAAAAGATAGGCTATGTTAATGTAAAGTGTGCTATTATGATGATTAAAAGTGTGTATACTTATATGTTCTTACTCCTTAGTTATCTCTTATTAGTCGGTTGAAATGTCACATCCTCATCTTAATTGGTGCGTTGTATTCCGTTTGGTCATAGGGGGTGCCTAATTCCCTATTTCTATGAATTGCAACTCTCCTCTAGACTATATGGGATCGCCAAGTACTGTAGTATCTCCCTCGAATACTTTATTATCCTAAAGCTACAATGATGGCTCAAGTGCACTCTCAAGATTTTTTCTATTTAGGACGTTCAAGCTCGCAACAATTAAAGAATAAGCCAGTTTTCCTTACTCTAGCTTCTACCAATCAAGACAAGAGATAACCTAACAATAATTAACAACTAGGTTTCATAGATCTAAGCAAACACAATAGTAATTTAGCTACTCATGATAAATAAGCAAGCATACACAAAAACAATTAAACATAGGGTAGACATAATGATATGATGGATTAACAAAATTATCTTATGATGTAAAGAAGGGTTTGGAACCCTAAAATACTGTCCAAGTCAGACTACACATGAGTTAGGGTTTGCTCTCCAAAATTCTACCTCTCTAAATGCAGAAAAATCGAATTCTATATATATATTTACAAGTGCGACAACGTCGCCTTTTGCTAGTGACACCGTTAGGTCACCGTCTTTAGGGTTTCGTTTGGGCCAAGTCATCGTTAGGGTGGCGTCAGTTGATGAGTGTGACATCTTTTGTCTTCATGAAGGACATCGTTTAGAGATGGTTCTTGGGTGTCTGGTGTAGAAAACAAGGGAGACGCCTTCCAGATATCAAGCGTGACGCCGTCATGCTTTAGAACCTCTTTTTCACCTGAGCCATCTCTTGCATTCTAATTATATTTCTTCCTTAGGGACGGCGTCGCCCTTTGGTTGGTACGTCCGCCAGGGTTGCAGAATTTCCTTGGATCTTGACTTTGCCTTTTTCTTCATGTTTTCGCTCCCTTTCGTCCAAATATGCTTGATTCCAGCATTTTGCTTCCAAAAGACCTAAAATGTGAAAAGGAACGATTTTAAGTAGTAACGGATATAAAATGTGTAGATTTAGGGCTTAAATGACCCCCTAAAACGTATGTTTTAAATCCTTATCAAATATCCCTACACTTGGAATTTGCTTGTCCTCAAGAAAATGTGCTTTTGGCCAATCAATTTATAAGTTAGGGGGCATGTAGCATTGGTTTAGAATAGTTTACAACAAGCACAAGCGCCACAATAGTCATAACAAGCACGGAATTTGTACACTAGCACCTCACATTTGGTGTTTTGGATTCTCTCATCTCTCGGTTTATATGAAATATAATATGTAAGGTAATGGAAGATAAACACTCATTACGGCATAGTACATAGATTACCATAGGCTTGAGAATAGATCAAACCTCCACGGTTTGGTGTAAGCACCTAGAATAACTATCTAAGAGGTCTTTACAAAGTGTAACCACGAAATTCGGGGACCAAACATGTACTTTATGAAGATGTAGTCAAGGGTTGGTCTTGCCGAACTTTAATAGACCAAGGCTAATTTTGACATTTTGAAATTCAAGTTAATTTTGACCATTTAAAAATCCGAGGGACCAAACTGTAATTTCTCAAATATTTTGGAACTTTTCACCAAAGGACTAAATATGACAACATATGATTTCAAAGGGACCTCTGGTGACTTTTCTTTTAAAATAAATGTAGGATGATTTTGCCATTTTACGAAAGTCGGGGACTGAAGCGCCAATTATGCAAACTTTGCTCGTTTTCATCGATTTTAAACATTTTGCATCCGAAACATATAAAATGCAATTTTGGAATATTTTCGGTGTTTGATGCATTTCGAGCATTTTAGGCGTTTTGCGCTTCGAATAAACCAAAAATGATGAGTATTTGCACACTCATCATCCCATGCTAAACTATTGCTAGTCTAGCAATCTTTTGAGAAAAACATAATGGATTTGAATCTCTTTACCAAAAGCCATTACTTGGAGTAGCCAAATGTTTCAGTTCAAGTAAGAACCATGGTACACAATAACCATGTGATTTTGAGCAAACCACCGACTTCAAGATTTGATTTGTCTTTACGAAGCCGTTTATACGGACTAGCAACTCTTAGATAAATTATCAATATTATCTTTGGTGAGTGATTACCAATTATGGTTTTCCTTTGCCTTTACCTGACCATAACCTTGCGGGCTAGCCAACTCTTCACTTTTTAGGATATGGTGATGAATACCATACAATTTTGGGCAAATTGCAAGCCGTCAATGGTTTGAGATATCTTTTCAAGAGCCGTTTGCTCTGGATTAGCCAATCCTTTTGTTTATTAGACAAGGTGGATGATAACCAATTGAGTAAGTGTAGAACACTTACTCCAAAAAATTTTTTGCCAAAGCAGAGTTAGGCGGGTATAATTACATGATAAAATTCGTGAGAATCCCCACACTAGAGATGAATATTGCCCTCAATATTCAAAGTACGGCTGTTATGCGAAACAATGAGCGTAAAGGAAATACTACGGCCATTATTTAGAAAGAAGATTTTTTTTTTTTTTTTTTTTTTATAGAAGACTTATGTACAAAACATGTGGCAACCCCCACACTAGGGTGGTAGAAAGTAGAAAGAAGAAGCTAAACTGTCAAGTTTTGTCACACAGCTAGCCACTTGTGAATGGCTAACCAAACAAACTTAAGACAATTCGAAATATGGGTGACAACCCATATGGCATCTCTTTTTTTATTCAGTCGCTAGCTTGACTCGACCCCGATAATTGGTTCATGGGGAAAGTAAGGTGGAAAACCAATCTCGATCGGACTTTCGTTCACAATGTTAATAAACATATGAACATCGAAAGTTCCACACCGACGAGATATAGCGTAGTATTGTTAATAGTAGAAACTATTAGGGATGATGACACGGTCAAAGATGGTGTCCTCATTCCGAGAAGAAAGGAAAAACAACCACACCATACATGAAGAATGGAATAAAGGCGTACATAAGAATGCACGTCCATTCCTCGTGGAAGAAGCAAATCACCGTTTGACATCTTTAAGCTTAAACTTGAAGCTTAGATGGTGATTGTCAAGAAGATGTCCGGGAGGAGGGTGGGAAGCGGTTCTTCAATCAGCATTTTCCGAAAAGGATGTCTCCCGGATCAAAGTAAGTATTATCAATTCCGTTGGAATTGACTCATCACTAAGAAAGGCATCGACTTCATTCCAAAGTTGTCATCTTCCTCATCGGGGGTGAGGAAGGGATGGAAGATTCGGGAATAAGAATAGAGGATGATGGATCATTTTGAGCAATTCATCAATGGGAAGGATGTCTCCATTGAATCACAATCATCATCATCCAATTCGGATGAAGCGAAGAGAGTTTGGTTTCATCCACGAGTTAACAATCTCGATCGACAAGCGATTCCGGAGGTGGGACAAGTGGTGTGCTCTTAGAGTCCAAATATGCTTGATTCCGACATTTTGCTTCCAAAAGACCTAAAATGTGAAAAGGAGCGATTTTAAGTAGTAACGGATATAAAATGTGTAGATTTAGGGCTTAAATGACCCCTAAAACGTATGTTTTAAATCCTTATCAAATATCCCTACACTTGGAATTTGCTTGTCCTCAAGCAAATGTGCTTTTGGCCAATCAATTTATAAGTTAGGGGGCATGTAGCATTGGTTTAGAATAGTTTACAACAAGCACAAGCGCCACAATAGTCATAACAAGCACGGAATTTGTACACTAGCACCTTACATTTGGTGTTTTGGATTCTCTCATCTCTCGGGTTTATATGAAGTATAATATGTAAGGTAATGGAAGATAAACACTCATTACCTGGCATAGTACATAGATTACCATAGGCTTGAGAATAGATCAAACCTCCATCGGTTTGGTGTAAGCACCTAGGAATAACTATCTAAGAGGTCTTTACAAAGGGTTGTAATGTTAGGCTTTGGGTAGGGAAGTAAAGGGTTTTGTTGGATAAGGGATATTTAGTGGTGGCAAGTCAAGAATTTTATGTTACAAGCATGTAAATCGTGACGTTGCTAAGCCAAGACTCGGCTCACTAACACTAAACAACTTGAAACAAACACAAACATAAACTTAAAAACATAAACATAAAGATAGATGTAGGATGGCAGCCTGTAAGTTTTTCTCATTTTTTTCACCAACTCCTTTTCTCTTTTTTTCATTTTTTTTACCATCCTCTACGATAACATCAAAATAAAGGGATTTAAAGGAGCATCCCTACACTTGAGTTTTTATTTTACTAACACTAATTGACCCGATTTGAAAAGATCAATACACTTGGAGTACTTAATTACGTAGACAAAGGGAATTTGAATTTAACGTTCTTTTCTGTTACTCCATAAAATATTACTTTAACCCATGAGTCCCAATCATCCCAAAACTGTATACAAATGATATGAGTCGACTTAGCAACCATGCAAGTAACTAGATAATTGAACTAAATGTTTAATAATGATAACAATAATGCACTAAATATGAGTGCATACAAGGTAGGCTAAGGCGATTTGGGTGTAACATTTGGGGGTAGATTATAAACAATGCTCTTCATTGATATTCCAGAAACCAAAACATCACGAGAACCGTGAAAAGGATAGGCTCTGAGGGGTTAACTAGGGGTATCATGTACTAAAGATGAGTACATCGCAAGGGTGTGGGGTAATTACTCAACCGATGTGGATGACGTAATTAAATTACAAATTAAAAACAAGGGCTATCCTAATGCCTCTTATCATTTAATTAATCCTAACTATACGAATGTAGTCTCACTAGCGATCTCAGAATGAATCAAAAAATAATTTCTAGAATCTATTATACTGCCGGCACACTCACTAAGCATTAAAGATGAATGCTTTTATTCCTAAAGATCTAGGGGCGAACCTCACATTTTTTAGCTGGAATTTGAGTGGTATACGGTTTTTGTGCTAGGCATATAATTCCTATCCATGAGACGCTTTATTAAGACTAAAGTTTAACTCATAAATGCCATAAAAAATTTTAAATTTGATGCTAAAATTACCCTAACAAATATTTCTCATAGTTTATTACACAATTTACCAAGGACAAGACAAAAATCAAATGAGTGAATAGTTTCTAAGTTCCCATTTTATTCTCCCTTCGTACACTTAAACTAAACATTGTCCCCAATGTTCCCCGAAAGTATCAAAGTTTTGATAAATGAAGGTAAATAAAAGAGAAAGAAACTAATACTCCCCTGATTAGCTCGGTAGGATATGTGTGAAGTTGCGGTTAAATCCTCCTCTAGGAAGAAAGAATAAGTAATAAGTGCTTCTAACATGTATTTTTTCTTATTTTCTAATATAACCAGCACACTTATAAGAAAACGAAATGAAACCTCGCGTAAAATCGGCGGTAAAACTATATATATAAAAACTAAACTAGAAAACCGAATAAGATATAATGCTTGTGGAATGTATGTTTGGAGTGTTTTTGTAAAATTAAGAATTGGATGTTTCCAAAAATCACAAGTTATACAGAAAACGAAACTGATAATTTGTTTCTACATTGCCTGACGCCGTCGGGCTTTAATCCCGACGCCGTCAGGTTGTCCATACATAAAGGGTCTGGTACATTTTTCTGGAAAAATTCCAAAAATTTACCTCATTAAAAACCTGGAAAAATTCCTGCAAAACATCCATATGACTCGATACAAGCATTTGACTCTAACAAACACAAAATTATATACAATTCCATTTATTGTTAATCTCATGTCCATGCATGTTCTTAAAACATATGTGATCTTCCCTACACTTATCTTTTTGTAAAATACCTTTATATGCAATTAAGACGAGGTTAAAAACAAAATAAAGCATTTTCAGAAAACCAAACGTGAGAATAAACCACATTGAAAAAGATATATAAACACAAAACAAAATTGAAAAACAAAACAAGCAAACAATTAAGCATGTGTTGCCTCCCAAGCGTTTTTCTTTATTTATGAGTCTTGTAGCTAGACTCGAAGTCGTGCCTCTACGTACCTAGGTGAGTCAGTTCATCCTTAAGAACATCGGCGGGATCGAATTTCTCTTTTAGTTTCCTATTAGTACGCCTAGTCCGGTATGCTTTTTCAAACTTCTCACCATTGGGATCATAAATCGTCATCCTAATGTGCCACTCTCCGTTCCCATCTTTCGGTGGCTTCTCCCAGTTCCACTTATCCTTAGGCTTTTTACTCTCAACTTTCCATCTATTCATGCAATGATTAATAGGCAAGGCTCCTAGAAATTCGGTCATATTCCTAAACACTAAAGCATCCTCGAATGGGTTCACCTCAATGTCCCTAGCCAATTGTTGCTCTAAGTTGCATGTGTTATTCATGAAGGTTTCTTTTAGATAGAGAGGTCGTTGAGGGCCTACAAAATCTTTAACGATCCCAGGTCCATATCTAGATGGTCTCCTATCTAAGATGCTCTCATGAGGGACTTTTCACCCTCCTACCACTATTTTAGACATCTTACAATCGATTATGGCACTAGTGATAGCTAAGAATCCTCTTCCAACCAATAATGGACACTTAGTATCTCTATTCATGTCTAGTATGTGGAAATCCGCCAAAAGAGTCAATTGTCCTACGTGTACTACCATGTCCTTCATTATCCCTACCGGATATGCAAAACTACCGTCCGCTAAACCTATGATGGTTTTTGTTGGTTCTAACTTACCTAGGTTAAGGCTTTAATGGAGGGACAATGGAAGAAGGTTGATGCTTGATCCTAGATCGGCTACTGTGTCGAAAGCTTTGGAATTTCCAGTGCTACACGGAAGAATGAATAGGCCGGGATCATTTAACTTATTAAGTAACTTGTTTTGCACAAAAGCGGACCCACGTTCTCCTAATTTTAGTCTTTGCTCATATTTATCTTTCAAAGCATTATAGTAAGGCGCATGAGTCAAGACTTCAAGAACCAATTTTTTTTGGTAAAGCTCCTTAAATTCCTCTTTTAGAGTAGATTTGGGTTCTTGATTAGTTGGTGTTTCAAGATTTGGATGGACTATTAACTTAGGTTTTTGGTCTTTTAGAATGGTTTGCTTGAAACATGTTTTGATGGTGTTGACCGAGTGGACTTGTGGGTGCGAGGTGCATGGATATGTACTCTCCCTTGGTGAGCAAGAACGTGTAGTCGATGAAATTGAATTCACTTTTGGGTACTTAATGGTGTCACTTGGGAGTGCTCCCACATCTCATTCATTGAAGGCTTTTAAGAGGGTGTCGAGCTTGTTTGTTATCTCGCTTTTTCGTTGCTTAAAATCGGCTTCAAGTTTAGATAATCGAGCTTCTTGAGATGACATGAAGTTGGATACTATTCCCTCAAGATTAGTGGAAGTTTCGGTGTTGGGAGGATTGTTTTAGGTGGTATGGTTTCATTGGAACCTATTAGGTGGAGTAGAGGAGTTGTTTTGAGGCAGCATTGGCTCCACATAAGGTTAGGGTGATTTTTCCACGAGGGGTTGTAGGAATTTCCTAGATTGTTTTGCTCGGGCTTGAAAGTGTACCACTTTTCTCCCACTCCGTTGGTACGCGTGGAGGCCTAGTCCGCGAAAGCTTGTTCGGGGAGTTTTGTGCAATCACGAGTGTCATGGGGACCACTACATAATTCACAAGGTAAAGTGATCTTGCTCACTTGGCGAGAATGTTTAGGAGCTTCATAGGAACTGATTAGGAATTTGACTTGATATTCAAGTTTGAGCATCCTACGATTGGAAGGTTGTGAGTCAATTGGAGGCAAGGATATTGCCTTTACGGTTTTGGGCAACTCACGGGGGTCATTCCAACATTCGTTGTCATAGAGGGCAAGATCCTCCATTGTACTCCACGATTCTTCTGTGGTTAGTTCACTAAGCTTACCACCGGCCGCATGGTCAATGTTTTGCCTTGTGGAGAGATTGACATGATCATAAAACATTTGGACCTGGAGCCAAAGATCAATGATGCGGTGAGGGACTTTATGGAGTAAGTTCTTGAATTGAGTCCACGCCTCATAAAGGGTTTCGCCTTGATGTTGTTGGAACATCAAGATGTCATTCCTTAGCTTGGTGGTTCTCCCCGGTGGGAAAATTGGGCGAGGAAACGGGTGGTGATATAATCCCAACTTGAGATGGATCCTGCGAGAAGTCGTTCAAGCCAATTACTAGCTCGGTCCTGTAGAGAGAATTGGAAGAAAGGCAATCATGTGGTCTCCCAAGTGGTAGCATCAAGGTCAATGGAGTCAACGATTTTAAGGAAATCCTTGAGATGTTGATTAGGATCTTCGGAATGAAGTCCATGGAATGCACATTCGTTTTGCACCAACCAGATGGTGTCGGATCGCATGGCCGTAGTTTGAGCTTGAAATTGAAGCTCGATGGTGTTCCTATAGCCTTGATGGCTCGGTCTAGAGTATTCACCAAGAGTACGGCATCTTGGCGGGTCGAGTGATGGTTGATTGGGTGGTGGTAGTGGATGATGTGGTGGTGGATTGTTGGGTGGATTGTCACCTTCCATGACAAAAAGTGATTTGGTTATGAACAAAAGCAAAAATAAAAAGATAGACTACAAGAAAGCAAAGAAAAAATAAAAAAGCACACTTGATAGGAATCAAGCGAGTAGACTTAATCGATATAGAAAACTAACTAGCTATTCTATTCCCCGACAATGGCGCCAAAAACTTGGTGCGTGGGTTCGGGATCGAAAGACTTCCTTTTCTACGAGCAAGCTTTACAACCCTCTAGGCTGTGTACCTAATCGTTTCAGTGTAGTATGGGTAACCTAGGGTTTGATCGTTCTCTAGCGGAATAGAGATGCTAGGAAGAGATGTACGACGAGAAGGTAAGGTTGAGGGAGATTCTTTTAGTCTTTTTATGTTTTTTAGAAAGCAAGTAAATATCTCGGGGTATATGAGTGGGGGTGGTACTTCTACTAATTTTAACTACTTTTTAATTAAACTAATAACTAATTAAGCTAATGAGAAAGAAAAGATAGGCTATGTTAATGTAAAGTGTGCTCTTATGATGATTAAAAGTGTGTTTTCTTAGATGTTCTTACTCCATAGTTATCTCTTATTGGTCGGTTGAATTGTCACATCCTCATCTTAGTTGGTGCGTTGTATTCCGTTTGGTCATGGGGGTGCCTAATTCCATAGTTTTATGAAGTGTAACTCTCCTATAGACTATCCGGTATCGCCAAATACCGTAGTATCTCCCCCGAATACTATATTATCCTAAAGCTACAACTCACGCAATAAATACAACGATGGCTTAAGTGCACTCTCAAGTTTTTTTCTATTTAGGATGCTCAAGATCGCAACAATTAAAAATATGCCAATTTTCATTACTCTAGCGTCAACCAATCAAGACGAGAGACAACCTAACAATAATTAACAACTAGTTTTCATAGATCTAAGCAAACACAATAGTAATTTAGCTACTCATGATAAGTAAGCAAGCATACACACAACAATTAAACATAGGGTAGACATAATGATATGATGGATTAACAAACTTATCTTATGATGTAAAAAAGGGTATGGAACCCTAAAATATTGTCCAAGTAGCACTACACACGAGTTAGGGTTTGCTCTCCAAAATTCTACCTCTCTAAATGCAGAAAAATCGAATTCTATATATAGATTTACAAGTGTGACGGCGTCGCCTTTTGCTGGTGACGCCGTCAGGTCGCCGTCTTTAGGGTTTTGTTTGGGCCAAGTAATTGTTGGGGCAGAGTCAGTTGATGAGTGTGACGCCGTCTGTCTTCATGAAGGACATCGTCTTGAGATGGTTCTTGGGCGTCTGGTGTAGAAAACAAGGGAGACGCCTTCCAGATATTAGGCGTGACGCCGTCATGCTTTAGAACCTCTTTTTCACCTGACTCGTCACTTGCATTCTAATTAGATTTCTTCCTTAGGGACGACGTCGCCCTTTGGTTGGGACGTCGTCAGGCTTGTAGAATTGCCTTGGATCTTGACTTTGCCTTTTTCTTCATGTTTTCGCTCCTTTTCGTCCAAATATGCTTGATTTCAACATTTTGCTTCCAAAAGACCTAAAATGTGAAAAGGAACGATTTTAAGTAGTGACGGATATAAAATGTGTCGATTTAGGGCCTAAATGACCCCCTAAAAACGTATGTTTTAAATCCTTATCAAATACTACTTTAACCCATGAGTCACAATCGTTCCAAAACTGTGTACAAAGGATATGACTCGACTTAGCAACCATGCAAGTAACTAGATAATTGAACTAAGGTTTAAATAATGGTAACAATAATGCACTAAAGATGAGTGCATACAAGGTGGGCTAAGGCGATTTGGGTTGAACATTTTGGGGTGGATTGTAAACAATGCTCTTCATTGATATTCTGGAAACAGAAACATCACGAGAACCGTGAAAAGATAGGCACTGAGGGGTTAACTAGGGGTATCGTTTACTAAAGATGAGTACATCGCAAAGGTGTGGGGAAAAATTACTCAACCGATGTGGATGACATAGTTAAATTACAGGTTTAAAACAAGGGTTATCCTAATGCCTCTTATCCTAATCCTAACTACACGATTGTAGTCTCACTAGTGACCTCGCAATGCATCACAAAACAAGTTCTAGAATCTATTATACTATCAAGTAATAAGTGTTTCTTCCATCATATACTTCATCTTCTTGTCTAATATAACCTGCACACTTATAAGAAAACGAAATGAAACCTTGCGTAAAATTGGCGATATAAACTATATAAAAACAAACTACACTAGAAAGCAAATAAAAATATAAGTCTTGTGGAATGAAAGTTTGCAGATTCTGGAAAATTAAGAATTAGAAATTTCCAAAAATTATAAATTAGATAGAAAACAAAAATTTGGAATCTGTTTATACATTGCCTTACACCGTTGGGTTTTAATCTCGACGCCGTCAGGTTGTCCTAACAGAAAGAGTTTGATGCATTTTCGGAAAAATTATAGAAAAATTACTTCTTTAAAGACCTGGAAAAATTCCTGCAAAACATCCATTGTGACTCAATACAAGCATTTGAGTGTAACAAACACACAAATATATACGATTTTAATTATTGTTAATCTCATGTTCATAAAAGTTCTAAAAACACATGTGATCTTCCCTACTCTTATCTTTTTGTATATACTTTTATATGCAATTAAGACGAAGTTAAAAACAAAATAAAGCATTTTCACAAAGTAATCATGAGATTTAAGCAACAATGAAAAGATATATAAAACTTATAAATGACAATGAAGAACAAACAAGCAAACAATTAAAATGCCGAAATGAATATGAACATACTAAATTAACTATCAAACATCCAAACATGAAATTGTCTCACGATCATCCTAAGTTATTATAGACCAAATAAAAATTGTTTCATAATACATTATCATAAGAATTGTTCACAAGATCACCATAAACAAACAGACCAATCACTGGTTGGGGCTGTATCATATCGGTACTCATAACCAGGAGGAAGGTGGTCGGTGTACCCATACGGTGGGTAGTCCTGCTCTCGGCCAGGAAATGAGTCGATCTGCAGATGGGACTCAATATGATCACGCATAGATAAATGCTGCATCTGCCTGACCATGTGATCATACGTCCAACTATCCCTCTGGTCCTGCTGGGTCATCCAAGTATCCATCCGACCCATCCATGCTTCCTGGTATGCCTGCCAATCTCCTTTATCCATGTGTCTTTAGAGATCAGAAGAGCTACCGGCTCCATCCCCCTACTGCTACTGCGGTGCTGCTGCTGCTCCTCCTCCTCATCATCATCATCGTCGTCATCTTTCCTCAGGGCCTGAGGGCGGAACCATGCATGCGCGCCACCCAAATCCATGATCACATCCATGGCCTTTAGAGACTTGTCCTTTAATACCTTGGGTGCAGCTACAACGTTTAAGTACCCCATAATCTCCTCCCTTAAGATGTGTAAGCTCCCATAAAATTTCATTGTACTTAACACCTTAATCAGAATTAAAGCACAGCTTAGATCATCATGAAATTTTCCACTTATCATATTTGCATATCATTTGACATATGCATGATCAACGCGACTTGAGCGTTCAAAAATACACCGTTGTGATCAAAACATGATTCCCCCTAATCTCGATATTCTTAAATATTTAATATATATAAATAAAATTTTATAAAAATATAAAATGAATAAAAAAAATAAATAAATAAATTACCACTTGGACCGGGCCTAAACCCAACACCAAAACTTATTGGGCCTTGCTTAATACTCAAGCCCAACTCTTTGGGCCTATAATTAACCCAATACAACCCAACGCCTAAGCCCAACACCCCTAAAAATCCTTTGGGCCTCGTTACATCCGATCCAAGTATTAAACCAAGCCCAACCCACCCATGTTTACCCTTGGACCCCAACCGGTTTCCACCAAAGCCCAAAATGCACCCATAAAATTTGTACTCAATTTTTGGTTAAGTAACATTTTGTGTATCCCCTTCCTGTGACCAAGTCGTGTAACAAAACTCAAAAACAAAACACAAGTTTTCCTCCTTTGGTCACTTATGCATGCGTGTGTAAAGACAAGGGAACACAAAACTACATCTTAGCCACCCTAACCTATTATTTAAATACCCTAAATCCAATGTACAATATGTCCCATATGCTCAAGATGATTCGACTAAGCATGGGCATGCCCCAAGTTTTGGCTGCCAAACTTGCATGCCACAAAACCAAACACAAAGTCATCCCATTTTCCTTGAAAGATTAGACAAGACATACATTGAATAATATAAACCCCATGCATGTCCCTTCTATATAAACCATCAAATACTTAGTGAGAACTCACAAATTCTCTCAAGCTAACTCACAAAAGTACCCTCACAAAATACTCTCAATCACTCACATTTCACCTACAAACATAAATCGTCCACAGTGAGGTATCGAAGGACAAAGGGGTAAGAAAAACGAAATGTGTAAGGGTTTAAAGGAGTGGGAAATTCGTCTTGGGTTATAAGGAGAAAAAAAGGTCTAGTAGCCGTCTCATTCACTTTCGTTTCATTCCCACTCTAACGAGTGTAGTAAGTCCTCTTTGAATCCATTTCATTTTGTTCTCTCGTTTAACTTGTTATCACACGTAAAAGGTTATAATGCACCTACGTCGATTATACAGATTATTGTTATAATAACAAGGTACTAGGAATATATTGAGCTAAGTCTTACACAAGTATGATCACTAAACTAGTTTAGTAGCTAGTTTACATTTTGTTAAACCGGTTGCCATTATTGAACGTATGTCGCACGTATGCAAACCTTTTTAAACTCACACGACACTTATCTCAAGTCTAATCGACATGAAAATAACATTACTACACTAATAAACAACTAACGAAGCCCTTAGAACCCCCCCCCCCTCCACATGCCTCGTTTCCCTTAAAACAAACGACATCACAATTGGGCCTTAAGGCCCAACAAGCAAAAAAACCGTGGCCCAATAGCAGTTTACTCGACCCATTAGAAAGGAAAATAAGCTAAAAAGCTAAAGAATAAGCTATTAAAAAGCTTTTGTGAAAATATAGGGAACTTGTAAAATAAAAAGGTATTTTCAGGCTAGATTTGCAAATTACAATGTTATCGGGTCAAAAATGGAAGTTTTTGAAAGTTTATAGGTGTATTTATACGTATTTTGGATGCATGAAAAATATAGGGTAAGTTTTGTAAAGTTTCGAAAGGAAAGGTTGAAATGTATACATGCACATGGGTGCATGGGTTGTCCGAGGGCCAGTATTGTAATATTGGCAAACTAGTATAAAAGTAAAATATAAGTTTTGGTGCCAAAAGTGTAAGTTTAGAAAAATAAGAGGTTTATTGTGAAAAATCCGATTCTTAAAACTCACAAAAACAATTTTATGCAAGGGTATAAACTGTCATTTCTGGAAAGTTTGGTATAAAATGAGTTTTGGGTATAAATTGTCAATTTCTTAAAGTTGAGGGACTAAACTTGTATATTTTGAATCTTGAGGGTAAAAAGTGTAAATTGAGGAAAAAGTTTAGAAAACTTATAATTTCATCACAACTTCATAAAAATGAGTATTTTGATCACTTAAAGTGTTTGATAAGCATTTTTACTTCGAATATCGTTTAACTTATACATATATATAATTATAAAATTATAATTTTATAAAACCGTAATCCGGTAAAACGCACATGGGATATAAATGAATTAAAATACTCAATAACATTATCTTTTCCAAAAGATCACAATGGGAAGAATTTCACTTATGCGTAAGTGAGGATCTTTGATAAATATCAAACTAAGACAATGTAGCACGAAAATTAACTTAAAACGTTAAGCACGCACACACCCTATTGAGTTGGATAATTCAATGATCTATTGAATAAGAATATTCAATGCTCTATCATTTTTGTCGCGAACCAAAAAGTTTATCATATTCTGAGACTCACCATCTCATCATTTTTAGGTTTCGGTTTGGAACCTCCGCTTCATTGTGCTTGACCTATTTGTGCTTGTTCATTATCATCAAGGTGAGTTCATAGCCTCGCTTTTACTTTTATTTGCAAACCCCACGAGGGAGATACATGCTCTAAACTAGAACACAAGGTTTTTCATAAATGTTTGCTTCTTGATTATTAGAAACCGCTTAAGTATTTAGCCATAAGTCCCCTGTATCATGAACCATTAGTCACCGCGAGTGAACGCAGATATCATGAATAGTACTATGGGAGTAACAACCCCGTCTTGGTTTTAGGAAATAACCGGGGCGCACCATATTTGAATTGCATTAGGTGATTGTCTATTACCTCCTTTGGGGTAAACTTTACGTACACCAGTAATTTGGTGTATGCATTTGAGTCTTGGTTGCATGAGCTTAGCGCATAATAATGTGTAATTTTCTTTATGATATTGTTAGTTTACGATTATCATGTTCATATTCGCGTGTTCAACTATTATTTAAACCTATGGATTTCACTCAACATTTTTTTGACCTTTTTAAGCATGGTATCTGATAACATCAAATAATCATAAATATTAAGTGTCAATTTCCCCCGATAATGCTCATATTTTATATCATTTATCTGGATTTACGCTTGTTTTCCTCTATATTTCACTTTCAGGTAAATTACGAGCATTGGAGCTAAAGAGACGCGGATTTGGAGAGTTTATTGAAGATATATGATAGTATGCTCATTTTGAAGATGCTACGGCGTAACTCCCTTCTCACATTACGCCGTAACAGAAGCGTGGCTCAGAAAACCAACTCAACTGAAGATTACGGCATAACTCTCTTCCAAGATTACGACGTAACTAATTAGGTCAAATGAGGTTCCGCGCCGCTGCAAACTACGCCGTAACTCATTCCACAACTACGGCGTAACCAAGATTTATTGAAGATACGGCGTAACTCCTTCCAGATGTTACGCCGTAACCAGCATTTTCAGTGCAAAATACGAAGAATTGGATGTTACGGTGTAACTCTCAACTTAAGTTATGCCGTAACTAGATCTGGCCTATATATACCGCTAGAATTCCAACATTTCTAATCATCCCATTTTCACACACAACATCAGTGAACGTGAGTAGAAGTCAAAGGCAGATCTAGAGGAGCATACGGAACTATCTCCAAGGGAGAAATCATTCTCCTACGATAAGAATTAGCATTTTATCATTTCTTTTACTCTTAATTCATGTATTTCGATATGTTAAACATTGAATTGATTGTTTTAGTTAATATGAGCAGCTAAGCACCTCTGGTGCTACCTAGTTATGATTCTTTAATTGCTTTGTTTATGTTTACATTACTTCCGTATAATTATTTCTAGTGTATGCATGCATAGTTTGTTGGTAGCTACCCTTGTTTCGATAGTTTTGAATGGTGGTAGTGGCTAGTTACTTAGGAGATATGACCAATTGACCCTAAGTAGGTAGACTGAGTGGGAAAGGTAAGATATGACCAACTGACTACCCTTCTTCGCTTGTGCGATTTGACCAACTGATCACCTACCATTTGGATGAACTTAAGAAGTCAGGGATGAGTGTTTAAGATGCTAGCACCCGGGCACTCATTATTATAAATCTTGCATGTAGCGGTACTTAATGACTCGACGGGTCACCTGACATCTCCAGTGAAACCCTTTGCTGATAGGTTAGGACGAACTGACCAAATGATGTCCTAGCGACTTTCACCCCGCTTGAAGTAATTGGAAGTAATTAAACGTAAACTTAGCTTGATAGGATGAATAACTAGGTTAGCACACTTCTCCCCTATTGATCACAACCCTTGCCTTTACTTGCTTCTTTTATTTTCTTGTCTTTAGTTTTAATTAAATATTTCCACCTATTAAATCTGTGAAACCTAGACTTAGTTTAAATCCGCACACATAGCTCTTGGGACGACCTCGGTTTTACCGAATACTACACTACACACGACCGGGTACACTGCCCGTTAGTGCATTAGGGTAGACCATAGGTATTACGAGACAATATAAATATTAAAACACAGTCGAGAAAACACGCATCAAGTTTTTGGCGCCACTTCTTAGGAGTTATTAGGATTTTATTAAGTCTTTCATTTCTGTTTTGTTTTAAATTTTCTCAATTTCTCACGATCTCTTTTAAATTTTCAAGTACCATGGAAGTTGTTAACATTGATGACCTCACTCTTGAGGAATATTTGGCGTTGACAAGAGAAGAACAAGGGCCGGGGCTCGTAAGACCGGCGATTGGAGCTAATGTCCGTTTCGAGATTAAAGATCAATTTATGAGGTAGCTTCGTGCTAAACCTTTTTTAGGAAACAGGGACGAAGATGCGTATGAGCACGTTGAGAATGTCTTGTACATCGCAAGCCTTTTCAACAATCCGGGTGTGTCTCATGACGCTGTGATGCTAAGGGTGTTCCCCATGACTCTTACTGGGGCTGTAAGAAGATGGATCGAAAGATTGCCCGCCGAGGCAGTTGATACATGGGCTCTACTAAAAAATCACTTCATCCATAGATATTGTCCTCCGTCGAGGATATCTAATCAGCTCATGGAAATCCATAATTTCAAGCAAGATGACGATAAAACGTTGTATCAAGCCTGGGATAGATACAATGATCTCCTCTACAAGTGTCCTACACATGATTTAAACAACCAGCAAAAGGTCAACATCTTTTACAAAGGAATCAACGTGACTACAAGATCGATGTTGGACTGCCAAGGACCAATTCCAAGCATGTCCCCTACTCTCGCAATTGAAGCCATCCAAAAAATGGCTGATCATTCCCAAAAATGGCATGATAGAGGAAGAAAAAGAAGCCTAGGTGGAAGTCTTGATGGAATTGCCGCCATCACTAACAAAATTGAAAATCTTGGTCGGGACTTGCTCAAGATCAGAGAAACTGTTCAGTCCATCCAAGTAGGTTGCGAAAGATGCGGAGGAGGACATCTCACCAACAATTGTCCTCACATTGACAAAGATAGCACAACGGCGTAACTGGGATACGTGGTCAGACAAATTTCTTGAGGTAGATGAATCAGGGGCGCAGGTTATTAACGGATGGTCCAATGATATTAATTTATGCCCTCAATCTCCATCTAAAAGGAAGTATCACTGGTGCAAAAATTCCGTAGCTAAGGGGTAATGGTACGATCTATGGGCCCCCCCTCAAAACGAAATTTGTGATGGAGGAATCGATAAGGATAAGGTCAAGGATAACAAATTCATGTGGCCTGCATATACTGATGGAAAAAGGTTGGAAAAGCTCTCATTCGAAGATGAGGAGGAACCACCTATTAGGAACTGTTGCTCCCTAATAATTATCGCTGACGACGAGTCTACACAAGCATGGCCTACATGCAGTCCTTTCCACGAGTATTGCAACGGGGGTGGTAACATGAAAGACGAGGAATGGACATGCCCACATGAGCTTGAAAGACATGCTATTAAGTTCGGGGATTTATTCTTTGATGACTGGTATGCAGTACAATTCGGGGATGCTAAAATTAAGCAAAATCTGCTAAAGAAGCTCAAGATTGATTACGAGGAGCATTGTCTACAGAAAAAGCCCATAAATGATGATATCTACTGCATGGAGGATCCCTCAAGCGACACCAGTGGCGAGGTAACTCGAAGTCATTGTTGTGAGAAAATAAGGACACCTGGCAAAGTTTTTTGGGCATCTTGCAACCCGTATGATGATAAATGCTACGGAGGAAGCAGTTTTGAGAGAGTTGGGAAGGATGAATTCTTTTGGACTTCAACAAATGATGCGGAAAGGACTGAATTACCTTGGTTAGACAATCTAGGATTTGACAATTAGGTGAAAATAAAATATGGGAAAGTCGATGCATTGACCAAGGAAAAGATATGGAAGGAATATATGAGTAGAGAAGACTCGAGCAAAGAAATTCTCAACGACATAAGTGAAGTAACGGATGAAGATATCAAGGATTCAACGAGAAATGAGAAAGAGGAATGCAAACGGGTACTAGTGGAAGATTTACTCGATGACGAGTGGTTTAAAGGTACCGAGTCCGACGATGATGATATAGAAGGGATTTTGGATTACCTTGAACTACAAGGCGAAGATGGATTCACTGACCCCGATGATGAAGCATATGAGCAGAGAAGGTGCAAACTTCTTGGCATTTCGTATAAGATGCCACCACCAATTGTAGCTGAAAAGTATGAGTTCACTAGATACCATTTGGGGCCGAACGAAAAGTTTTGCAAAATTCGGAAGATCGAGACTAAAGAGTACTTCCGCACTGCTACAAATCTCGCTTGGGTCAGACATAATTTGATGAAGGACATGGAGGAAGTTGGCCAAGTAAGAAGGCCACCATAAAGCCCCGAGGCTTTGAGTCTAACTTAAAGACTCGTAAAAAAAGAAAAGTGCTCTTTCGGGAGACAACCCGGATTATCCCTTTCATTTGTTTTATTTCTATTTCAGTTGGATTTTGTGTTTTTAACAATATTTGCAGGATTTCGAGAAAAGTTCTTTAGACATCTTTGAGCGGGACTGATTCATCCATAGTTACGGTGTAACTTCGGTCTTATGGTTACGCCAGTAACATACTTTTGCAGATGATTTCAGCATTGTCACACCCCAAATTACTGTTTTGCAGTGGAATGGAATTCACAGGGATGATTGCCATAGCATCACGATTCTGTTATATTAAACGACCTAAAGTGTCGTTTTAAAACACATCGTTTGATATATATTAAAGCATTGAGTTACAAAAGATAGGTCCCAAAAGGTAGTCAACGTTTGGAAATAAGTTTGTTACAAACCAAACGATGTTTAAAAGTGCCATAATATACAAGTGAGACGCGTTGTCACCGCGACTCTATGATAAGTCCTTATGTATGCCATGAAGTATATGCCTTAGATACCTGAAAATACATTGCTAAAAGGGCAACAATAATGTTGGTGAGAAATCATAGGTTTATGAAAATGTTTTATACGAGTACCACAAGTATAAGTCATGTATGACAAATATGTCACATAAAAATGATACAATTGCTATAAGCGCATGATGAGTGTGTGAATACTCATCATTTTTGGTTAAATCGAGCTGAAAACATTTAAAATGCTCGAAATGCATCAAAATCTTGAAAATATCTCAAAATTACATTTTATATGTTTCGGATGCAAAATGTTTAAAATCGGATGAAAAATGAGCTAAGTTTGCATAATTGGCGTTTTCAGTCCCCAAGTTTCAAAGTTGTCGAAATAGTCCACGAGCACTTATTTCAAAGAAAAGTCACCAAAGGTCCTTTTAAAATCATAACTTGTCATAATTAGTCATTTGGTGAAAATGTCAAAAGTTTTGAGAAATTACAAGTTTGGTCCTTTAAGTTTCAAAATTGGCAAATATAGTCCTTGGAAGTTTGAAAATGTCCTTTATGGTCCTTGCACTATTGAAACTTGTCATTTTTTGTCCCTTGAAACAACTTTGATAAATTGGCAAAATTGGTCCTTGGTCTTTCAGAAATTACAATTTGGTCCTTATGTTATTAAAACAAGCCATGACCCTTTGTATCCTTTGGCCCCTGCCATAACCTTTTTGACCCCCTGCCATATATACCTTTGGACCCCCTTTCATATAACACCCCAAGTCAACCCCCCGGTCAAACAAACACCCCATTTCCCTCTCTTTTTCTTCTTCCTCACCAAATCCGCCTGCAACACTCAACCTTCCATCCTTCCAGCTCTTCCCCCACTCACCATGTTCCCTCCACCTCACCAAACATCCAAAATGCATTAAATGATCCCTTCTCCCTTGCACTCAACCCCTCATCTGTTAAAAAAACATTTTGGCGCCAAAAGTGATCAAACGGCCAATAATAATTCAAGCCATCCAATGGTCCCAAATGCAAGTGGGATTTGCTCAGGAATCAAGTGGGAGCATATTTGGTGTATAAAAAGAAGAAGAGAAGCAAGAAGAGAGTAGTACTTAGTTTTTAAAATTTCATGTATGTCGTTTTTCATGTTATTGTCTTAATTAGTTTTCTCAATTGTAATTCTAAGCTTTTCTGTACTAAACTTAAGTTATTTGATCATTGTAAGCTACTTTCAAGTTTCAATTCAAAGTTTTATTATGGTTTCAAGTTTTATGCTCACTGTTTAAAATTTCAGTTTCAAGCTCTTGTATTCAAGCTTCTAATAGCTTATTTTTAAGTTCAAATAAGTTTATTTAAGCTATTTATAGCTTTTGGTAAGCTTATCACTCAAGTTCAAATAATCTTGGTATCCGGTCAACAAAAGTCAAAATTTGTTGAATATTGGTTCAAGCAGTCTTGGAAATGGAATTGGGTGTTGCAGAGATTGATTTGGGTTGGAATAGCTTCAGTTAGTATAGTTATGGTTCTGGTATGAGTGGCTAATAATTTGGATTGCTTGTGAGTATTTTACTTGTTTTCAATAATAGTGTATTTTGCATAATCCATATCTGTCTAAATTTGTTGTTAGCCTTAGTGTAGATCGCTCATTTAAGCATTATTAGGTTAGAGTGATTCAGTTTCAGTAGTAGTACAAGCTAGATTAATCATTTAGGCAGAATCATTAGCTAAACAGTTGTGAAAAGTGGTGTTTGGATCATAGGGTTAAACTGAGTTTGAGGATAGTTCAGTGTCAAAGGTTAGTAGAACTAGTCTTTCACATGTCATTTGCATCAATTCTAGTCCATAGATTGCATGCATAATCTCTTAAAGTCAAAATTAGTCTCAAACTGCTCATATGCTCATATCTGTTGGAATTTTCAAAAATCAAAAGCTTGATTTGTGTTCAAATATCGATGAGTAGCTTAATATAGCTTTACTTTAGCTTAATACACCAATCTCAAGTCCATAAATTGGTTTCAAATCTCACAAAAGTCAAAGCTCTCAAATCATCAAAAGTCAAAGTTGTAATATCTGCTTTTCACCCAACCTAAGTGGAATTTTAATTGATTCATTTCGGTTCAAATTCATTGAAACTTTGGGTTTAAAAACTTCAATTGCTCTAGTTTGTAAAAATGATTTTGTATAATTTTAGTAATTTTCTATAAGCTCTAAATTAGCTTGTCAAAAGGTCAAAAGTGCCACAGTGATGAGCATAGTCACGGAAGCGGTTTTCACAGGCTTCTTGCAGAGCTTGTCAAAAGCTCATTTGAGCTTATCTTAGGGTCATTTTTGGTTTTTAAGTAGTTAGCCAGGTCTCCTTCAGGTTCCAACTTCTGGTTTTGAGTTTCAGCTTATTGAGTAGCTTATTTTCATTCTACAAAGTAGTAGCCAAAAACTGTTTTTTGCACTTAAGTTCAAATCATCAAATCTGTTTAGTTTGTATTTCAGAGGTTAAGGCTAGTTGATATTAGTTTCTTTTGAGTACTTTTAGCATATTATAGCTTCTGTGACAATTTGGTGTTCAGTTGGTACCTTGAGTTTATTTTGAGTGCTTATTACTTAAGCGGTTTCACTGCTGACTCCCATATTCTAACACATAAGCTCTGTTTTTATATTTTTCTTAGATTCGAATATTAATTTAGACTTTTCTTGAATTTTCATATTTTTCTAGCATTGTTTGCTATTTTCCTCATTTAAAAGCAGTTTTAGGCAATTTTAATTAGCTTTTAATACAATTAAATCGGAAAAACTTCAAAAAATAAGTTTTCATTTTTTCTAGGTTAAGATAAATATAAAAAGCAAAAAATAATTTTTCAGTTTTTCTTAGTTAAATTTGTAATTTTTAGCCATTTAATTAATTTCAAATAGTTTTAATTCATAGAAAATAGAAAATAATCGAAAAATACAAAATTAGTTTTAGAATTCTCTTTAGTTATTTTAGATTTTTCTAAGTCATAATTTCATTTTTCTAGCTTTATTTCATATTTTCTTATATTTTAGGGTATTATTAAATAGGTAAAATAGTTTTAATTAATAATAATTAATTAAATAGTTATAAAAATAATTTTCTTTTTCTCATAATTTTCTCTTATCATTAGGTTTGTAAAATGTCATTTTGTATTTTTAGGATTAATATTGTTTCGAGTTTCACATTTTCTTTTTATGCGTTCGTAGTTTTAAGTCAAATTTTATAAAAAAAAATCAAAACATCATTTTAAAAATAGTGATAGCGTTTATTTAATATAATTTATCTTTTAATTTTTTTAATTTGCATTTAAGCCCTGTAATTTATAAACTTTTTCTTTTGGTATAATCAATCATATCCTTTTCCGCTCAAATTCTCCGATCACTATTCGTTTGATTATTGATTGGCATTTCGTTGGGACTTAACGACACGGGAAACACTAAACTCTCTTGATCTTCATTGCATTGGTTTCGGTCGTCTGGATTTTATTACGGTTGGCCATTCACAAGTGGTCGACTTGTGTGATAAAACTTGTGATGCCGGCATCGATCAAATTTTTGGCGCCATTGCCGGAGTTGTGCTAATTATCTTACGCTTAGCAGTTAGTGATTTGAATATTCACTCTTGTTTATACCATCTATATCTATATATATTTTCTTATAAAAATCAAAAATCCAAAAACATCTCAAAACATATAAAACACAAAAATATTTTTCTTTTGTTTCTACATATGTATAAAACCATAAAAACTCAAAAATATTCCTCTTTCCCCATTTTCATAATTCCCTTCCTTAACTCTGAGATTTCTTAGAGTTAACTCTAGTGCATGCGCACTCGTTCTTCTAGATCATTGAGTCCCTTGCGTGATCTAGCAGAAATTCCTAGAAGACGTTCTCGTGACGTCTTTGCCCGAATAGTCGAACCCGAGATTCGTACTATTGCAAGCAACAATATGGCGTATTTAACGTATTATGGCGAAATGCTCGAGCACCCACCGAGGGTTATGGAGATGCCATCATTCTACCAAAGAATCAATTCGATCACTTTGAATTGAAGACACATTTGATCACACTTGTGTCTCACGAATCAATTCCACGGGTTTGATCGAGAAGACCCGTATGCACACATCCGTTGGTTTAACAAGTTGACTTCAACTATCAATTTCAAGGATGTGCCACAAAAGTAATCAAGTTGATGCTATTTCCATTCTCACTTGAGGGACAAATGGATTTGGTGGAAAAGAACCCCTCGATCCATCGAAACTTAGGAGGATCTTGTTCAAAAGTTTGTCAATTATTTCTTTCCTCCATCAAAGACGACTAATCTTAAAATGAAATTTCGGATTTCGTCAAAATTTCGATGAAAACTTTGGAGAGGCATGGGAGAGATTCAAAGATCTCCTCGTGAAATGCCCCATCATGAATTCACGAGCTTCAACAAGTCAATATCTTTTATAATGGGTTGAGCAGTAGCGATCAAGATTCTTTGAACGCACGCAGTGGCAATATCTTGAATCGTAAGCCTAAAGATGTGATTGAGATTTGCGAGCAAAATCAAAAGTTCCTATTTCTTGCAACAAAGTCAATATTCCGAACACTCCTGCTTCTTCATCCAAGAACTCTTACGAAAGTTAGCCATCCCGTTAGCCGCTCTAACGGACGTCATCCGTTGTATGATGAAAGAGGTAAAGGAAATCAAAAGCGAAATTCATAAGCGGAACCAATCAAAGTCAGTAAACAAGGTGTGTGAAACTTGTAGTGGTCCACATGCGTATTATGATTGTCAAGCAACCGATGCTTCTTTTACCAAGCTCCGTAGCTTCAGAAACCACAATCAATACCGACCACAAGTCGATCCTCACTACTGTGCACCTAGCGGTATGACACCACCGGTTTTCCTCCTGTGCAAAACCATGGCAATCAAAATCGCTTTGTTCGAATCAAGGACAAAATTTCAATAACTCTCAAAATTTCAATCAAAACAGAACAATTTCAACCAACCATATCAAGCTCCAATCGGCAAAGTTATCAACAACCTTCTCAAGCTCCCTACCAAATGACTTCATGAAAATTACTTGAGTCAAGCATACGCTCAATGCAAACTCGGATCAATAACATGAGAGTTGAGCTAAAAAGGAAATTGATACCACAATGTCTCGGCAGACAAATGAGTTGAAGAATATGATGAGCGGTTCATGAACATGAATATGAACAAAGCTTCATCATCTTCCGGAGGACTCCCAAGCAATACAGTTCCTAATCCCAATGCCAAGTAAAGCCGTCACCACTGTAGTGGTAAGACGACAATGGACCTTCGACTCCAATGCCTCCTCCACCGGGAGCAATGAGTCAAGTTACCAAGGATACAACGGACAAGGTGCATTTCTCAAGCCCACGGCATCACCTTTGCGTCCCACCTTCGGTAGTCCAAGCTTTAAGTCCGGAACCCGAAGTTCGAAGACAAATTCGAGCGAAAACACTTCCATCCCGGCTCAAAAGTCTAGTCGCCTTCCTTACCCATCGAGAATGAATGATGACAAGCTCAAAGACAAAAACAAAGAGCAAATGGAAAATTTTTCCAAATCTTCAATGAACTACACTTTGATATAAGCTTCATTGATGCTCTCGTTCTAATGCCCAAATTTGCATCCACGCTTAAAGGCTTCTCGAGCAACAAAGATAAGTTATCCGAGATGGCTAAAACCCTCTTAATGAGCAATGCTCGGGTCCTTCTCAAGAAGCTTCCCAAAAGCTTGAAGACCCCGCGATTTTTAATCCCGTGTGATTTCTTGGGATGGTTCAATGCTCCGCCTTGGCGATCTTGGCGCAAGCATTAACCTCATGCCACTCTCGGATGGAAGAAACTGCTCTTCCTAAACTTACATCCACTTGTATGACACACGAGCTAGCGGACCGTACCATAACTCGTCCACTTGGGATAGCCGGGGATGTCGTGGTGAAAGTGGGAAAGTTTCACTTTCCTCACCGACTTTGTTGTAGTAGACTTTGATGCGGATCCTAGAGTTCCCCTCATCTTGGGAGAGCTTTCTTGAGAACAGTCGTGCTCGATTGATGTATTTGTCAAGAGTTGACCATACCGGTTGACAACGAAGAACTCACGTTTAATATCAACAAAACTCCAAACCTCTATCCAAACAGTGTTGCCACAATTGATCAAAAATCGAAAGAATCAATGCAACACTCTCAAATTTCACTGTTAAGAGGAGTCACCAAAACGTCTTTGAGTTAAAAGCTTTGAAAATCAACCCCGGTTCAAACAAATGGTTTGAAAGTTGTACCGAGGGAAGTCAAGAGTGTTCTTGATGATGATGATCTAGAATCGGAGACTTCATCGAAAGTGGTGGAAATTGCTAGCTCTAAGAGCACACCACTTGTCCCACCTTCGAATCGGTTTATCGTATCGAGTTTGTTAACTCGTGGATGAAACCAAACTCTCTTGAGTTTCATCGATTTGGATGATGATGTTTGTGATCCAATGGGAGACATTCTTCCCATTGATGAATTGCTCAAAATGATCCATCATCTCCTAGTCTTATTATTCCCGACTCTTCCATCCCTTCTCTCACCCCGATGAGGAAGATGACAACTTTGGAATGAAGTCGATGCCTTTCTTAGTGATGAGTCAATTCCAACAGAATTGATAATACTTACTTTGATTCGGAGGGAGACATCCTTTTCCTGAAAATCTGCTGATTGAAGAACCGTTTCCTACCCTCCTCCCGGACATCTTATTGACAATCACCATATAAGCTTCAAGTTTAAGCTTAAAAATGTCAAAATGGTGATTTGCTTCTTTCGATGAGGAATGGACTTGCATTCTCATGCACATCTTTATTCCATTCTTCACGGATGGTGTGGTTGCTCTTTCCTTTTCTCTTTCGGGAATGAGGACACCATCTTTGACCCAGTATCATCCTTTATAGTTTCTACTATTAACAATACCGCGGTTATATCTCGTCGGTGTGGAACTTTCGATGTTCATATGTTTATTAACACCGTGAACGAAAGTCCGATCGAGATTGGTTTTCCACGTTGTTTCCCCATGAACAAATGAATCCGTGGTCGAGTCAAGCTAGCGACTCGGAATCAAAACAAGAGCATGCCATATGGGTTTTCACCCATATTTCGACTTCTTTCTACTTTCTACCACCCTAGTGTGGGGAGTTGCCCATTGTTGTATATAAAGTATAAAAAAAAAAAAAAAAAAAAAAAAAAAAAACTTTCAAATAATGGCCGTAGTATTTCCTTTTCGTTCTTTGTTTCGGCATAACCATGGTACTTTGAATATTGAGGGCAATATCCATTTCTAGTGTGGGGGAATTCTCACGAATTTTATCATGTAATTATACCGCCCATTCCCCATTTTGGCCAATTTTTTTTTGAGTAAGTGTTTTGCACTTACTCAACTTATGGTTATCGATCCGCCATGTCTAATAAACAAAAGGATTGGCTAATCCAGAGCAAACGGCTCTTGGTAAAGATATCTCAAATTCGTTGACGGCTTGCAATTTGCCCAAAATTGTATGGTGTTCAAATTTCACCATATCTTTAATTAGTGAAGAGTTGGCTAGCCCGCAAGTTTATGGCTTGTGGTAAAGGCGCTTGGAAAACCATAATTGGTAATCACTCACCAAAGATAATTTATCTAAGAGTTGGCTAGTCCGTAGCAACGGCTTCGTAAAGACAAATCAAATCCGTTGGAAGTCGGTGGTTTGCTCAAAATCATTTGGTTATCGGTGTACCAAGGTTCTTACTTGAACCGAAACATTTGGCTACTCCGAAGTAATGGCTTTTGGTAAAGAGATTCAAATCCATTAAGTTTTTCTCAAAAGATTGCTAGGGACTAGCAATAGTTTAGTGTGGGGATTGATGAGTGTGTGAATACACATCATTTTTGTTAAATCTGAATGCAAAACATTTAAAATGCTCGAAATGCATCAAAATACTGAAAATATCTCAAAATTACATTTTATATGTTTCGGATGCAAAATGTTTAAAATCGGATGAAAAATGAGCTAAGTTTGCATAATTGGCGCTTTCAGTCCCCTAAGTTTCAAAAGTTGTCAGAAATAGTCCCTGAGCACTTATTTCAAAAGAAAAGTCACCAAAGGTCCTTTTAAAATCATAACTTGTCATAATTAGTCCTTTGGTGAAAAATGTCAAAAGTTTTGAGAAATTACAAGTTTGGTCCTTTAAGTTTCAAAATTGGCAAATATAGTCCTTGGAAGTTTGAAAATGTCCTTTATGGTCCTTGCACTATTGAAACTTGTCATTTTTGGTCCCTTGAAACAACTTTGATAAATTGGCAAAATTGGTCCTTGGTCTTTCAGAAATTACAATTTGGTCCTTATGTTATTAAAACAAGCCATGACCCTTTGTATCCTTTGGCCTCGCCATAACCTTTTGACCCCCGCCATATATACCTTTGGACCCCTTCATATAACACCCCAAGTCAACCCCGGTCAAACAAACATCCCATTTCCTCTCTTTTCTTCTTCCTCACCAAATCCTACTACAACACTCAACCTTCCATCCTTCCACTCTTCCCCACTCACCATGTTCCTCCACTCACCAAACATCCAAAATGCATTAAATGATCCCTTCTCCTTGCACTCAACCCTCATCTCGTTAAAAACATTTTGGCGCCAAAAGTGATCAAACGGCCAATAATAATTCAAGCCATCCAATGGTCCCAAATGCATGGATTTGCTCAGAATCAAGTGGGAGCATATTTGGTGTATAAAAAGAAAAGAGAAGCAAGAAGAGTAGTACTTAGTTTTTAAAATTTCATGTATGTCGTTTTTCATGTTATTGTCTTAATTAGTTTTCTCAATTGTAATTATAAGCTTTTCTGTACTAAACTTAAGTTATTTGATCATTGTAAGCTACTTTCAAGTTTCAATTCAAAGTTTTATTATGGTTTCAAGTTTTATGCTCACTGTTTAAAATTTCAGTTTCAAGCTCTTGTATTCAAGCTTCTAATAGCTTATTTTTAAGTTCAAATAAGTTTATTTAAGCTATTTATAGCTTTTAGTAAGCTTATCACTCAAGTTCAAATAATCTTGGTATCCGGTCAACAAAAGTCAAACTTTGTTGAATATTGGTTCAAGCGATCCGGAAATGGAATTGGGTGTTGCAGAGATTGATTTGGGTTGGAATAGCTTCAGTTAGTATAGTTATGGTTCTGGTATGAGTGGCTAATAAGCTGGACTGCTTGTGAGTATTTTACTTGTTTTCAATAATAGTGTATTTTTGCATAATCCATATCTGTCTAAATTTGTTGTTAGCCTTAGTGTAGATCTGCTCATTTAACTGTTATTAGGTTAGAGTGATTCAGTTTCAGTAGTAGTACAAGCTAGATTAATCATTTAGGCAGAATCATTAGCTAAATAGTTGTGAAAAGTGGTGTTTGGATCATAGGGTTAAACTGAGTTTGAGGATAGTTCAGTGTCAAAGGTTAGTAGAACTAGTCTTTTACAGGTCATTTGCATCAATTCTAGTCCATAGATTGCATGCATAATCTCTTAAAGTCAAAATTAGTCTCAAACTGCTCCTATGCTCATATCTGTTGGAATTTTCAAAAATCCAAAGCTTGATTTGTGTTCAAATATCAGTAGAGTAGCTTAATATAGCTTTACTTTAGCTTAATACACCAATCTCAGTCCATAAATTGGTTTCAAATCTCACAAAAGTCAAAGCTCTCAAATCTGTCAAAAGTCAAAAGTTGTAATATCTGTTTTTCACCCAACCTAAGTGGATTTTTAATTGATTCATTTCTGGTTCAAATTCATTGAAACTTTGGGTTTAAAAACTTCAATTGCTCTAGTTTGTAAAAATGATTTTTGTATAATTTTAGTAATTTTCTATAAGCTCTAAATTAGCTTGTCAAAAAGGTCAAAAGTGCCCTGTGACAGAGCATAGTCACCAGAGCAGTTTCACAGGCTTCTTGCAGAGCTTGTCAAAAGCTCATTTGAGCTTATCTTAGGGTCATTTTTGGTTTTTAAGTAGTTAGCCAGGTCTCCTTCAGGTTCCAACTTCTGGTTTTGAGTTTCACTTATTGAGTAGCTTATTTTCATGCTACAAAGTAGACCTAAAAACCTGTTTTTGACTTAAGTTCAAATCATCAAATCTGTTTAGTTTGTATTTCAGAGGTTAAGGCTAGTTGATATTAGTTGCTTTTGAGTACTTTTAGCATATTATAGCTTCTGTGACAATTTGGTGTTCAGTTGGTACCTTGAGCTTATTTTGAGTGCTTATTACTTAAGCAGTTTCACTGCAGCTCCCATATTCTAACACATAAGCTACTGTTTTTATATTTTTCTTAGATTCAGAATATTAATTTAGACTTTTCCTGAATTTTTCATATTTTTCTAGCACTGTTTGCTATTTTTCCTCATTTAAAACAGTTTTTAGGCAATTTTAATTAGCTTTTAATACAATTAAATCAGAAAAACTTCAAAAAAATAAGTTTTCATTTTTCCTAGGTTAAGATAAATATAAAAGCAAAAAATAATTCTTCCGATTTTTCTTAGTTAAATTTGTAATTTTTAGCCATTTAATTAGTTTCAAATAGTTTTTAATTCATAGAAAATAGAAAAATAATCAGAAAAATACAAAATTAGTTTTGAGAATTCTCTTTAGTTATTTTAGATTTTTCTAAGTCATAATTTCATTTTTCTAGCTTTATTTCATATTTTCTTATATTTTAGGGTATTATTAAATAGGTAAAAATAGTTTTTAATTAATAATAATTAATTAAATGGTTATAAAAATAATTTTCTTTTTCTCATAATTTTCTCTTATCATTAGGTTTGTAAAAATGTCATTTTTGTATTTTTAGGATTAATATTGTTTCAGTTTCACATTTTCTTTTGTACGTTACGTAGTTTTTAAGTCAAATTTTATAAAAGAAAAATCAAAAACATCATTTTAAAAATAGTGATAGCGTTTATTTAATATAATTTATCTTTTTAATTTTCTTTAATTTGCATTTAAGCCCCTGTAATTTATAAACTTTTTCTTTTGGTATAATCAATCATATCCCTTTCCCGTTCAAATTCTCCCGATCACTATTCGTTTGATTATTCAGTGCACAGCTCGTTGGGACTTAACGACCTGGGGAAACACTAAACTCCTCTTGATCTTCATTGCATTGGTTTCAGGCCGTCTGGATTTTATTACGGTTGGCCATTCACAAGTGGTCAGCTTGTGTGATAAAACCTGACGGTCTGGCATCGATCAGCACATGACACTGAAGCTAGACTCATCATGATGTTCGCCCCAACAGAGTGTTTTCCAAACAACTCTCATTCTGATATTAAATGAAATGCATCCGTTTGACCAGTTGGAACCACCAACCCGGATAGAGGAGTCACCCTAAATAGATCTATTCACTCACCCTCGCTTACTCCGTAATTAATGGTTCATGATTATGAAATGGGGACATTCCATCGGTAATGAGGTAAAATAAGCAATGTAAATGACTTTGATATACTTGGGCTTGTAATAAAATGATGTGCAATGTATTCTCCCCCGTAGGTTTGAAATGAAATATAAACTTGAAAGACGGGGCTATGAAAACTCACTTGATACAATGATTATGATGGCAAAAGTGGATACACTGAAATGAGGCGCAATCTCTAACCGCGACCTATTATGAATGATATGATCTAATATAAGTCATGATTTAATGTTGTGCATGCAAACTCATATGATATCCATACCACTTATGCATTTGAAAATAAAGTTTATCGTCGAAAAATAAGTTTATAACGTCTTGTCAAGTTATAAAATACTTTACGCTTATATATGTTGAATCAACATCCCATGATAATCTTTTAGAAATAGAACAAGAATTTATAGTTTTTCGTCGTGAAATAATATACTTTGACAACTCATGAAAATGACTAAGTAACCTTGCGAAGCTTAGTCACAAAATAGTGAATATATAAAGTGTTAGTGTTGAAGAAAAATAGTTGTGATCGTCGTAATTCAAATACGTATATCTTGAGCGTTATAGGTCCGTTTTCTACGTTTTATATATCCTTGGTTTTGTGTTAATGTATACTAATATATTTTTGATAAATCGACTCATTTAGATTATGTTTAAAACTCAATTTTGCCCCTTAAAAATCCCTTGGCAGCTTACATTATTCCATAAAATTAGTTTTCGTCGCAAAACTTTAAATTAACGTAACTTCTTCGTTATAAACCCGTTTTAACCCGTTCAAGCGACCACGGTTTCGTTTTAAAGTCTATTTTCTGAAAATATAAACCAAAATAATGCATGACCTGCTGAAATTTCCAGATTTCATAAAAATGGACAGACCTCAATTATTTGTTGTCGAAAATGATTTTTCTAGTTCAAAGCTTGTACTAAACCCTTCCAATCAACACCAAAAGTATTCTAAACCTACCATACACCTTCTTAGGGTTTCATGGGTTCCTAAAATTCATCAACAATGATAGGTTTCATGGGAATAATTATAGGATAGTTAATACTCATTATAAGTAGAAAAACAAGTAAAAAGTGGTATGAATACATATAACACTTGCATAGTTTTGTACTAGATAATAAAATAGATCAAATATGATTATGAAAGAGTAGTAAAAATTATGAGAAGCTTACTAGTAGTATGATGAGGTTTAAAGAAACAAGGTACTTAATTACTTCTTGGTTTTTATTTCAAAACCTAATATAGAAGTATAATAGAGTTGTGTAATCACATGAATCTTGAAAAACTTATGGTTTTTTCCTCTTTTCTTGCTTGGCCGATCCTCAACAAAGAAAGGAGAGGGTTTCTAGTTGTTTTCACCTTTTAGTATGTGTAATGTATGTATTTTAGATTAGTATAATATTAGTATATCGCAAATATCTAGGCAAAAGATGAGTATGTGTACATTTAACTTGCAAGATTTTTATAAAAATGATGACTAAAGGGGGGTGGTCGGCAAGGGTGTTTTGGGGAAAAGGGTTTTGTATTTTTGATGTCTAAATGTATTTAAAGTTAAGTGTAGTGTGTATTTTGTACATATAATTAATTATTTAGGGTAGCCTTAACTAGAAATCGATTTTAACGGAACAAAATAAAATATATCAAAGTCATAAAAATTATAAAAATGCATTTTTCGTAAGTATTGAGTGAACAAATAATTATCGAATAGAATTTATCAGAATAAAACCGTCGTATATATATATATATATATATATATATATATATATATATATATATATATATATATATATATATATATAACAATTTATATACCAAAATAAATTCAAAACATCGGGTAAACTAATAATATAATTTTTATAGTCTTAAAATGAGTATAAAATATATCAGAATAATTGTTGGAAGTGTCGGATCAATTATTCAAAATAAATGATCGTGTGATAGCGTTTATTTAATAAATAAATATACGTTAATGAAATATGCAAACCCATGCATGAAGTAATATGAAATGATGTTATTGATGATATGTAGACTAACTCTAGTCTATATGTAGTGTTCTCAATGATGTTCCATGAATACGCAGCTTAACCCTTACGGTTACGCGAATTTGATACTCGTAAACCTAGTTTACGAAAAATGATGAATAGTGAAGCATGAATAGTGATTTTTCTCTGGGAATGAATAGTATTTTGTGAATAGTAAAATTTTAAATTAACCTCTAAAAGTCACAAACTAACTTCATATATGATGAATAGTAACCAGTGAATAGTAAATTCCCGAGATAAATAGTAAATTTGAGAAATGACCTAAAATTATGAGTTGTCATAATTACCAATTACCGCGTAATCCCATTCGATGGTTACGCCGTAGCTACACTCCTTTAGTGTCTGCCAGGTTTTGCACTAATTACGGTGTAACTCCTTATAGGGGTTACGACGTAACTATCCTCTGTAACACTTCTTTCTTTTTTAACACAATAACCTTGTATTAGTTTTCAAATGAACTTTGTGGGTATGTTCCCTGTAAGCCCTCACGAGACTACAGTCGTCTACTAGGGACACCAGGTGGTTTAAAAGGCTTGTTGCATACGCTAAATGCAACCGTGATTCCTACGAAAGTGAGTTAGGTTTCTTTTTCATTTTTCTTTTTCTTTTTTTAGAATTATGCTTGTCGGTAGGGTGATTTCAGGGATTGAATTTTGCTCGTGGATGCTTATGCGAAGGCACGATTCCTTTCGTGGGCCTTCTTTCTTTTTGGAGCAAATTTCAGGGAAGTTCTTACTCTAATTCAACTTTTCTTTTCAACTTTATTTAATGCTTAGTACAAAAGTGACTTTGTACAATTCAAGTGGGGGGACGGGAGTAGAATTGTCTCTTGAACTTTATTTTGCCCTCGTTTTTCTAGTTTATTTTAAAAAATTATGCCATTTTAAAAATTTTGACATGTTTTTCTTAACCTAACTAGATTAGACCTTAGCCGAGCACATTATAACCCTTGATATTATATGGTGAGATTATCCTTATCCGTTTCCAAATTTTTACCCCAAATCCACCAAATTATGAGTGTGCCGGTAGCTTGTAAACTTTAGAACTTGGCCTTTGCATCATTTCGAGACCATAGACGAGGTATGTTGAGTTAGCTCGATGTATTTGGACTTTTCAGTTTAAGAAGGCAGTATTATAGGATTATCACACAAATAGCCCATCATTGTGTGTCTATCGATTAGTTACCTCGACTTCTCGACCCCCATGTTAAACCCTTTGTTGCACTCACCTTTAGTGCAAGATACCCCTAGATACACCTTTCTGAGCCATCCCTTTCATTTTGTTCACCCAACATATTGTTTCGTTACACCCTTACACCTTAGCCTACCCTGTAGTCTTTAATTGTAATTGGTAAGTCATTATTTGCCTAAGTTCAAGGTTCAAGTGGAAAGGTTCGGGAATCACGTTTTCGTCGATGACATATCCTTAAAGATCATTGAAGGCCCCCCAAATTCTCATTGTTCATCTCAAGTGGGGGGATGTTATGTTTAGTTATTTATGTTTTGTTGAAAAAAAAATGATGTGATTCGGAAACAAATATATATTTATTGTTATTCAGTTGATTGTAAAGTGCGATGTTATATGCACTATTGTTATGAGCTTACTATAGATTTAGTATCGAGGAGGCCACCTCGGTCGCATTTGAAGAGTGGAGTTGGAAGTATGCCCATCATGACGTTCTCTAATGGCACATCTACCTGGTAATATCATGATCCGGTTTCTTAACTTTGAAACTTGAACTTTGGGCGAACGGTAAGTGGTGATGACTTGGTTATAGATTTAGATTATCTGCTTGAATTTATTTTACACCAATTTTATCCCATGTCTTATCCTACCCTTAGTCATGAAGCGTGTCTAGGTGATGCAGCGAGCATTCTTTGGTGTCTTGGCCATGAATTTATTGTTAAGAATTATTGTAACAGTATGGTTCCTGCTGATAAGGTTACTGCTGATAGTATTAGTTTTGTTTCTGCTGATAGTGTAGTTATTGCTGATAGTGCAATTACTGCTGATATGTTTGTTTCATGGATAGTAGTATCCGTATTATTAGTAATTAGTTAGGATATGCATGAGTAAATTTAGGAAGAGATAGTGCATATCTTTTACATGTTCTATAAGCAGTCGTATTAGGGTTTCTTATAGTATAAAAGAAACCTGCGGCTAGGGTTTATGTACACTTTTAAAAACATCATTAGTGAAATAATATAGATCCATAGAGGATCAAGAGTTTTGTGTTTATTGTCTTCTTTAACTCTTGTGTTCATATTCCGCGTGGACATAGGTTTAACAGAGATTCTCTATAGTTTGCTTGTGATTACACAGGTTTACTATTTGTTCATTAAGGCTCAAAAGATCTATCTGGGACTGATCCAACAAGTGGTATCAGAGCCTGGTGAGAATCTCTAAAAGAAGATTTTCTTTTCTCTCAAAACCCTAAACACTCTCTTAAAATGTCAACTTCAGGCTCCGACAATGAGAAGGATAAGTCTGAGTCATCCAGCACTCAGTCTCAAACAATTCAGCAGGTTGTTACCACCATGTCAAACAATAATGCAAAGTTTCCCTATCTGAAGAATGACGAATATGACATCTGGGCAATGAAGATGGAAAATTATATCACCAACAATGACTACCATCTCGGAACATTGTTCGAAGGCAACAGAAGAAGAAGACGGAAGAGATAATCGATGGTAATGTGATAATTCTTCCAGCAGCAACTACTGAAGAACATATTGCTCTTCAGAGGGAAACAAAGGCTAGGACTACCTTGCTCCAAGCATTACCAGATGAACATATGAGTAACTTCCATCATCTTGATGATGCCAAAGAGATCTGGAGAGAAATCAAGGCTAGGTTTGGAGGTAACGAAGAGTCCAAGAAGATGAGGAAGACTATGCTCAAGCAGAGCTTTCAGGAGTTCACAATTTCTGAAGAAGAAGGCATACACAAGGGGTATGGTAGGTTTCAGAAAATCTTGAGCCAGCTTAATCAGATGAAGTCCAAACCTGACAATGGCAAAGGGTGGCCTTGATTACTTAAGTTTTGATGATTTGTGCAACAATCTTAGAACTCTTGATATTGATATCAAGGGTCATTCCACCTATTCTCTAACTCCAACAAACTCAGCATTTGTTAGTGCTACCAGTTCTAACACCATGAAATCAAATGCTTTAAGTCCCACCTCTTCATCAGCAGCAACCACAACATATACCTCTTCTACTAGAAAATCAAAATCTAGTAATGTGCTAGAGGATGTGCTTTACTCATTTGTTGCTGAGAGTGAACCTCAACAGCAGCTGGCTTATGAGGATTTTAAACAGATGGATAAATGGGACTTGGAGGAGTTGGACATAAAATGGCAGATGGCTATGTTTGCTGTAAAAGTCAACAGGTTTGAGAAGAAGTCTGGGAGGAAGATCAGCTACCAGGTAAGGGAGGCAGCCAGGTTTGACAGAAAGAATATTAGGTGTTTTGAATGTAATCAAATTGGTCACTTTGCCAGAGAATGCCCAGATAAGAAGGGAAGTGACATGAGAAGATATTCTACATTCAAGCTCAAGGAATATGAAGAACCTAAACCTGCAGCTCTGGTGTCTATAGATTCATTGGTTGACTGGACTAACCATGAACCTGAAGGAAAAGAGGACAGTTCTCCTCAGACTGGATTTCTTGCTGAGACTAGGAATGTTGTGAGACTAGAGATGCTGAGGAGTTTGCACTGATGGGGATCACATCTCAGGTATAAAATTGTATATTTGGTTGTAATGATAGATATGATGCCCTTAAAATAGAATTTGATGACATTGATGGCCAATATAAAGAAAACTTTATTCAGGTTCAAGCCTATAAGAAAACTGTTAAAACTTTAGAAAAGCAAAAGGTTTGGTACCAACAAAATCAATTGGCCCTTGAAGAGAGAATTAGGGTGCTTGAAAGAGATTTATAGAACACCACTAACTTGTTAAAATTTTCTGAGAAAGAATATGTAAAGATTAATGTAGAAAAAGAGGAACTAAAGGCTAATTTTGAAAAAGAGGTGGCTAGACATAAAGAGTGGCAAGAACAAGCTAAAAATATAGACAAATTATGAAGAAGCTCTATGTCTGTAAAAACTAAGATGGGGTTGGGCTTCAAGGACTATATTGGTCCAAATGAGGTATATGACCCTAATGACTATAGTGTTTTTAATCTTGTCAATGATGAAGAGGAAGAAAAATATCAAAAACCTATTATATTTGTAAAACAAGGAGAAATGCATATTGTTCCTTCCTCAATCAATGGTATTGTTAGGCCACCTAACCCAGACTCAGACTTGGATGAATCACATATGACCTATGGCCAAAAGTCTAATGACTTATCCGAAACTGGAAGTGAAACTAATGATTTTGTCTCTTGTTCTTCCAGTGATAGGACCTCAGAGACCCATTCTAAATACTTTGCCAGTTGTGATTCAAGTGAAGAGTCTACAACCCCCAAGCCTGCCTCACCCAAGCCTTTACCAGTTAATCTTTCCCCAAGAGTTGCTGTTAATGAATCTTCTTCAAAGACAGCTTATTTTAAAAACATTTCTTGTTCTTTTGATTCTATTAAAAACAATTCTGATTTTGGTTGTGATTTGAATAAGTTTGTTTATGATAAGACTTCTCATGTTATGAACAAGCCTTTTAAGAGGAAATCATGTTTTGTTTATGGTAGTACATTTCATCTTATCAAAGATTGTGATTTTTATGAGAAACAAATGGGTGTTTGTACTAATCAACAGAGACATAGACCAATATGGAATGATGTGACTAATATTCCTCCATTTGTTCCTTCTAGAAAACATGTGAGGACTGGCATAACCAATCCTGCTGGTAGACCGGTTCCTCCTGGTAGACCAGTTCCTGCTGGTAATCCAGATTCTGCTGGTAACCCAGTTTCTGTCGATAGACCATTTTTATCATGTTGGAGAAGAAATGTTCCTAGGACATTAATCAGACCTACTAGTACTTATTTTCAAAATGGATATAGGCATGTTAATAATGACCCATTGAATAAAAGGGGGCAAGGTGGGATACTGCTGTTAAGCCCTCAACAGGTTGCTCTTGGAGACAAAATAGACCACTTTTCATGAAAGATTCCAAGAACAATGGTGGATCTCATCAATCTGCAGGTTTTTCTAATATGATCCACAAGGCAGGCCCAAGTCAGTAATGACTTGGGTCTCCATGTATACTAATGTTGTTGTATATCTTTTAACTTGTAGGATGATCCTCATACAAATAAAGATTTGGGTATTGTTGATAGTGGATGTTCTAGGAGTATGATAGGGAACAGGGAAAGATTGCATGATTTTGTCCCTATTCATGGAGGCACTGTTACTTTTGGAGGAGGAGATGGCAGGATAACAGGGAAAGGAACCATTAGGACCTCCAAGCTGGACTTTGAAAATGTGTATTATGTGGAAGATCTTAGAAACTTCAATGTATTTTCTGTGTCTCAAATCTGTGACAAGAAGAATAATGTTCTATTCACTGATACTGAATGTCTTGTGCTTTCTAAAGACTTTCAGATACCTGATGACAGTCAAGTTATGCCGAAGGTACCAAGGAAACATAATTTGTATACATTCAATCTTAATGATGTCCGGCCTGAAGGAGAGTTAGCTTGTTTGGTGGCTAAAGCATCCTTGGATGAATCTAACAAATGGCATAGAAGGATGGCTCATGTCAATTTCAAAACTATCAACAAGCTGGAAAAACATGGTTTAGTTCATGGTCTTCCTTCCAAAGTCTTCACTAATGAGCATAATTGTGTGGCTTGCAACAAGGGAAAACAGCACAAGGCTTCTTACAAATCCATTACTGTTGTCAGTACAATTTCAGAACCTTTGCAGCTTCTTCACATGGATCTCTTTGGTCCCACATCTATCAGAAGCATTGATCACAAGTATTATTGTCTGGTTGTTACTGATGACTACAACAGGTTTTGCTGGGTATTCTTTTTGGGAACTAAGGATGAAACATTTCAGGTTCTTCAAAACTTTATTGCTTTAGTTGAGAACCAGCTAAATAAAAAGGTTAAAGCCATAAGGTGTGACAATAGGACAGTTCAAGAATTCCAAATTAATTGAACTTTGTGGATCTAAGGGGATAAAAAAGGACTACAGTAATGCCAGGACTCCACAACAAAATGGAGTTGCTGAAAGGAAGAATAGAACCCTAATTGAAGCAACAAGATCTATGCTTGCGATTCTAAGTTACCTACCATGTTCTCGATCAAGCAGCCACTCGCTCGTTATGTTCGAACGGGTTTTGATAACTCATCCTCACAATAAGACTCTTTATGAACTTCTGACTGGGAAGATTCCTACCATTAGTTACTTTAAGCCTTTTGGTTGTCATGTGACTATCTTAAACACCAGTGATCACTTGGGCAAATTTGAAGGGAAAGCTGATGAGGGTTTCGTAGTTGGTTACTCTGCTCATAGTAAGGCTTACAGGGTGTACAATATATCTGCCAAGAGGATTGAAGAAACACTGAATCTAAGATTTCTGGAGGATAAACCTAATGTTCAGGGATGTGACAACTCGTAATTTCAGGTCATTTTACAAACTTTGAAAATTTTACTATTCATCTCGGGAATTTACTATTCATCGTTACAATTCATCATTTTACTATTCATCGTTCTTGAAGTCGATTGGATATTTTGAGGGTGTATTTCAAAATTTTACTATTCACGAAACACTATTCATTCCCGGAGAAAAATCACTATTCATGATTCACTATTCATCATTTATTGTAAACTAGGTTTATGAGTATCAAATTCGCGTAACTGTAAGGGTTAAGCTGCAAATTCATGAAACATCATTGAGGACACTTCATATAGACTAGAGTTAATCTACATATCATCAGTAACATCATCATCATACTAGTTCATGCATAGGTTTGCATATTTCATTAAACATATATTTATTTATTAAATAAACGCTATCGCATAATCATTTATTATGAATATTTGATCCGACACTTCCAAAATTATCTTGATATATTTTTATACTCATTTTAAGACTATAAAAATTATATTATTAGTTTACCCGATGTTTTGAATTTATTTTGTATATAAATTGTTATATATATATATTTATGACGGTTTTCATAAATTCAACTCGATAATTATATATTTACTCAATATTTGCGAGAAATGTAATTTTTACGACTTCGATATATTTTATTTTGTTCCGTTAAAATCTATTTCTAGCTAACGCTACACTAAATACCTAATTATATTTACCAAATGCATACTATACATAACATTATATACATTTGTACAACAAAAATACCAAACCTTTTCCCTTTTCCCCACCCCCCCTTGCCGACCAAACCCCATGACTCACCAAGTTTTGATAAAGATCTTGAGTAGATAAAATGTACACAACTCTTTTCTATGACTAGGCTTAGTATATACTAATTATTTACTTATTCAAAAACACATACACTACTCATTTTCAAGGTGAAAAAGAAAGTAACTCTCTCCAATTCTCTCTAAAAATTCGGCCAAGAAGAAACCAAGGAAGAAAGCATAAATTTTTCAAGAGCAAGTAATAATCATAACACTAGTATACTTCTTTTAAGGTTTTGCAATAAAACCTATGAGTATTTAGGAAACCTAGTTACCATAAACCTCATCATAATACTTGTAAGCTTTTTATAATTTTCATTACTCTTTCATATTCATACATGGGTTATTTTATCATTCTAGTAAGAAAACATGCAAGTATCATGTGTATCGATACCACTTTTATTTGTTTTTGGTACTTATTATTAGTATAAATCATCCTATAATTATTTCCCTAAAACATATCATTTTTGATGATGTTTAGGAACCCATGACACCCTAAGAAGGTGTATGGTAGGTTTAGAATAGATTTGGTGTTGATTTGAAGTGATTGAAACAAGTATTACGCTAGAAAAATCATTTTCGACAACTTAAAATAGAGGTCTGATCGTTTTTGTAAAATCTGGAAATTTCGCCAGGTCAAGGATTATTTTGGGCTAGATATTCAGAAAATAGACTTTAAAATGAAACCGTGGTCGCTTGAACGGGTTAAAACGGATTTATAACGAAGAAGTTACGCTATTTTTAAGTTTAACGACGAAAACTTATTTTCTGAAAAATTCAAAGCTGTTAAGGTATTTTTAAGGGTCAAAAATGAGTTTTAAGCGATATCTAAATGAGTCGATTTATCAAAAATATATTAGTATACATTAACACGAAACCAAGAATATATAAAACGTAGAAAACGGACTTATAACGACTAAGTTACACGCGTTTAAATAAGGTTATCGTAACTATTTTATACAAGTATAAACACTTATATATATTTCCTATTAGTCAAAATTATTGTCGCAAGTGACCATGTTTGGAGCCGTTTTTCACATTGATAGAATACTTTTGAGAAAACGATGTCTTCTAGTAAAAGTGAGTTCACCTAGCCTATTTTCCAAAATGTTCAACCGTTTGTCAAACGGAGTTGTAACGAATAATATACGGTCACTCAAACTTTGCCGAAAACTAACCTTAAACAATATTTTTAGTCCGACTACCCTACTTCATCTATATTTTTCTCTATGATCGAGACTTCTATGATCAAAAGTTAAATGCTAAGACTTTTAGATAATGTGACAAGCTTTCCAAAACTATTGAGCTTGTTTCCTAACACTCGATATTCACTATTTTACGACTAGCTTTTCGAGGCCATTTAGTCACTTTCATGAATTGTCAAATTATATTGTTTTACGATGAAAAGCTATAATTTCTTAATAAATCACTAAATGACTATCGTAGGATATCATTTCAACGTAAGTACTTGTAAAGTAATTTATAACTTGACAATACGTTATAAACTTATTTTTCGACGATAAACTTTATTTTCAAAAATGCACAAGTGGTATGGATATCATATGAGTTTGCATGCATAACATTACATCATGACTTATACTAGATCATATCATTCATAATAGGTTGCAGTTAGAGAATTGCGCCTCATTTCAGTGTACTCACTTTTGCCATCATATCATTGTACCAAGTGAGTTTTCAAAGCCCCGTTGTATTCAAGTTTATACTTATTTTCAAACCTACGGGGGAGAATACATTGCACATCATTTTATTACGATACCAAGTATATCAAATTCATTACATTGCTTAAGTTACCTCATTTCCAATTGAATGTCCCCATTTATAATCATGAACCGTTAATTCTGGAAGAAGCGAGGGTGAGTGAATAGATCTATTGAGGTGACTCCTCCATCCCGGTTGGTGGTCCCAATCGTCAAACGGATGCATTTCATTTAATATCATAATTTGAGTTGTTTGGCAAAACACTCTGTTGGGCGAACATCATGATCGGTCTAGCTTGTGTCATGTGCTTATAGCAATTGTAACATTTTTTGTGACATATTTGTCATACATGGCCTATACTTGTGGTAGTCGTATAAAACATTTTCATAAACTCTTTGAAGTCACTCAACCTTTGTGTTGACACTTTTAGCAATGTATTTTTAGGTATCTAAGGCATATACTTCATGGCATGCATGTGGACTTATCATAGAGTCGCATCTCACATGGGATTTATGCACTTTAAAAACATCGTTTGGTTTGTAACAAACTTATTTCCGCAAATGTTGACTACCTTTTTGGGACCTATCTTTTGTAAACTCTGAATGTTTTATTATATCAAACGATGTGCTTTTCAAACGACACTTTAGGTCGTTCAATATAACTATAACTGTGATGCTATGATAGTCATCCCCCAAGTATTCCATTCCGCTGCAAAACATGTATTTTGGGGGTGTGACAGATTGGCATCAGAGCATGAGTTACAGAGAACTAGGTTATATCATTGACCCTAGACTATAACTACATCATCATAGCATCTCATCATTTCATCATAAGTGCATAATCACTATACATGCGGTTTATACGTACATTTTTTGAGTTATTTACTTTCATTTCAAATCAATTGTCACATTGATGCCCTCCGATACCCATTCCATTATCCTTTCTTCAGATTCCAACATGGAGAATGCCTTGTCATTCCCTATCAAAATTTTAACATCAGTTGACTCATCACCGATAACATTGAATGCCGAGACAAAACCTTCAAGGAGGGTGAAGTCGCTCTCACTCCTCTGTTTCACCATCAACATGTCGAGTTACACGCTATTCACACATTAAGTCACTAAACCATCATACATTTGAAGCACTTACGATATCTCATAACCCATCTCCTAGGAATCCGTCAATCATTTTGAAAAATAACCTTAAACTTATCACCTCCTATCACATCTCTTTAGAGCGCTTATTATTAACATAGGACTTTGCTACGTCTCACCCTTCCTCTTATTTTGAAGAGTTATGGCGCCGAAGAAAGCTCCACCAGCTATGACACAAGCTGATATCCAAAAGTATGTAGAGGATAGTATAGCTAGGGCACTAGAGAAAGAACGAGCAACGGTAACTACTGCTGCTGAAGCTGCTAGACTTGCTACTGCTGCAGGAGCTGTAGGAGGGTCTAGAGTTCGAAATTGTACATACAAGGACTTTAAGAGCGGTGATCCCCCAAAGTTCAAAGGCACATAAGGAGCCACTGCTATGATCCGTTGGTTTGAAAAGATCGAGTCTGTATTTCTTCTATGCGATTGCCCAGGTGACTTCAAAGTGAAGTTCACCACTAGTACACTCTTGGATGAGGCAATGTCATGGTGGAACTCTTATGCCAAGCCTATTGGTATGGAAAATGTTTACAAGCTCACATGGGATCAATTCAAGAGGTTGTTGACTAAGAAGTATTGTCCACGCACGGAGGTGAAGAAACTAGAAATAGAATTTTATGAGTTAGTGACTATTGGTTATGACATCGAGACTTACATCAGAAGGTTTCAAGAGTTGGCTGCTCTATGTCCATCTATGGTTTCGGACCATGAGAAATTACTGGAAAATTTCATTGGAGGACTTCCACAAAGTATTCTAGGAGATGTAATTTCTTTTGATCCACAAACAATTGAAGAATCTATCCGGATAACTCAAATACTCATGGCTCAAGTTGGGAAGAGAGAAAACATTATGAACAATAACCGTAACAACAACAACAACAACGACAACCAAAATAACAACAACAAAAGGAAATGGGAAAAAAACCAGGGAGGTTATAATAACAACAACCAAAACCGTAACACTAACCATCAACAGCAACAGTATAGAAGACAAGAAGCTGCAATGGTTTATGTCGCTACACCAACACAAGGCAAAGGTTATCTTGGAACTCACCCACTATGTAATTGTTGTAAGTTTCATCACTCAGGTCCTTGCCCTGTCAAGTGTCACAAGTGTCAAAAACTGGGACACCTCGCCAGGGATTGTAGAGGTAAAGCCATAATACTAACAAAGGGAAGAGCTTATATTGGAAACTTACCACGAAGCCACCAATGCACGCTACATCATGATGGTCCATGTGGTATATGCTTTAGCTGTCACAAAGTGGGACACCTTGCTAAGGACTGCAAGGGCAAGGCCATAGTCACATGTTTCGGATGTGGGGAGCAAGGACACTATAGGAACCAATGTCCCCAAAACCAAGGTAAACAAGTTGAAGGTGCTCATGGTATCAACAACGCGGCAGACTGAAGAAGTTGGGAAATTAACAGACTTATTTCCTTATGTACTATGTCGTACTAAGTTTATGTCTTCCCTAGTTTTCGGATCTTTATGACTTAAAACTATGTACTATTTGATAAACCACTCGTTGTAAAATATTCTCATCTATGGTACTTTATTTTCCTTTCTGACTTGTTATCATTTACAAAGTTTTTACTTCCTTTTACCTTAACTGCCATTTTGACGACATGGTTTAAATCTCTTTAAACATTGTGTAACATATTGGATTTCACAAGCACATCATAACATTATAAATGGGGCGTATGGTTTAAGAGTTTAGAGAGAGAAAGTGGAAGATGGGAGCCTTTCTAGAGAGAGAAAGAAAACAAAATAGAAAAGGTTAGATTAGAATGAAAGGTCCAACCCTCTACCTTGGGAGGTAGAGGGTATTTATAGTTACATACTACACATCCTCCTTCGGACTGTAGATCAGGCATACAGTGGGTAAAGACCCATCCTTCCTCCATGGTGTTGCTCTAAACTAAATAACTAACTAACTAACTAGTAAATAACGTAATGTCTACGAGCTAACATATGCTAGACTAGAGTTGGGGTGACCGACTCTTCACTATGGATTTTCCAATTCCTAACAATCTCCCCCTAAGGGAGGTCACCCCATGATTTACATTTTGAATCCTAGCATTCTATCTTTGTCTTTATGCTCGAGCTCGTAGACTTCAATTCTTCAATGTCCATGCCTTTGTGCTTTAGCAAGATTCTACAAAGTCCAAGTGCTTTGTACTTTTAGTGGAGGTCTTTGTGTTGATCCACGCTTGGTGATTCATTGCTGGTTAGAGATCATCACCACAACAAATCTCGGCTCATCCATTATAGCATCGCCATTATGTGAAGTTGTGACTTTCGCACCGACATGCTCACATTTTGGATCATATTATCTTCTCATCGAGTTGCGGAAGCTTTTGTTGATTCATAATATTTCCAGCAGTGTAGCGAAGCATGGATTGAAAATATCGTAGTCGATTGATGAAGATATGCACTTATCATGATTTCTTTAGATTGTGAAAGCGATGTGTGAGCATGCGGCTATGGATTGACTCCTCAATTCGATCACCGCAACCGTCCAAATGTACCGCAAACAACGATTAGCAATAAAATACTAGAAAGTGTCTTTGATCACTTTCGCTCAATCGAGGTACACGCCCATGGTTCCCCATTGATCAAGACAAGTACGCGCGTGATCGTGTATAATTCAAGAATCTCCTTGATAGGGTTTCGCAATTGTTCTAGTTGTTCTCAAACCGAACGCCTCAAAGAAGACAACATGGAGTGAGTAAACCAAAAATTGAGTTACCGATTGATTAAAATGATTTGAAAACAATCGCGTATTGCTTGAAGAAAGAGTTTTGCAATACGACGAAGGTTTTATAAGAAAAATCAAATTTCAATCATAAATACCCTTTTAATTTTGAAAACTTAATACACACTCGATGTGCAATAGAAAAGAGTTTGAGCACACCAACCGGCTTTTCAAAGGTATCTGTCAATCCATTTCCTGGACCAAGGTTGATTCAAGAGTGAATCGCCCCATCGTTTCTATCCAATTGTCACAAGCTTGATCTTTAGAAAAGATCTCACATATCACCCACCAAGAGCTTGTTTGATGTTGGCTCTAGAAGGAGTTCCATCTTCATCGTGAATACTTTTACATATCACTCGGATGTTCTGGCAATACCACAAGGATAATGCGTAGGACTCTCAATATATACTTACTTTCCACATTGTGTGAAACAGCAAGTCTTCATTAATTTTGTGTCCTAATGAGATATTGTGGATGATCTCTTGGCTCTAGACTCAATTGTGCACATTTGGTTCCAATGCCGAGACTAGGAGAGGTCTCTTCAATATCAACAATATGCCCATGAGAATGAAACAAGCCCTTTTAAGAGGAACTTGAGTAGCTTGGGAAGTTGTAGTGCAGTGCGTCACTGGGTCCATGACGTCTTGTATTCAATACCAGTGTTACCTTAGTAAGCACCAGTAGAATATGTATTGAACCCGGTTACTGCCCTACGGTTGAATTATTGGAGGGCTATTTCTTTTCACCTTTTTACACATTCATTTCTTTTTCATTCTTCAACCCCTTCAGTGCTTACCTAGACTTCATTACTAGAACCTTGTTCGGTTTATTCCATTTCTAGCTCTGTCACAGTCCGCACTCTTCCTAATTCTCACTTTTCTCCTTTTTTCATCATACCTAAGGACTTCTACACTATCTAGTGGATTGTCCCTGGGTAGATCCCTCCGGTTCTGGCTAGATCGTGGGAACAAATACCTAACCTAACCATCCTTATAACTCCATGCATAAAGTAAATTGGTCGGTCTTTTAGTATTGTTCTTTCCTTCTTGAAACCAATCGAAAAATCATTTGGAAAATCAATCAAGGTACTTGTGATATGAGATCAAAGCATTTTGTACCTTAATAGTTTTGATCATTTTAGAAATGCTCCCCCTCAACATGTGCATATGATCTTTAAATTGTTTAGCACATGGAGGCAAGAGTTCTTTTGAAATAAATTCTTGATCACAATTTCCACGGAAAAAGCCATTTGATTTTCTTTGGTAAATTCTCCCCCTCAATATGTGCATAGGATATTTGAAATCATTTTATCAGATAGAGGAAAGAGTTCTTTTGAAGCACATCCACGATCACAAAAACTATTAAGAAACCTTTAGAAAATCAATCAAGGTACTTTATGTTGAAACATAGAAATCTTTGTACCTTGAAAGTTTATTTTCTTTTTGAAATGCTCCCCCTCAATATGTGCTTCGAGATTCGAAAGCGTTTAGCACATATGGGAGAGCAATATGCACATTTGAATCAAAATGATCACCTATTATCAAATTTCATTATTAAATCACTAATTCTCCCTCGATCAAAAATATCAAACCCTTTGAGATTTTGGATCCCAAGTGATTTAATAAGGTTTAGAAAACATGGGAGAATATGTGCCTTGTTTAAATACTTATCTTGTTTTCGGATAAATGCTCCCCCTCAACATGTGCATTATGTATTTAGAAATCGTTTGGCACATGGAGGCAGGAGTGCCTTTGAAGGACTAAAACCAATTCCATTAAAACAGATTTGAGATTTAAATCACGATCGCTCCCCCGATCAAAAATTTCAAACCATTTGAGATTTGTGATCCCAATTGATTTAAATCTTTTAGAAAAATTTTGGGAAAGACGTGGCAAGATTTAATTTTGAAAAATGATCGAAATGGACCAATTTAAGACATTAAAGATTGTTAGTGTCAGGTATGGTTGTTTTAAGAGATCTTTAAGTAAAATAAAGCAATTTCACAATCAAACAAGAACAGAAAAAATTTCATTTTGAAAGATCTTGATTCTAAAGAAAAATCATACCATGACATAACATTAAATCTTTAGATCACCACATTAATACGTACAAACGGACTTTTATGAAGAGATATCATTTGAAAATATTTTATTTTAAATCACTCTCCCCCTCAATCAATGATTGTACTCGTTGATTGAGTGACTTAAGTTTTGATAACATGAAGTCCGGTGATTTTCAGATTAAGTACAATTAATTTTCAAAACCAATATTTATCTACCATACGAACATGGTATCATCACTATAAATCCTGCACAGAGATACGTTAGGTGGATAGAATCATAAACCTTCTGTTGTTGCTAAAAGGATGAAAGAAAACCGTCTGCAGATGCAGTAAGACCTCTGAAGTTGCATCTATCGTGCCAACTATCCATAGAGAAATCTAATTAAGCTTCGTTTCTTCTTTGTCGACCCAAGAGATAGTTACCCTCTCCATTCGGCATCCAATCATCTGCATTTGTGGGATCCGGATCGGGAACATTCTTTTAAACCATGTTATCTGCATACGTTAGTAAGCACAGGTAGACATATATGGTGGTCGACAACACCCAAACAGTAATCAACTAATAAGAGTCAATCCAACATGTCAATCAGTTCATATAAAGCATGGGATATATGTGTTCATCAAACTATAATCATCTAATCCTAACAATCTTATCCTAGGCACCTAGTCCTTCAACGTAGGTTAACATCATTTTTCAGTTAAGCATTTAGGATAATTAGATAAGCCCGATAGATGATATAAATTTGAAAACTTTCTCCCCCTCAATCAATGACTCATTTTCTGAAAAGTTTAAAAGCGCTGAAGTCATTGATTGAGTTTTCAATTTTTTTTTTGAAAACTCTGAATCTGATTGATTTTCAAGCAACTCATTTACCACCACTTTTGAAAACAACAAATATTTTTCTGAAGAATTTTAGACGGAAAAACATTTGTGTAGGAACAGCAGTCCTTCGACATACTTTCCTCAATTAGTTTTAGGATAAGTGCACGAAAATTTTGAAAATTTGTTTAGCACGGCACTTTCCTTCCTTGAAGAACGGGTTGCTATCTAAAATAATAGCAAACCATAGATTAAGCTCAGGTTACAGTCAGAAATAACTGCAAGCCATATTTTGAGACATGTTTAGAAAGAAATATTTACACCTCCTGCTCGAACTTCATCTAAAGTCCCGTGCCATTATTGAATGACATTTCTAAGACCGTAGATGTTATCGATACCAGAAGACATGTCTTGAGAAAACATATTTTTGGTATTTTTCAATTTTCTGTTTTTATGGGCTTTTGTTGATTTTATATTTTTCTATTTTGTTTTTGATGTTTTTTTTTAAATTATTTACAACGATAGAGAAATAGTTTAAGAAGATGATGATACGAGTACCGAGATAATGAGATCGTTCAGCACTTTTTAGAAGATAGAAGTCATCATCTCTTAAACATTTACCACCAAAGCATTCGAGGCTCTTGAATTGTTGCAAAAACTTAAGCCTTCAAAAAGTGAATCTTTGGTAGCTTCCCCCCAAACCGACAATCCACGTAAAGAGACCATTTCCCCCAAGAAGAAGAAGTGAAGCAAACAGTCTAATTGTATGAAGCTCAAGAACCCGAAGAAGACGATAACACCGAAGTAACATGTTAACACGGATCATTTATGTGGTTATCAAACCCGAAATAAATGATTAAGCCCGATCTCATGAACTTGTTGTGCGTCCCCGATGTACACATAACTCTTCGAGTTTGAGCGGTTGTCAATTCGGAGAACAATATATCAACACCTTCATTTCACCAAATGCACTCCAGCTTATCTAACATATAACCAATCAGCCCATAACGCACACATGTACCCAACAAGAGAAGAGACAATGACATCACAATAACTGGTTGAATCACTGATCTTCTTTGCGGATGTCAACTCCGGAATAACTGATTGTGCGACCCAGATGTACACATATCTCTCCCTTGATGATTGCAATCTCATCGGAATCATCATTACATTGTGTACATGAAGCACTAACCGGAAGCACTTTATCATAAGTCATATAGAAGATGTAAATCAGCAATGTCATCTCACGTTCCAAACATTCTTCTCATATTTCTTCCTATTGAAGGCTGATATACCACATACCAAAAGTATCCAGAGACCACTTCCCCCCAAATGGTTGGAATAATACATCCTTCCCCCAAATAGTTGGAATAGCACACCAAAGGCTACGAGTTCAACACTGAGTTTCTCTACGGTTATGACATTTGTCTTTCCCGGGATTACTTCAATAGAGAATAAGTATTAAGTTCATCACGTGTACTCGTTGTGTGTTTAGATGTATGTCTCCTTCCCCCTTGCTGGTTTTGATACCTCAGAATCAGCAACACATTATTCATGCCAAATACTCTTGAAGTAGAGAAGAACAAACAATTAGCTTAACTGAATCCTGTGAGAATCAATCTACAAAAACTCTCCCTGACTATCTTTACCAACCCATATGTAGACAATTTGAAGTGACCACTGAAGAAGAAAAACCCGATATACCAAACTTGAAACTGAAGTCAAATTCCGCACATTTGTATCTTAAGCTTGCACTTAATGATGGAAGAACGGTGTCGAGAATCTATGCTTTAAGCAAAATTCTAAGTACTCACTACTCAAACAAAGTATGAGACATTAACACCTCTTGCGATTATCCACAATGATATCTGCGTGTGACACTGAGTAAAACAACGTAACTCTATAAAGTGATAGTTAACCAGGTCTTCAACCATAAATCCCGAGTGCAGGTAACTAGATAAACCAAGTCTTCAACTCAAATTCTTAAGCCTGAGCAAGTTATCAAATAAGAACACGCCTTAGTGAAAGTCAACTTCAATCTCAAATAAGTGATAAATGATTAACTCCGAAGTAATCAACTTTTGTCAAATGCCCAACATGTGAATAAACATACAATCGGATGTACATTGACCCACTGAATGAACCGGAACAACTGATTCCTCAACATCAATGCATTCTTCCTAGAGGTATACATGTAGAGATTGATCTGGAAGATTCACAAATTGTTAGGTTCCCATATTCATAACACAAGCATCAATAGAAGAAATAGAGAAGAAGAGATCGGATGAACAAACACACACACACACGTATGATAATATATGAAGATTTATGCGAAGAATGAATGAGTGAATTGAACAACCAACCCTTAAGTGAGGGTTTACAAGCATTATTTATAGGAAGGAACTAGGGCAACATGCAAGTTCCCTTCCTTTCCTTTATGGGCTTGGGCCTAGGCTCATGGGCTTTCTACATAAGCCTTGGCATGATTACAAACATAAAAGCCATATTAAGCTAACTATTACATATTAATTACTAACACTTGAAATCTAGTTTAGGAGTGATTTCAACAATCTCCCCCTAAGTGTTAGTGATTGATAATATTGTAGGATTGAATATATTATTGTGTTGATGATTCGGGTGGTCTTGGATGATCAAAATACATGTTTACCATTTTAGAGAGAGAAACTAGAGAGAGAGGGTGTTCTTGCTAGAGGTTTACACAAAGGAAAGGTTAGATTGAATGAGCACCACCCTTCCATGGATGGAAGGGGTATTTATAGTTGAGACATAACGACCTCCTATCGGCTGTGGATCGTGGATACAGTGGTAAAGACCCGTCCTTCCTCCACGGTGTTGCACTACACTATTCTACGCTACAAATTAACTAATTAACTACTATATAACGTAAATAACTACAAATCTACGAGCTAACATATGCTAGACTATAATTGGGGTGGCCGACACTTTAACATGGAATTTCTAATTCCTAACAATCTCCCCCTAAGGGAGGTCACCCTATGAAATACATTTTGCATCCTAGCATTCTTTCTTTGACATTGTTCTTGAGCTCGAAGACTTGAATTCTTCACTTTCGCAATCTTTGTGCTTTAGTAGCGAATCTTTAAAGTCCGCATTGAATTGTACTTTAAGTGGAGGCCTTTAACTGATCCACATCTTTGATGATCTTCGAGCTTTCTTTGAGATCATCAGCCACAGTAAATCTCTGGATCATCCATAGTTGTGTTGCCTTCATGTGATGTTGTGACTTTTGGACCGACATGCTCACACTTTTGAATCATGACATCTTTCCATCAGAGTAGCGGAAGCCTTTATTGGTTCATGATATTTGCAGCAAGAAGGTAAGCATAGTATGAAATATCGAGCCGTGTTATGTAGATATGCACCACCATGATTTCTTCAAATTAAGTATGGATGTTTGTGAGCATGCGGCTTTGGATTGACCGCTCAATTCGATCACCGCAATCGCCGGGTGTACCTACATACGACGCTTAGCAATAAAGCGCACGAAAGTGTCTTTGATCACTTCGTTGAATTGAGGTACACGCCCACGGTTCCCGTTGATCAAGACAAGTCTTGCTGTGAACATGTAGGATTCCTAAGAATCTCCTTGACGGGGTTTCGTGGTGTTTCAGCTGTTCTCAAACCGTAACGCCTCAAAGAAGACAACACGGAGTGAGTGAACCAAGAATTTAGATTCACCGATTGATGAAAAATGATTTGAACAACAATCGTGTATTGCTTGAAGAAAGAGTTTTGCAATACGACGAAGGTTTTATGAGAAAGATCAATTTTCAATCAAAATACTTTTTGTATTAGAGAATGAGTACACATTCGACGTGCTAGCGAAAAGAAGAGATTCGCACATTGAACGGTTTTTCTAAAAGTATTCGTCAATTCCATTCCTGGACCAAGGTTGATTCAAGATTAAATCGCCCCATCGTTTCTATCCAGTTGTCACAAGCTTGATCTTTAGAAAAGATCTCACATGTCACCCACCAAGAGCTTGTTTGATGTTGGCTCTAGAAGGATTTCCATCTTCATCGTGAATACTTTTACATACCACTCAGATGTTCTGGAAATACCACAAGGATAATGCGTAGGACTCTTAGTATATACTTACTTTCCACATTTAGTGAAACAGCAAGTCTTCAAGATTTTGTGTCCTAATGAGATATTGTGGATGATCTCTTGGCTCTAGACTCAATTGTGCACATTTGGTTCCTATGCCGGAGACTAGGGAGAGGGTCTCCTTCTTCAATATCAACAATCTCTAAGAGAAAGTCGATAGATTATGTCGGTTCCTCGAGAATGAAACAAGCCCTTTAGGAGGAACTTGAGTAGCTTGGGAAGTTAGGTGCGGTGCATCACCGGGTCCATGATGTCTTGTCTTCAATACCGGTGTTACCTTAGTAAACACCAAGAGCATATGTATTGAACCCGGTTTACGCCCTAAGGTTGAATTATTGGAGGCTATTTCTTTTCACCCTTTTCATATTAATTTCTTTTCATTCTTCAACCCTTCATGCTTACCAAGACTTCATAACTAGAACCTTGTTGGGTTTATTCCATTACTAGCAATCGTCTCATCCGCACTCTTCCCATATCTCACTTTTCTCCTTTTTTCAATATACCTAAGGACTCTACACTATCTAGTGGATTGTCCTCGGTAGATCCCTCCTGCTCAAGGGATCGTGGAACGAATACCTAACCTAACCATCCTTATAACACCATGCATAAAGTAAATTGGTCGGTCTTTTGGTATTGTTCTTTCCTTCATGAAACCAATCGAAAAATCATTTGGAAAAACAATCAAGGTACTTGTGATACGAGATCAAAGCATTTTGTACCTTAATAGTTTTGATCATTTTAGAAATGCTCCCCCTCAACATGTGCATATGATATTGAAATTGTTTGGCACATGGAGGCAAGAGTTCTTTGAAATAATTTCTTTGAAATAATTTCATGATCACAATTTTCATAGAAAAAGCCATTTGATTTTCTTGGTAAATTCTCCCCCTCAATATGTGCGTATGATATTTGAAATCATTTTATCACATAGAGGCAAGAGTTCTTTTGAAGCACATTTACGATCACACAAGCCATTAAGAAACCATTTAAAAAACTCAATCAAGGTACTTTATGTTAAAACATAAAAGCATTTGCACCTTGAAACACCCCCAAAATACCGCAGCGGAAGACTGTGTCAATGGGGTGCTACTTCATAATACAAAGTACAAGTTATAGAAAACGACCTCTAAATGAGACGTTTTGAAAAGTTACCATTCGATTAATGAAATCAGAGTTACAAACAATGAGGTCCCAAAGTATAAAACATAAATGTTTCGAATGGTAAATGATAAAAGCATAAGTCTTCAAAATATGTCGTGCGACTCTAAGTTCCATGCAACAGCTATCGTCTTATGTCCTGAGATAAACATGCTAAAGTGTCAACACAATGGTTGGTGAGTTCATAGAGTTTGTTTTGAATAAGTCGAAAAGCCTTTAAAGAATGTTCACACAGCAAAGGCATTGTAAATCCACTCAGTTCCAAGTTCCGCCCATACAAAACTTGCAACCTGTGTGTTTACAACCCACTGCTAAAATATAGTACATTTTATAGTTAAGCACACATATAGACATAATAATTCACATTATTGCACTTAGTGTTGCTCCGTCTATATTGGGAGACTTTCAAGTTGGACTGCTCCGTTTATGTTGGGAGACTTATCATCGTCGAACGAGGGGACTGCTCCATGTACGTTGGGAGACTTATCATCGTCTTATCATGTGAATGAGGGGACTGCTCCGTCTATATTGGGAGACTTACCATCGACTTATCAAGTATAACGCAATCAAGTATAATGCAATCAAGTATAATGCAATCAAGTATAATGTTTTATGTATTTGTAAAAGCATAAAGCCAGTGTTTGAGCATGTATCTCCCCCAAAGAGTTTGTAAAACAAGCATTAAAAGAGTAGGGGCTATGACTCACCTTAATAAATGTGATATCCAATGTATAACGAATCGATGGATAAGCCGAGAAACTTCTACGCGCAACCTAGAATATGTGTTGTGTCTTAGGTTCTATAATAACGAAGTGAATGTATAAACATGCCTTATATAGTTATTACATCAATTATGCTTGGATACTTAACATTTGTGAAGTTGTATAAGTGTTTACGTTTCTTATATTTAAGTTTTCCCCGTCTATATCTACCCGTTATTTCTAAACCGTAATTGATCACGACTCGGTTTTTATGTCCTCGGAAAGGTAATTGAATGTACTAAACAGATTAGCGGGACCTACTGCCCCAGAAATTATTTAACTAACGTGAAATTACCAATTTACCCTTGGATGTACTAGTTATTTCAATCAGCAGCAAACTGTCTCATGGTTTTTGGTTATAAGTCGAGTTATACAACTCCATTTAACGCACGGCCAGCGGCCACGTTCAAGTTAGGGTGTTAGCTACAACTTTTATTCTTTGACCAATAGTTGGTTATATGCAAGTTTTATGAGCTTTACTCGTTTGAAATCTGTTACTCAGATTTGGACACGTTTAGCCGTTTTGGCTCTAGTTTATTCATCGGGATGAGTTACGGCACGAGCCACCTGGAAAAATGACCAAAATACATTTATCTATAATCCTATGTTATTACCTAAGTTCCTCAGACCACTGATATTTCCCAGTAATTACGTTTACAGCGCCTGTCCAGTTTCTGTTTTGCAATACTAGTCCTTTTGACGATTTCTAGTGGTTTAGTCCATTTATCCAAGCACAATCAACCATAATAAGCATATAAAACATATTACATACATGAAATACCAGTATTTACAGAAATCAAATGATAACATAAAAGTTTGCTTACAATCCTTGTGATGAAATTTAACTAGAACCATGAACAAGAACACTAAATTCTAAACCCTTTGAACCAAAACCCTAGCTTCCAATCCTTCAATACAATTCTTGCAAACCTTTGCTAGCCTTGATATAACCCTTGTGAAAACCTTATGAATCCAGCCCTAGTACCCTTGTGTAGCTCCTAATTCAACCATGGAATCACCAAATAAACTTAAGATTCATGTAGAGAACAACTAAGCCTTCAACTCTTATGTGTAACTTGGAACTTGGAAATCAAAGATGAAGGGTTGTGTGATTTAAGTGTGTCTCGTTAATGGTGATGAGAAAAGGAAGAGAATGATCTTGCTATTTATAGTAAGATGAGGAGGTTAAAGATGTAGGATATTTCTTAGACTTAAGTCTTAAGTTTAAGACTTAAGACTTAAGTAACTTAACACATGTATAAGCTTCCTATGTAAGTTTCATGTCCTTATCATGGTAATCACTTATAAAACGCCCCATGTGGCTTAAATTTCGTTCAAGGCCTATCTAGGATGACTAGATATGAGTTTCTTGGTATTATCTTGTTTACGGAGTGGGTTTTGGACCCGTTAATTGCTAAATGTAAGCCGTAAAGTCACGAAACTTAAAATCGGGTATCCAAATAATATGAATCTTGTAAATATGTTAAAACTTGTTAATATACTCCATATAAGCATATTAAATGAGTGATAAGTTCTATCGGGTTTCTTAAACGCTGCTAAAACTGGAAACGCGGGTCTAAAACGCGCAAATCGCATAAAACGCAAAACTGGAAAACGTAAAATTCCAAAACTTATGAAAATGTCACGGAAAGTGAAAAACTTATATTTCTCTTGTTTGTAATGTTTTCGGACATATCGGGATGCCTAAAGGTCGTTTAAATCTAAACGTAAATCTCAGACACGGTTTCGTTTATGAAATTTGCAAATTATCGACTAAAATAGGTTAACTTACAAGATTAGTGTCAAATTATCGGATTATTACTAAAATATGTTAACTTACAAGAATATGAAATAAAAAATTTTGGTGATGAATAGTAAAAATGAATAGTAACAAACCCTTTGGTGAATAGTAAATATGAATAGTGACCCAAAATGCATTATGTAATTGAAATTACATTTTTATGATCCCAATCGATTTAAATCATTTAGAAAATTTAGAGAAAGACGTGGCAAGATTCAATTTTGAAAGATGACAGATAAGGACCATTTTAAGACATTAAAGATTGTTAGTGTCAGGTATGATAGTTTTTAAGAGATCTTTTAAGTAAAACAAAACAATTTCACAATCAAACATGAACAGAAGAAATTTCATTTTGAAAGACCTTGATTCTAAAGAAAAAAAAATCATACCATGACATAACATTAAATCTTTAGATCACCACTTAATAACGTACAAACCGGAACTTTTATGAATAAATATTGTATGAAAATATTATATTTTAAATCACTCTCCCCCTCAATCAATGACAGAAGTCAATAATTGAGTGACTTAGGTTTTGATAAAAAGAAGTTCGGTGATTTTCAAAACTTAGTTCAATTTAATTTCAAAACAATATTTTTCCATTTTCAAAACAATTTAACCAAATTATTCAAAATTTTTTAAAAATGGTATCCTGCACAAAGATACGTTAGGTGGTTGAGAAGCTTCCGTTGTTGTTGTTTGTAGGGTTTGGAAGAAAACCGTCTGTCGATGCGGTGAGACTTCTTCTTACGTTGCATTTTGAATGCCAACGAGGTCAAATTAAGCTCCGTTTCTTCAATCACTTAGAAAACCATCGCTAATCCAAAGAGACCTCTTACGTTGCATTTATGCCAACTCTCCATAGAAGTCCAATTAAGCTCGCTTTCTTCATTTGTCAACCCAAGAAATAGTTACCCTTTTCCTTTCGGCATCCAATCATCTTCAATTGTGGGATCCGGATCGGGAACATTCTTATAACCAATATACCTGCATACGTTAGTGAACACACATACAAATATATGGTGGTCGACATCACCCAAACAACAATCGACTAATAAAAGTCAATTCAACATGTCAATCAGATCATATAAAGCATGGGAATTATGTGTTCATCAAACTTTAATCATCTAAACCTAACAAACATATCCTAGAAACCTAGTCCTTCAACATAGGCAATTATATTTTTTTCGAGATAAACACGTGGGATAATTAAGAAAGTCCGTTAGATGATATAAATTTGAAAAATATTCTTCCCTCAATCAATGACTCTTTTTCTTGAAAAGTTTTAAAAAGGTGAAGTCATCGATTGAGTTTTTATGATTAATACGAAAACTCGATCCCGATTGATTTTTCAAGCAACTCATTTTACCACCATTTTGAAATACAACAAATATTTTTCTGAAGAATTTTAGACGGAAAAACATTTGTGTAGGAACAGCAGTCCTTCGACATACTTTCCTTAAATTGTTTTAGGATAAGTGCATGATATTTAGAAAATTGGTTTAGCGCAGCACTTTCCTTTCTTTAAAAACGGGTTGCTATCTCAAATAATAGCAAACCATAGTTTAAGCACGGGTCATAGTCAAGTAATCGCAAGCCATCATTTGAAGCGGTTTACGATCAAATAATCGTAAGCCATATTTAGAGACATGTTTTGGAAAAGAATATTTACACCTCTGCTCGAACTTCATCTCGTGGTCCCGTGCCATTATTTAATGACATTTCTAAGACCGCAGATGTTATCGATACCGTAAGACATGTCATGAGAAAACAATATTTTTGGTATTTTCAAATTTTCCGATTTTATGGGTTTTGAAGGTTTTATATTTTCTATTTTCTTTTGTTGGTTTTCTATTTTTGTATTTGGTTTTTTGGTTTTATATTTTGCATTTTGCTTTTCGAAAAAAATATATACAAAGATAGAGATGATGATATAGTATAAGAAGATGATGATATGAGTGCCGAGATAAGGATATCGAATACCCGTTGTAGAAGATAGAAGTCATCATCTCTTAAACATTCACCACCAAAGCTTCCAAGGGCTCTTGAATATAAAGAAATTGAACCATCCGAAAGTGAGACTTTGGCGACTTCCCCAAACCAAAATCCATTAGATGAGCGATTCAAGCTCTATTTCAAGCTTGGCTTAGCCAGTGCAGAGAAGCACACCATTATCATAAAACCCATTGCTCCTTTTAAGACCGATAATCGAGATTCTTCATTCGGGTTATATCATCCAATAGAACAACGACAACATATCATCCCACATATTAATAATCTTCTCATATTTCTTTTCTCGACGTCTCAAGCGATCCATTCCAAAAGGTGTCAAGAGAACAATTCCCCAAGTAGTTGAATTGATGCGGTCGGTCTCTTTGTATAACGCCAAGAACTCTCCGAATACACATCATGAGGGTAATGAAGAACACCTCCCTATGTTCACATCTTTCGTCCACGATGAATGTGTATGAAGCTCAAGAACCAAGTACACCAATATCCAAGAACATCATGCCCGGACGAAAACACCTCCCAATGTTTGTGGTAAACAATGGCTTTCTTCCACGATGATCGTGTATGAAGCTCAAGGACCCGAAGTACACATTCCTCAAAGAGAGAACAACCGATAACATTGAAGAAGCAGGCCGAATCACTGATTATCTCTGCGGATGACAATCTCTGCGGATGTCAACTCCGGAATAATTGATTATATCTCTAAATCACTGATTAAGCCCTCAAGTGAGACAACTGAGTGCCCCTAATGTACACAGTTCTCTCTCCCCTGATGATTGCGATAACATCGAGATCATCACACACTTGTGTACCTCTTATATCTTCAGAAACTTTCACTAACATCTCTTCCCCCACATAGTTGGAATAAGAACACTAAACGCCTTGATGAGTAAGACCTTGAGTTTCTCTGCGGTCATGACATTTGTTTTCCCGGGATATCTTCAATCACTTAGAAGAATTAAGTCCATCAAGCTTACTCGCCATGAGTCAAACCTTGAGTTTCTCTGCGGTAATAACATTTGTCTTCCCGGGATATCTTCAATTACTTAGTTGTATTAAGTTCATCAAGTTTACTCGCGTTTAGATCGTGTCTCCTTCCCCTTGCTTTGGTTTTGACACTTGTAATCAAGAACTCTTTGTAAGCCCGTATACTAGAAATTTGTAGAGAAGAACACTTGAACTCTTGTGGGAATCAACTTGTCAAGAATATGAGCAAGTCTAATTGGGATTAAATTCGACATATCACTCTCCCTAATTAGTGCTCTCCCATAAACCGACAATCTATTTGATAAATGCCCATATTAAGAAGAAGTCTTTTGATAATCAAATGCAACTCGTCTTTTTGTCTTCTAACATGTAGCGAGAGAATGTAGAACCGATCAGACTCGACCTTCTTCAAGATTGTTCGGTTGGGAATAGATAGTTAACATCTTCAACTCACACCAAAAGCATCTCACCAAAAGCATCCCAATTAACTTACATCTTGCAAATCCCTTAACTAAAATCCTCCCAATCAAACAAGAACGAAAGATGTTCATCAAGGAAATCAAGAATCGGGCCGCAACGAACACACAAGATGGTAACACCAAACTACCAATCACATCAAACAAGAACAGATAGATTGTTCAGAATCATCATGTTGATGTATACGTGAAGCATTAACCGGAAGCACTTTGTCGATAAACTCATCAATCCGAGTGAAGATGTCAACCAACGGCTCTTAAAAGAATAACTCCATGTGAAGATGACCCGATAAGAAGAAGCTCGGTTCTTACATGAGTTAGGAGCCGTTTGACCCTATATTCTCAAATATCAATCAACCATGCAGAATTATCACACTTCTTCTCCCCCTCAAGAATTGCATACGGAGTTGCCATTCTTGATTAAATAAGTGAAAATCATCCGAATGTTCTATTCGCACTTCTCTCCCGCAAAATCAGCACATGATGTCGCCATCTTCATTATAGTAGAGCAAGTTGAATAAGAAAACAATCAATGATAGCCCGGTTCACTTGATGACTGAATCTCATGGAAAAAGTATGAAGCATGTTGATGAGAATGGTCATAATAAGAAGATTTCTCTTCTTCAGAAGATAATGTGCAATGAAACATACACATTTCTTTTCTTTGGAGTACGAGGCCTGAACTGATGTGAACAGACGTCATAAGAAGATTTCTCTTCTTCAGAAGATAATGCACTGAAACGTACACATTTCTTTTCTTTAGAGTACGAGGCATGAACTGATGTGTTCATACGTCATTATCTCTCTCTTTTCACCTCTCTTAGCAAAACATGTAATCAACCCATTATCATTCAGTAGGCTCTTTGTAGTGACGGTGATGGAGAAAACCCGATATAATGAATTTGACCTCAAGTAAACTACCCCGAACTCGTGACTTAAACTTGCACATATGTAACCAAGAGCGTGCCGATTTCCATTAGCATCTCTAAGTACTCTCTATGTACTCTATACTCTTCAACCAACCAACCATCAAGTATAAGACGTACATTACCTCTTGAAAATCCACAATTGAATGTGACACTGAGCACTACAACGTAACTCCTTAAAGTGATAGTTATTTTGTGGTGGTAAGAGCCCAATTCCCCCAAGTGGTAAAAGAAAAAGTAAAAGACACCCAACAATAACTAGATTTCCAAGTCTTCGTTTATGATAATAAGCTCGAACAAGGATCATGAAGAATCTTCATCCAACCATCCCCGATACCTTCAGATACTAAGTACACTCGCCCGTGATAATTCACTTCAACCTCAAATAAATAATACTGAATTAACCCCGTTGTCACATCTTCTGGTTAACTGCTCAAATCTAGCCTTCTTTGACATTTAATCGAACTTTGATAATGGTTTCATCCCGACCATGGTTAAAAGCACATAACCCCGTAAAACCAAGTAATAACCAAACTGCCATGATGAATATCCAAACACACATCCAATTCATGAAGTACACCCTTTTTTCCCTTCTTCGAAGTAAAAACCGTAACACCAGCATCAGAAAAGATCCCGAAATACACTTTCCTTTTCTCCAGGATGGTTCCATCAATACGGGATTTTACAATTCTATGGTTTAAACCGAGAAATAGTTTCTTTCAAGGATTTTACAAAACCAAGAATAAACCGTAAGATCCGAAATGCACTTTACTAATACCGGATGTTTCCATTGTCACGGATTTTACATGTCTATGATTTAAACCGAGAAATAGATTCTTTCGCGGGATTTTACAAATTCAAGACAAAACCGTAAACAATGTTATCTTGAATGAGTTGACAACTTTGGTTTCAGTGAATATCTGTTTTAGGGGAACATGCAGCGGTTTTAACAACAATTCTTTACCCAAATGTAGACAACTTCACAAACCATACTAAGTCAAGTAGTATATACTACTTCCCTGGAGGTTAACCGTAAAACATCAAAGTACACATTTCTCCCCCATGATGGTTTCGAACTTTCGGAAGCATCATAACGTGTACGACCATTTGCATGAGAAGTTCTTGTCATAAGCAAACACCTTGAAAAATCATGACTGAAGTTGAAGATTCTTGAAAGATTTTGCTTAGACTGTGAAGTATCATTGACGTTCTTTGGCGTCGAATAACCCAAGAGAATTGCTGTAAATGAACCTCTTTTGATTCACCGGCTAATAGTAATGACCACATATGGGATAGCATTTTGTGTCAAAATACCGCATAAAAACCCGTAGTCATTTTTCACTTTTTCGCTCAAGCCGTGAATTTATGTATCCTTCGTAAAAATTCATCAAACCAAAAATACCAATCTTGAATACCAAATCAAACATATATCCGTATATTTGATATGTACATTTTTAAATATACAAACAAAATTTCATATGTAATATCCTCGAGGAAATTTCAAATGTAATTTTGTTCAACTGTAATCCATTTTTTTTTAAATATGTACTCCATTTGAATACGGATATTTAGGATATAATTGGTTTGATATGTGTGTTAGTCAATCCATTTCCCTCATCACATTTGAATGTCAGCCCATAAACGATTGAAACTCAAATCCCAATATCCAACTTAAAATGATATCCAGATCCACTAAGTAAGGCAAAGCCCATTGCAAATTGTGTGATACCTTATTTCTCAGCCCAAGACGAATCAGTATCCAGTCAAAGAAAGTATAACCGTATATAAAAACTGATACCCTAAATATTCTCACATTAACCCTAAGCAGATATCTTCTCAAACATTCGCCTACCACCAAACTCTCTCTCAAAGAAAAACTGATCTTAAAATATTTGTACGCTTAAAAACTCATCTCACCATCCTTCACAAATCTTAAAAACGCATCACCCATCAAACAATCATAACCGAATACTAACCCGTACCTTTACCTTGATATTCTATTACAACATAAGTTTGAATCAAGAAAGATGAAGAGCTTAAAGATCCTTTGAAGGGGGTCTCGGGTAGGTGTAATTTCCTGTTTTTGTAATTCGTATTTGGTCAAATAACGAGAAAAAGGTTAGAGGAATAACAAAATTGTTGTTATCTCTTAACCCTTTATTCGAAAATAATCGAAGCTATGCTTCAAAAACATGATTGATGCTGATATTAATTCGTGAGATAGACCTTGAATCGTCTTGATGTTGCTTTATATACCACGAATTAATGAGCTGAGATCACGTAATTAATTTATTTATTTGTAAAGTCGAGTCTTGGTAGATTGTTGAGAGTTGGGAGTGATGTGGGGTGTCATTAGATAGAAGGTTTTGATTTTGGTTTAGGATACATGGACTAATTTTTTTTGGAGTCATCATACAAGTCGTGTTATGATTTTTCATTTGGCTCATTTGATTGATGAAGTTATATCGAGGTCGTGTTGTTGAAATTTGGTATAGTGGTTGTGGTCGAGGTCAATTCTTCATCTCATCTTCATTTCTGTCGTGACAAGTCAAGTCGTTTATTTATTTATTTATTTTGAAACAAGTCGCTAGATAGACGCAAGTCGCTACGACTAAGTCGCTAGCTGCAGTTGACTAAATAGTCAACATGCTTTGAGTACACAAATAACAGGACAAGTCGTTATATTAAAAAAACATTGCATCTGGACTCTAAGACAAGTCGCTATGAAGAGACATATGACCATTTTATCCGAACAAGCTGTAAAACCCAGAAAATGACTTAAAAGCTGCTTCTTATAACCCATTTTTGACCCAGTTTGACTTGTTAAAAAACAGACCAGGTGTCCACGAATATATCACGGTTAAAGATTGGTACAATAAAAACATAGGTAGATGGTATTACTCATATCTGTTATGAACAAAAAAAATGACACAAAACAGACATTGTAAACTTTGTTCGGACCACGATTTTTTGACCAAAAGGATACAACGAAAGCATGTTAGAAACTGTTTTTACACAATAACAGGACAAAGAATTTTCCGACCACAAACACAGTACTAAAACAGTTTTAACAATAATCAAAAGACCACAACAAATCACTACAACACAATAACCTTGGCTCTGGTACCAATTGTAGGATCGAATATATTATTGTGTTGATGATTCGGGTGGTCTTGGATGATCAAAATACATGTTTACCATTTTAGAGAGAGAAACTAGAGAGAGAGGGTGTTCTTGCTAGAGGTTTACACAAAGGAAATGTTAGATTGAAATGAGCACCACCCTTCCATGGATGGAAGGGGTATTTATAGTTCTGAGACATAACGACCTCCTATCGGCCTGTGGATCAGGGATACAGTGGGTAAAGACCCGTCCTTCCTCCATGGTGTTGCACTACACTATTCTACGCTACAAATTAACTAATTAACTACTACATAACGTAAATAACTACAAATCTATGAGCTAACATATGCTAGACTATAATTGGGGTGACCGACACTTTAACATGGAATTTCTAATTCCTAACAAATATAAACATTGAAGGTGCTGATGTAATAGAAGATTTGACGTCTTCTGACATTCTTCTTTCTTGTGAGAAGAATTGCCTCGATTCGAACAATCTCCCCAGTGTAGAGAAATTGTTTCCTTTGAAAATTTCTGCTTTGACGTCATCATTTTCTTTGTTATGTGATCTTTGTTCTTTGTGATGGTAGTGATAGTATGTTGTTGTTGTCTACTTCAGTCCGCTCCGTTGCTCCGGTGTCTCCACGTCTTTCTCCAACATGCTCACACGCTCTTTAACGTTGGATTTCATCTTGATGTAGTTCTCTTAGTCTTTAAACTTTGTAGATTCTTTGACTTGACGAAGAATCATTTTGACTTTGTGTTGCCTTTTGAGAGAACTTCTATTAGTGATGTTGTTGGTATGAGCATGTGGAGAATCTTCACGATCGATCCGCTCGAGCTTCCATAAGAAGAAAACATAAGAATGGTTAGTGATAAGCGGTTCCGGCTTACAAGTTTGAACTTGAGAGTGTTAACGACATAGTGTGAAAACACAACTCTAATTCTCACAAAGGTCGTTCTGAACCGGAGTCCCACAAGTGAGATAACGCGATGTCAAAGTACACCTATAGTTCGGATGAGTCGTTGAGGTACACGAAGCATCACCTCACGATGTAGACCGTTTGAGACACACTAAGCGTAATCCACGGGGAGTTACCGAAGTGACTGCTTGTCGAGGTTTGTTTGATGTTGACCACGGCGGGAGTTTCCATTCAATCACCGAGGATCACTATTGTGAACCTCTCATAAATGTTCTCGACAGTTGCTAAGATCTATGAAGGACACGATAATGTATCACTTGCGTCCTTATTGTTGAGCGACAAGTGATAAAATGTCAAGTGTACCTAAGAGATCTTTTGATGAATCTCGTGGCTCTAGACTCAATAGTGCGCTTTGGTTTTCTGAAGCGGAGACTAGGGAGAGGTCTCCTTCTTCAATACCGGCAATCTCTAAGAAAAGCCGATAGTTTACGTAGGGTTCCTGTGAGAATGAAACAAGCTTACATTGAGAGAAACTTGAGTGGCTAAGAAGGTTTAGTGCATGCGTCCTTTGGGTCCATGACGACTTTGATCTTCAATACGGTGTCATCAAGTGACAACCAGTAGCATATGAATTGAACCCGGTTATACGCCTAAGTTGAATAATCTGGAGGGCTATTTCTTTTCACCCTTTTCTTTGCTTTTCTTTTAATTCTTCAACTCCTTCTTTCTTGATTCTCATTTCTCCTTTTATAATCATACCTAAGGACTTCTAATTCTAACTGTTGGTGGTGTCCTTGGGTAGATCCCTCCGGCTTTGGCGGATCATCGGACGGTTATTCCAAACCTTAGTCACCTTATAACTCCATGACTAACCTATGTTACCATAAAACCATTTTCTGTTGAAAGATTTCTCAAAGTGTTTATGAATAAGAAACATTTTGAAACACTTCGAGAGTTTTATTTAGTAGAAATACTCCCCCTCCACACGTGCTTAAGTATTTTTACATAAATCTGTACGGTGAGAGGAGAGCGCACACTTTTGAATTGATCAACTCAAGATAGACAACCCCCGCGAGACACGGTTATGTTGAATAGTTAAAGAGTTACATTGTCAGCTTTTAGGTGACAACTAGCTCTAATAACTTCCTTGAAGGTGTGGACAATCCTCGAAAGGTTGTCAAACCCGTCAAAGTTCATGTCTACCAAGAGTTTCTCGAATGGTACAATCTACTCGGACAAGTCCTTTGCGAGACACGTTTACATCACTAGCGAACTAGCTTGCAATTATTACCCATCCCAGCCAAGTCTTTTCGAGTTACTAACATTTAAGATCTCATCAATTCATTGGTTAAGTCTTTTCACACGATGATTCATTTTCAATTTCACAACATATTTCTTATCACATAATTTTCTCCCCTCAAAATGGCATATAAATGTTATTTTGACGAAATTTGATATCGAATATGTCCATTTCGAGTTTTGTGGGAAGATTACCACGAAGAACAATTTGTGAACAAAGTTTTTAAGCAAATACTCCCCTCAACAAGTGATATAAACTTTTGAGGTTTTGAAAATCATAAGGGAAGTACTTGTTCTTTTGAGCAAAACCTTTTAAAAGTGAAAGGTTTGATAAGTTTTACTCAAAAGTAAGAAGCTTTCGCTCCTTTTATAAGGATTGTGGCAGGCGTACCACGAGGTCCTTTCATTACAAGTACGGGTTGTACAACTGTTATGTGTGCACAAGCCATTATGAATAAGTCAAGCAGACAAAATCACAATCAAGAAAGTTAATAGTGTACCCAATGATTACGCATGACCGGCTACTTTACGAGGGCGTTGGGATGTCGAATCGAAAGCATGGTCTTCCTCCCATATAGCTCTCCAACCGTTGCATCTGATCCGATGAATCAACCTTTCATCAATCCTAGAGATAAACCGATGAACATCCTTGCGATCCTTTGAATTCCAACTCTTCGTCTGAATTATACCCAACTCAATGTCCTTCAATCGATATGCCAATCTATCTCGAACCATCTTCAGGGTGGCGTCATAGAACTTGTGAATTTCATTGAAAGCCATGAAGCAAGTATGATGATTTCCACTTAGGTAGACAAACCCAAACTTTGGTTTATGAACGATTTTGTACTGAGGTTCTTGATTGATTTCGTTGAAGTGTAAAAGTGATGTAGTGATATTTGAGTTGTTTTTGGTAAGATTCGACCCCGAGGTGGAGATCTTCAACACGCTCTTAGATTAGATGCGTATGAAAACAAGGAGTGCAGTAATGCACTTGATCGACTCTCGGTTGAGGTTCGAGTTGGGGCTCGGCATGTCATGATCCTCACCACCGGTGTATGTAGAGTGATTACGGTTTTCTCCATTGGTGGTGTGGTTTCGAAACCCTTGGTTGATCGGATGGTGGTGGTTGTGAAGCTTGTTGTGTAGTGGTGAAAACACCTTAACCATTTGTCGAATCATTGGATGGAGTTGCCTTCTTAACATTTTGTTGTTGACTTAGTTGTTTCTTTTGTTGATGGAGGTGATGATTGAGATGATGATTTGGGTTTGGTGGAAGTGTCAAAGGTGGTTCGAAAGACTGTTGAGGTATGTGTGTTGGATTGTCAACTATGTAGTTGTCGATTCCTTCTTTAACTTTTCCTCTTGACTCTAGCGACTTCTTGACCTCTTTTCGCATCATTTCCACTTGACCACCAAATTATCATCATCGGTGACTCTTTCATCCTTATCATGATCGTAATCTCCTTCGTCATATATTTCCACATCTTCACCATGCTTTTCTTCTTGCGGTTGTTTTAGTTGTTGTTGTGGTTGCTTCATTTCAACAGTTGTAGTGACGGTGACACCACGATCCTTACGGGTTGATTAACCGGATCGGATGGGGTAAGAGTTGTTTGCAATGGATCTTCCATAAGTGGAGGACTCTTGCTTGACCCTCACCTTGCCGGGTTGATTAACCGGAAAGGTTGAAGCATGGTATTCCATCCTTTTACGCTTTAATGTCTTATGAAATTGTATTTCCTCATCCATTGAATCATACTCATCATCGGGATGACTTTGTGAGCATGAATTTGAATGGATGTTGCGAAGGATGTCCACACAATTACGCAAGATGATTATGAGCATATGAAGTTGTTGAAGACGACATGGAGATTGTTCTTGCCAATTGTTTTATCGTATCCAGCTAGGAATGTGTTTGCCATCGAGAGCTCAGCTGGGGCATTGATGTTTGCTTGATTTGCAACCATTTTGTGATCTGAAAGACATTAGACAAAAAGACAAACATGTGGAAACACAATGTGTTTGTTTTAGTCGATTTATTATCTAATTCCTTGTTTTATGGTAACATGTTTATGTTAGTTACAAGTCCTAAGTCACATTTGTCCAATTGTTTGAAGTTGATGTGATAAGTTACGTGAGCGTGTTAATTTTGAAATTTCAAAGTCCAAATCTTCACTTTACACACAACATGTTAACTTTTGTAAGCATAAGCGTAACATTAGACATTAGTGACTTATGAGTAACATTTAACAAGTAACATATGCGTAATAGGCCAAAATGTAGTGAGCGATGATTTATGTGTAACAAGGATCCTTATGCGTAAGAAAGGAGCTTATGCGTAAGAGTAAGCTAAAGCGTAAGACCAAGCTTATGCGTAAGAGTTTCTTCTGCGTAAGACAAGTTCAAAGGCTTTAGGCTTATGCGTAGGAATAAGCTAGATGTTATGCGAAAAGTTTACTCGTAAGAGTAAAGCTTATGCGTAACAAGCCTTGTTTACGAATATCTTTCCAGATCTACGCAAAATCCACTGTAGACCTCTTATGCGTAACGTGTTAAACATAAACATGAAAACATGATTACAGTTTATTCCAAACATCTTATAGATCACAAAACAAGCACAAGAACATATCAGATACACACACAAAGACTTAGGCGTAAAATTTCTTAAACCCTAAACCCTTAATCTATCGTAAGAGATATAGCCACACAAATCAAACAAGAATGTTTACGGGTGTCCTAGATGTCATATGAGTGCAATGGAACAAGATTTAACACATTTCCACCACGAATCGGAAGATTCATGGGAGATGAACCCTAAAACCTAAAACTTAAATTCTTACAGTTTAGATGTTTACGGGCTAATTTAAAGGTTCAAATCATGCATATATACTTATTCTAACACTTTCTTGACCACCTAATAACATATCACGAATAGAAAAACCCTAAATGAGCGCAAGAACCCTAGAATTCAAATTAATGAAATTTAAGATTACGGATGGTTTTGGACGATTGAAACAAGTTTAATAGACACTAAGAAAGGTTTTAACATAACTCATTTCAATCCAAACACTTTAATGCATAAACACCCAATTCGTTCGGTGAACAATTTTCCAAAATCGGTTTAAAGAGTTTTAACCGTTGGATTTGAAAGATTTTTGAAATCCTTGTTTAGAATCTTGATCAAAACAATTTAGAACTTATAGATTATGAAAGGCTTGAGCGGATTTTGAAGATTTGATTTGGGTCGTTTGATCTTGGTGGTTTAGGAGTAAATGCACATGAGGTGGTGCATTGAATGTGTTATGTGAATGATTTTGTTAAAATTAATTTGCCAATTTGACACATTCAGTCCCTCAACCTTAAAGAGGTTCCAACCAAGATCCTTTAACTTCCGTTTAGGTTAGACAAAACACTTGTAAGGCAAGAAACTTAACGATACTCCCCCTCGACTTTTGAAATAATGAATTTTGAAAACATTTGAGTCTGAGGGGAGTATTTGACAAGAAACGTATCCACCATTTTAGAAGAAACAACATATTTTAGGTAACATGCAAGTACAAGGTTTTATGAAACGAAAATATTTACTTTCTCCCCTCAACACTTGTTCGGAAAATAATGAAAGTTTTGATAGAACAAGGTGTTGATCAAGATTTGTACTTGCCATGTTTGAAAGAAATTAGATAGAAGAATATTTTTGAATTTTATCGATTTTATATTTTTGTATTTTGTTTTGAAAATATTTACAAAAGAGGTTTTGGTGTTTGGTGGTTTTAAGAATGTTTTAAAAGTTCATCCGGTTCCTCTGAGTCAAACACCGCATACCAATCCGGTGGACCAACTCATTAAACCTAGCGGGAGCTAAGGCTTTGGTGAGAAGATCGCGATTGGTATTCGATACCATAAAGTATAATTCAACGGTACCACTTTTCCACGTGCTCCTTGATGAAATGATATCGAAGATCGATGTGCTTTGATTTGAATGTTGAACGAGTTGCGAGATCGCAATAGCACTCGATTGTCGCGATACATCGGGATTACATCAAATCGTAACCATAGTCTTTGAGTTGTGTTCTCATCCAAATGACTTGAGCACAACACGCCGACATGGCTACATATTACGCTTTGGTTGAGGACGGTGATGTACAATCCTGCTTCTTGATTGCCATGACACCATTTTATCACCAAGAAATTGTAATGCTCTGAAGTACTTTTTCGTGAATCTAAGCATCCTGCGTGATCGGCGTCGAAAAAGCTATTAGTTCAAAACCGAATCCTTCGGATACGGATCCCCAAGTTAATGGTTCCCTTGATGTATCGGAGGATTCTTTTAGCCTCGAGAGGTGGGTTTCGATTGGTCTCGTGATAGCGGAGCAAAGATATCTGGCAAACACAATATCGGGCACGCTAGTTGTTAGATACATGAGAGACCCAATGATACTACGGTATTTGGTAGGGTCCACCAATTTCCCATGTAAATCGTCTAGTTTCTTGGTATGAGCCATTGGTGTGGCATAGGTGTCACGGTTTGCATTCCAAATTTGTTTAGAAGTTCAAGGGCATATTTGGACTGACTTAAGAAAATACCACGGGGTGATTGATGAACTTGCATTCCGAGAAAGAATGTGAATTCACCTATCATTAACATTTCAAAATGTTTTGTCATTAGTTTTGCAAAAGCATTTGATTATTTTAAATGTGTTGACCCAAAAATGATGTCATCCACATAGATTTGAATGATTAAGATGTGATCCCCGTGATATTGTATGAAAAGTGTAGGGTCGACCGAACCTTTGGTGAAATTATTGGCAATGAGGAAGGATGATAACTTATCGTACCACGCCCGAGGAGCTTGTTTGAGTCCGTACAGAGCTTTGTTCGGTTTGTAAACATGGTTCGGGAACTCGGGATCAACGAATCCTTACGGTGGTGACATAAACCGTTTCTTCGGTTGCCCATTCGAAAATCGGTTTTGGCGTCCATCGAAAGACCGTTATGTTCATGTGTGCCGCGAACGCTAAAAATATCCGAACGACCTCAAGGCGAGCAACCGGGCGAATGATTCTTCAAAGTCAATACCTCTTCACATGTCTATAACCCTTAGCCACTAGGCGTGACTTATTTACGATTCGTTCCTTGACATCAATTTGTTTTCCAAATCCATTTGAGACCAATGGCGTAGACCCTGTTGGTCTTTCAACCAGTTCCATACTTCAAGGCGTTTAAAGCGATTGAGTTCTTCTTGCATGGATTCAATCCGGTTGTCTTTTGTCATTGCGTCTTTAATGTTTTAGGTTCGATTAGCGGACGGTGAGTGCATAAATGCAATGTTCACCATCGTGTGAAGACGTTGTCTCGTTCTGTTGGTTGATTCGGGTTACCAATAATATTCTCAAGAGGATGGTCTTTTCTCCAACGATGTGTAGAGGGTTGATGTTGGTATACATTGTGCGATTTGGAGGATTCAAATGGCTTGTAGATGATTCCGTAACATCGGTGCGATAGTTTCATTAGCAAGCGGGTTAAAGAAGGCATTTGGATCAAAATCTGCGGTGGGGTACTTCATTGTTGAACATCATCAATTTGGTTCGGCGTCGTTGGATGCGGTTTGTTCAAGCTGTTGTTGTAGAGTCAATGGTGGTGCTTCTTCAAAAGTAGTTGTTGTAGCAGTGTATCGGTATTGGAATATGATCGGGTTGAGCGGTGAAACATTGGATACACACGGAGCACGTTCATCAATATCATCACTAAGCAGAGGAGCAAATAGCTTTTCCATTTGTTGACGAGTAAGTTGGGGGCTTGGTTCGGTGATGATGGGGTTTGAGGAAGTTTAAGCGGTTGTGACCGGGTTCCAAGTGTTATGCTCGAAGCCATTGTGAATATAAGTTTTGTGAAGTTTAGAATCGACTTCCCCCAAACCGACAAGCTGTCTTTAGCGATTTGAAACTTTGATGTAGTAGACATTTCCTCTAACTTTTGAAAGTTTTCGATGTCGTGGAATTTGTAGATGAGCGATAAACCACACAATGTGAATCGACTAATTGCGGAAAATCGGTTCGAGGGTAACATGCCGAAATCAACAAGATCTTCTCACATATGTAGATGCTTCACATCAAACAAACAACGAAAGACGAAATGAAACGACTTTCCCACGATGTTGTGGTCTTCGAATACTAATCACACGTGAATATGCAATAACTCGATACTAAGACCGTGTGTGAGGCATCATAACATCATATTTGGGTAACTTCACACAAGATCACCCATGAAATTGAGATGATAACACCAAAGTGAGACGTTTGAGCCACGGATCGTCTTATTTCTTCCCTAATTGAAGAAATTCAAGAAGGCATTGGGTTTTCGCAAAGAAGCATGTGGAAAAACAAGGAAGCAATAACCACCTACACTCTCTCCCCTCAATGTTTTCAATGAATCGAAATCATACACCACGTATGTTGATGATGAATTGAAGACAATGAAACCATGTATAAGGAGGCAATGAAACCATGTATGTTCAATTAATCGAACAAGTGTGAAGTACCATAAATATCTCGAGATAATCAACTGCGATAAAACTTCTCTGTTCATAATGTTGATCATCGGTTGTGTCATTGTTGTTGAAACAGTTTGATCTTTTGTTTTCAAAGATTCGATTGGAGGTGCATCTACGACAATGGTTGTTGTTGTAGATTCGAGTGTATCAAAAATTAGAGTATGATCGGGTTGTGCGGTGAAACATTCGATACATCGAAGCACGACTTTAGAAAGACTCTTTAACGGAGGAGCAATAAATGTTTCCAATTCTTGACGATTAAGTACAATGGTGGAGCGGTGATGGATCATGATATTTTAGAAGGTGAAAGCGGGTCCTAAGTTGTTTTGCGATAGAAGCCATTCTTTGTTGTACACATGTATAAAAAATAGAAGGGGCAAGAAAGAAGAAACATGGATCCCCAAGTGTAGCGGGTTCCGGATGTTAGAGGCATAAAGATGTAGTGTCAATTATCTTCTTGACCTCATGCTATTTTGATGATTTCCTTTCCTACCTCGGGGATGGATGTGTGGGTTTCACACTTGTGTTGATTCAACTACTTAGTATCTTGCTGTAGGAATCCACCTAAGACCAACAGTTTTTGAAAACTCTACCCGTTGGAATCCATCTAAGGTTAGATCTAGGGGATGTTGAAACTTCTTTTGGGAAGAGTCTGCGTCCTATATTGATCCACCTATTAGGTTTCTGAAATTTTACGTTTAGATCAATGGGTTTATTTCTAAGAATTTGTTGAGTAAACTTAGGTTTTGGTTTGCTACTACAAGCGGTGTTATGCAACACACTAGAAGGTGATACACTAGGTCGTGAACCTAAGATTCCATCCTTTTGGAGTAGTGCCCTTTCCTAGCCTTTTCTAGATCATAGTTCTTGTGCAAGTCATTTGTATCATATGAATTTTGAATTTTGATGCTCGGTTTAGACATTGTGTTCGAACTAATCCTAGGCGGCGAGCGACCACATGTTGAGGTTTAACGAAACATGTATATCGAAAACAGGTTTAATATAAACATGTTTATGAAGCGAAGCATTATGCTTTGGCCGGAATGTGGAGTGGTGGTTTTGTCAAATGATTATTCTCAACAACTTGGGAGGCAAACCGTGGTTTTGAAGATTTTGATCGTTCGATTTAAAAGCGGTTGGTTGTCTAACTCTTGATTGATTTACGATTGGTTGAAGAGATGATTTCCCAAGATTGTTGGTTTTGCAAACTTAGTATCCACACTCTTGTCGGTTAATCTTCTCGGTTTGTTTTGTAAAGCAACATGTGCAAGCCCTTTGCTTGAATTTGAGCCTTTAAATGCTCATTTTCTTTTACTAATGTATCCACACGATTACTTTGTTCATTTGAATTTACTATTTGTTACGAAGAAAAATTTTGTTTTGTAATTTAAGTTCAAGAGAGATGCAATGAGCCTCTAGTTTTGAAAAATCTTTTGAAACGAACAATGGTCTTTTTAGAAGAATGTTTTCGATTCAAGAGTTTGATTTGACGTTTCAGTTGAATTGTTAACAAGTAAGGGCTCGGACATGAGATAGTTGTGCGGACATTGTGCAACACACTTGGTCAACCTCTCCTTCATTTACGAATTCGGGTTGATCGATATGTTGTGTCGCATTCTGATCGAATATGATCAACGATGATAGTACCTCAACCATTTTTTTTGTCAAAGTTCGGTTCTTTGTCAAAGTTTGGTTCTTTGTCATAGATGGGTAAGATATCTTCCTCAACCATTTGTTCTTCGTCAAAGTTGGGCTCGGTGTCATAGTTAAGTATGATATCTTCTCCAGATCTGTTGTTGTCATCCTGCTTTTCCAATGCTACAACCTCATTGTCCGCATTACCGACATATGCAGTAATCACAACATTCTCAACATCCCTTTGAGCATTCCTTCCATGTACACCAACTCTTTCACCTTGCACGACTGCGGGATTTCGGGAATTGGATGATGTCTCACGCTTTATTGAGTTCAACTTCTCTTTCAGAACAATCCATCCTTCGTACAATTCCACAAATGCCTTATCATGAGTAGCAAGGTTTGGTGATGAAGGTTTTATGCAGTAGATGGAAGGTAAGGAGATTTGTGAAGTCTGCATACTTGAAGCCCGATATAGTGATTTTCAAAATTTCCCTCCAAAAATAAATTTGAAAAAATTTTGTCTCCCAAAATTTGAAATTCACTATAAAATTCAATTCTAAGGTTGAAAGAAAAATTTGAGTTATGACAATTTTGACGCCAAATTTGACCCGAAAAATTGAATTAGGGCCAAAAATTTGAATTTTGACCAAAATTTTCACAGATTAAACCAAAATTTGAATCTCGCGTAAAATTGAATGTTTAGTCTCCCAAAATTAAATTTTACTCAAATTTTCCCCAAAAACTTTTTTTTGATAACTTGTGTTGTTGATGGATCTTTGTAGTCGAATGAAACTTTGTTTGTTGAAGAAGTCCTTAGCGTGAAAACCGACTTATCGTAGATTAGTACCTTACGCGTAGAAAGAGCTTATGTGTAGAAATAGCTTACGCGTGAAAGAGCTTCGCGTAAAAACACCACCTTCGCGTAACAATGAGACTTCTGGCGTGGGAAGAATAGCTTCTGCGTGACTTGGTGAAACCTTAGCTTATGCATAAACCAAAGACTTATTAGTAAGAACCTTATGCGTAATATTTTCTTAGGCGTAAGACTTGCTTATGCGTAGAAAATGCTTAGGCGTAAGATGTTTACTCGTAAGCTTTTATGCTTATGCGTAAAACTAGGGTTTTAACCCAAAAATCCTTTACACTTATCCAGTGTAAGAGATATCCAAAGTCGAAGTGATTTCAGGCTTATCCAAGCAAGAAAACACTGAGTAAACCAATAGCACTGAAGATCAAATGAAGAATTCCTTATGCGTAGGATTAGGGTTTGCTTACGAGTAGAAAGTACCAAAAACTGATTTTATGCCCAAAAGTGTTTCGAAACTTGATTTTTATGATGAAATAGCTTCAATATCACCAAAATAAGAGGAAAGTTTAAAACTTGATGATCCAAAACTCTTTTTCACCTTACGAGTAGAAAGAGGTACACGAATGAAATCAAGCTCAAAAACACTTCTACACACGTAAAGTTTCAAACTTTTTGCCAAAAACTTAAACTTTAACACCAAATAACCTTTAAAGTACAAGAATCTTGAATTTTAAAGTGAAAAAATTTGAGCTTTATGCGTGAGAAAGGTTAAAAACGTGAAACCTTACGAGTAGACAAAAACAAACCGTTTCACCCAACTAGATGCTGAATGATACCACTGATAGGTTCCCATATTCATAACACAAGCATCAATAGAAGAAATAGAGAAGAAGAGATCGGATGAACAAACACACACACACACGTATGATAATATATGAAGAGTTATGCGAAGAGTGAATGAGTGAATTGAACAACCAACCATCAAGTGAGGGTTTACAAGCATTATTTATAGGAAGGAACTAGGGCAACATACAAGTTCCCTTCCTTTCCTTTATGGGCTTGGGCCAAGGCTCATGGGCTTTCTACATAAGCCTTGGCATGATTACTAACATAAAAGCCATATTAAGCTAACTATTACATATTAATTACTAACACTTGAAATCTAGTTTAGGAGTGATTCCAACACCAATAATGTTTTCGATCGGATGACGTAGTCATTTTCCTTAATGTTCATGTGGTTGATTTATAGCGTGCACATTGAGAGGAACAATAATCCGTGAAGATTTGGCAAAGGAGTACCAAAGAGCGGATCATTATTCATGAACAATAATGCGTGAAGATTTGGTAAAGGAATACCAAAGAGCGGATCATTATTCATGATTGCAACTGCAATATTATGATAGTCCTTATCAACGCCTTGAGGAATAACTGGAGATTGGGTTTCTTGAGTAGTATGAGTTGTACTTCTTAGATGATCAACATTTGCTAGCGGTTGGAAATACTCATCATACATATCTTGAAACAATGAATCCCAAACAATGAATCCTAGTTATCCTTAGTAAGTGAAGCATTAGGCGTTGGAGGAGAGTCATATGACCATAATTCAAGCATCCATCAACATGTAGTATATGCACTCTTCTCCCCCTCAAAAATTGCATCCGAAGTTGCCATTTTTGATTTGAACAAGTGAATAAGAATATACACCAATGAACGTAGATCCACTTGAGAGTTGAAAGAGCGTGGAAAAACATGAAGCTTGTTGATGAAGAATGTTGATGAGAATGATCATACACATGAAGATTTCTCTTCTTTTGAAGATAAAGCGCACTGAAGCATACACCTTTCTTTTCTTTGAGGAACGGGGCCTGAAGTGTTATCAGCAGACGCCATAATAATGAAGTACGAGGCCTGAACTGATGTGAATAGACATCATTGTAGATTGAATATCAAGGTTGAGTAACATGAACCCATGAGTTATGAGATATCAATCCATTTGTTATACATACTTTAAGCCAGTCCATGTAATGAAGGATCGAAGAATCTGCAACTGAGTAAGGACAACCTGCACTAACATTACAAGCTTGATTGCATATATATTGATTAGTGACATTATTATCCAAACCCTTTGGGGTTTCACGGTCAACCTTGATTTTGTCATCGGAAAACAGCTTTCCGATAGGTATCCACCTAAGTCCAACATCCTTAAACATTCTACCAGACGGAATCCACTTATGGCAAGGTCTAGGATTGGTGACATTCTTATGCAAAGTGGAAGACTTATCATTATTCCTAGACTCCAAATATTTAGCATTTGGGATCCATCTATGCGAAGTTTTAGGTTTGTTTTTATTCATAACATGCTGAACCTTAGCCATGTTAGTAGCCTAAGTGGATTGTACCTTAGCATGTGAATAAGGAAAATATTTCTTATTCGGAAAAGACCCAGAATTTCTAGTTTCATTTTTTACATGCTTAGCATTCTTCTTCATATAACTACTCTTAAATGCAAGACAACCCCTAGTCTTTTGAGTATTCCTAGGTAATGGTTTACTACTACTAGCAGTGCCTTAAAATCTCGTGAAATTCATCACCCTAGGTATTGCACCTAAAAGTCCGTCTTTTCAAATTTGTGCCTTTTTCCTAGCTACTTCTAGATAACAGTTCTTCCACAAGTCATTCATATCATATGAATTATGGGTTTTAATGCTTGGTTTTGACACTGTTTTCGAACTAATCCTAGAGTTGCTGGGAGTAGAAGTGGCTACCTTGTTGAGGGTTAACGGAGCTAGAAGTCTTATTCTTAGGTAACTCAGGTGAAGTGACTGGTTGTGACAAAACTTGTTTCTCATCAACTTGGGAGGCAAACCGTGTTTTTGAAAATTTTGGTCTTTCGGATATAAACGCAGTAGGTTGCCTAACAACGGACTGGTTTCTAATGGGATGAGAAACTGGTTTCCCCAAGGTTGATGGTTTTGTAAACTTAGTGTTCACACTTTTCCCTTCGGTTTTTCTAAGCTCATTCTTTAAAGCAACAATAGCGAAACTCTTTTCCTGAAGTTGAGCTTTGAGATCATCAATTTTTGCTATCAAAGAGTTTGTTTGTTCTATTGACTTAGTTCTAGCATCTTTGACAAGTCACTTAGTTCTATGTGATGCTTTCTCAAAGACTCATTTTCCTTTAGTAATTTGGCCACACAAATCGCTAATTCATCATTTCTAATTTGAATATCATCAATAGTATTAACATAAGTATTACTTGTAACCAAATTACTTTTCATATGCATATTAGAAATATGTTTTTTCAAATTGTTGATAGTTGACTCTTTGTTTTGAAGCTGAGCTTTCAAAGTGTTAATTTCAAAAAGTTCACGGAATTCAGGAAGTTCCGGATTTTTACATGGTTTGTTAAGTTGAAAACTTTCTTCTTTACTCTGTATCGCAATTTCAAGTGAAATGCAATGTTTTTCAAGTTTTGAGAATTTGTTTGAGAGTTCATCAAAAGCCTTTTTATCAACTATATCTTTTGTTTTGAAACACTTAATCTCGACTCGACCTCGATTCTGAACATTTATCAAAGTCATGTTCAAAGATAATGATCGGTTTGTTTAAGTACTTTAGTAGATGCACTATGTTGAGCGATAAAGGGTACCTCATTACATGACACTGCTCAATTTACAGTCCGATATCCGCATCCACATCATGTGTAACAAGAGTCACCGGACATTGGTCGTGTTAAGCTTATCTATCTCGAGCCTTTGTATTCGGTGTCAATCGATCCATCATCCGGTGCTTTACCCGAATCATCATTATTTGTTGTCTCTAACATTACGCATTCAAGAACACCCGATTCTTCAACGGATACATTACCCAACTTATCACAACCATCTCTCAATCGCACGAGACACTCATCCACTTTTCATCATCGAGTAACTTCCTCAATATACTTCTCCACATTATCCATGAGATGGATAAGTGTCTCTATGAACACGCTAATTTCCATTCCAGTTTGTCTCTTGAAAGATATTTCATTCATGTCTTGATCATAGTCTGATGTGAATTCCCTTCTAATGAATGACTGAAATTGTTTGTGGATCACCTGAAGTGCAGCTCTAGAACTATCTTCTTGAACCTTTTCTTTGACAAGTTGTTGTTCCAATTGTTCTAAGTTCAATAGTAATGTTCCCGTTAATGTGGATAAATCTTGACGGAAAAGAGCATTGCACGTTCGTTCCATAATTGTGGACAAAAGCTGTACGAGGTGAGAGTGAAGTAACTGATAAGGTTCAATGTTACTTTTCATTAGCATGGCATTTTGTAGCCTAAACTGGTGCAATTCTCTCTCTTTAGATTCTGAACACGGAGATCTCACATCCTCATTGATTAATTCAATCATCTTTAATCGTTCGATGTAGCATACATTATCATTGTTGTCCACAGATCATACGCTTTAAGTACTTTCAAATCACGGGTCAAGAGTGTAAGACATGATGTTGTAATATACACGGATTTTACAAGTCTATAATTTAAACCGAGAAATAGATTCTTCGCTGGATTTTACAAAATCAAGAAGAAACGGTGATACAATGACCAATAGAACATGTTAAGATAACTGATGGACCCACACAATGATAGAGGATTATGTGTTAGGAGTGATGATTGTTTGAAGGATTAGCTGAAGTGTTATTTGGTTGTGAATTGGTTTTGTTAATGCACGTTTTAAGGTGAAATTTAGGTCTAAAAACTTAAAATCTTAATAACTTATGTTCGGAGCGGATTTAGGCCTCGAAGGTTGACCAAAGTTTATTCGGCGTGCCATTCTCCTCGTTCACACGGTCGTTTTGATGGGTAGAACGCTGAAAACGGAGTTACGGATCAAAAGTTATGGCCGTTTGAAGTTTTGACGTAAAAAGTAAAGTTTGGTCAAACCTCTTCTTTAGACAAGTCGCTAGAGTAACCAAGTCGCTAAGTATACAAGTCGCTAGACACAACTCGCTAATAGTACCAACTCGCTAAGTAGACAAGTCGCTAAAGAACAACTCGCTAAGTGGACCAAGTCGCTAAAGACACCAAATCGCTAAGCTGACAAGTCGCTAAAGAGCAACTCGCTGAGACATCAAGTCGTTAAAGAGTAACTCGCTAGTAACAACAAAGACAAGTCGCTAGAAATAATTTAGACAAGTGCTTGGAAAATCTGAAATTACAGGAAAACTCTAAAATATTATTTAGAATCTAAGAAAAATATAAAAAACAGGGGTTGTGTGGAGGAAAATGAAACTGAAGTGTCAAGTGCTTAAGAATAAGCACTTTAAATAAGCCAAAGGGACAAAACAAGCACCAAACTGATACAAAAGCTACAATAAGCTATAAGAACTCTAAATCAACTAAAAACAACAAACCACAACCTCTGGATTGCAAGTAAGCACAGATTTGATGTTTGAGCTTTTGTGCAAAAACAGATTTAGGTCCCTACTTTTAAGCCAAGAAATAAGCTATCCTACTAGCTAGTAATGAAAAAACAGAAGAAAGGTCCTAAACTAGACCTGGCCAAGAACCAATAGACCAAAGACCAGCCCTAGTTGAGCTAAGATAAGCTCTGGGCTAGCTCTGCAAGGTCTGCATAATCCTTGTCTTGAGCTCGATGCCATGCATGTGGTACTTGCATCATTTTGACAAGCTCTTTTGACACTTATAAAAATTGACAAAAATTTATAAAATAACAATAAGAAAGTAGACCAACAGAAGTTTTAAAAGCCACAAGATTCACTTAGATTGGCTCAGAAATGAGTCCAAGAAAATTCACCCTAGGTTGGCTCAAAACTGACTTTTGCACAATTTGACTTTTGAAGAAACTGAAAAGTTGACTAAATGGAACTTTGATCTAGATTTCCCAACTGAAAATGACATATTATGATGAAATAAGACTGAAGCAAGCTAGCTCTATGAATTTCAAACACAAAATAAGACTTTGTTTTGACAAAATCTCAACAGTTAAACTGTTGAGATGATTTAAGTGGAGATTTGACTTTGAAGCTTAAAAGGCACAAGATGATGACTGCAATGAACTCAGTTGAGGTTAACAAGCATGAAACAACAATGAACTACCTCTGACTAAGCTTCTAAAACACTTTTGACAAGAAATCAAACATCCTTTAACTACTCGATAAGCAATTTTAAATACACAAACTAATGAACTAGTCAAGCAAACACTTAAACCGAATTAGATTATCCTAAATACAACTTAACTAGCGAGTTTGAGCAGTTGATGAATACAAAATACAAATACAAACACGGTATGCAAATTTGAATAAAAATTGAAATTGAGAATGACACTCACATGTGTCCAAATTGTTTGCAGGCCAAACCAAACCCAAAACACTACCTAACCTAGTCTAATCCAACCCATTATCACCTCTGCATCAACCCTATTATCCATTTCCACATCCAACTGCACCAGTTTGACTTTTATTGACCATGTTACAAAACTACTTAAAACTTGATTGCAAGCTTACCAAAGGCTAAAATAAGCTTAAAGGAGCTTATTTGATTTTAACATGAGCTTATGAGAAGCTTGTACATAAAATTCGAAACTGAAAATATCAACAGTGAACCTTAAAGATTGGAACTTATATAAAAACTTTGATAGATGATCAAAAGCACATTACAAAGGTGTTATCACTTAAATGTGATACATAGAAACTAAGATTACAACATTTGAACTTAAATTAAAACATTTTATTAAAAAACGACATTTAAAGAAAAAAAATAAAACTATCTAACTCTCTTCTCTATCTCCACTTGCTTCTTTTTTATACCCAAACTGCTTCCCCACTTGCTCTGAGCTTTTCCCACTAATTTCCTTGACCATTGGATGAGCTTAAGTGAATATTGGCCATAGGATCATTTTGGCGGGAATTTTGGTTTTGACAGATGGAGGTTGAGTAAAGGGGAAAGGAATGCATTTAATGATTCTTGTTTTGTGTTGATGTGGAGGGGACAAGGAGGGTGATATGTTGAAGTGGAGGTGAGGTTGTGTGGAGTGATTCGGGGAAGCAGTTGGAGAGAAGAAAGCGCCAAGGGGTGTTTGTTTGACCATTTAGTTGACTAGATATTAATAATCAAGGGGTCAAAACAGGGGTTCAAAAGGGTTTGGCGGGGTCCATAGTAGGATTTGACAAGGCGAAAGGTTTAAAGGGTTAAACGCTACTTCAACCAAGTCGCTAGTTTTGCAAATTTTACATTTCAAGTGGAACCTCCACTACTTTGTCTTTTGATATACTGTGTTTGTCGGCTTGTCTCAAAAGACAAGTCGCTAGGGCTCAAATCGCGCCACTTCAACTACAAGTCACTACCAACTAACACAAATCGCTGCCACTTCAACTACAAGACTAGTCGCTATGAAGAATATTTATCCGAGAACCAAGTCGCTAGGTTGAACAACTTAAATACAACCCTTTTCAATCCAAAACAAGCTCAACCACAGTGATTCAAGTTTTCCAAATCAAAACCCAAGCACTTACAATGATTCTAAACACAAAAGTACACTAAAAATTCAAACTTTAACACAAGAAAAGATCCAAATGATGCAAAAACCACTAAATTTTTTCAAACCCAAAAACCATATAAAACCACTAGAAATCTAAGGATATGTAAGAGAGATGATCAAACCATGGCTCTGATACCAATTGTAACATATTAGATTTCACAAGCACATCATAATATTATAAATGGGGCGTATGGTTTAAGAGTTTAGAGAGAGAAAGTGGAACATGGGAGCCTTTCTAGAGAGAGAAAGAAAACAAAAGAGAAAATGTTATATTATAATGAAAGGTCCAACCTCTACCTTGGGAGGTAGAGGGTATTTATAGTTACATACTACGTCCTCCTTGATTGTGGATCGTGCATCTGATGGGTAAAGACCCGTCCTTCCTCCACGGTGTTGCTCTAAACTAAATAACTAACTAACTAACTAGTAAATAACGTAATGTCTACGAGCTAACATATGCTAGACTAGAGTTGGGGTGACCGACTCTTCACTATGGATTTTCCAATTCCTAACACATTGAGAGTTATAACAACTAAACCGAACGTCACATTATCATTCCTTAATTATACATAGCCTAGCTAACTATGTCTAATTCTGGAGGGATCATGTTATGTTGGGAGCAGTTATTTATAAATCTTAGTGCAAGCAAAATTTTCATATATTCCAAAAATTCCAAAGTGATACTCATGGGAGATTCTTCCAATATTTTCTCTATCGCGATGTTTATACACTCTTAATCATAGATAACCGTAACGACACTTCTTCATGTCTTCTCTCCTCGTTATTCATCACAAACCCTAAACCCGAGAGACCAACACAGAACCGAATTAGAATTCAATTCCTTTTTGGTGGGTAGATGTGACAACTCGTAATTTCAGGTCATTTTACAAACTTTGAAATTTTTACTATTCATCTCGGGAATTTACTATTCATCATTTTACTATTCATCATTTTTTAAGTTGATTGGATATTTTGAGGGTGTATTTCAAAATTTTACTATTCACAAAACACTATTCATTCCCGGAGAAAAATCACTATTCATGATTCACTATTCATCATTTATCGTAAACTAGGTTTACGAGTATCAAATTCGCGTAACTGTAAGGGTTAAGCTGCGAATTCTTGAAACATCATTGAGGACACTTCATATAGACTAGAGTTAATTTACATATCATCAGTAACATCATCATCATATTAGTTCATGCATGGGTTTGCATATTTCATTAAACGTATATTTATTTATTAAATAAACGCTATCGCATAATCATTTATTTTGAATATTTGATCCGACACTTCCAAAAATTATCCTGATATATTTTATACTCATTTTAAGACTATAAAAATTATATTATTAGTTTACCCGATATTTTGAATTTATTTTGTATATAAATTGTTATATATATATATATATATATATATATATATATATATATATATATATATATATATATATATATATATATACGGTTTTAAATAAATTCAACTCGATAATTATTTATTCACTCAATATTTAGAAATGTATTTTTATAATTTTTATGACTTCGATATATTTTATTTTGTTCCGTTAAAATCTATTTCTAGCTAACGCTACACTAAATACCTAATTATATTTACCAAATGCATACTATACATAACTTTATATACATTTGTACAACAAAAATACCAAACCTTTTCCCCTTTCCCCCCTTGCCGACCAAACCCCATGACTCACCAAGTTTTGATAAAGATCTTGAGTAGATAAAATGTACACAACTCTTTTCTATGACTAGGCTTAGTATATACTAATTATTTACTTATTCAAAAACACATACACTACTCATTTTCAAGGTGAAAAAAAAGTAACTCTCTCCAATTCTCTCTAAAAATTCGGCCAAGAAGAAACCAAGGAAGAAAGCATAAATTTTTCAAGAGAAAGTAATAATCATAACACTAGTATACTTCTTTTAAGGTTTTGCAATAAAAACCTAGGAGTATTTAGGAAACCTAGTTACCATAAACCTCATCATAATACTTGTAAGCTTTTTATAATTTTCATTACTCTTTCATATTCATACATGAGTTATTTTATCATTCTAGTAAGAAAACATGCAAGTATCATGTGTATCTATACCACTTTTATTCGTTTTTTGTACTTATTATTAGTATAAATCATCCTATAATATTTCCCTTGAAACATATCATTGTTGATGGTGTTTAGGAACCCATGACACCCTAAGAAGGTGTATGGTAGGTTTAGAATAGATTTGGTGTTGATTTGAAGTGATTGAAACAAGTATTACGCTAGAAAAATCATTTTCGACAACTTAAAATAGAGGTCTGATCGTTTTTGTAAAATCTGGAAATTTCGTCAGGTCAAGGATTATTTTGGGCTAGATATTCAGAAAATAGACTATAAAACGAAACCGTGGTCGCTTGAACAGGTTAAAACGGTTTTATAACGAAGAAGTTACGCTATTTTCAAGTTTAACGACGAAAACTTATTTTCTGAAAAATTCAAAGCTGTTAAGGTATTTTTAAGGGTCAAAAATGAGTTTTAAGCGATACCTAAATGAGTCGATTTATCAAAAATATATTAGTATACATTAACACGAAACCAAGGATATATAAAACGTAGAAAACGGACTTATAACGACTAAGTTACACGCGTTTAAATAAGGTTATCGTAACTATTTTATACAAGTATAAACACATATATATTTCCTATTAGTCAAAATTATTGTCGCAAGTGACCTTGTTTAAAGCCGTTTTTCACATTGATAGAATACTTTTGAGAAAACGATATTTTCTAGTACAAGTGAGTTCACCTAGCCTATTTTCCAAAATGTTCAACCGTTTGTCAAACGGAGTTGTAACGAATAATATACGATCACTCAAACTTTGCCGAAAACTAACCTTAAACAATATTTTTAGTACGACTACCCTACTTCATCTATATTTTTCTCTATGATCGAGACTTCTATGATCAAAAGTTAAATGCTAAGACTTTTAGATAATGTGACAAGCTTTCCAAAACCATTGAGCTTGTTTCCTAACACTCGATATTCACTATCTTACGACTAGCTTTTCGAGGCCATTTAGTCACTTTCATGAATTGTCAAATTATATTGTTTTACGACGAAAAGCTATAATTTCTTAATAAATCACTAAATGACTATCGTAGGATATCATTTCAACGTAAGTACTTGTAAAGTAATTTATAACTTGACAATACGTTATAAACTTATTTTTCGACGATATACTTTATTTTCAAAAATGCACAAGTTGTATGGATATCATATGAGTTTGCATGCATAACATTACATCATGACTTATACTAGATCATATCATTCATAATAGGTTACAGTTAGAGAATTGCGCCTCATTTCAGTGTACTCACTTTTGCCATCATATCATTGTACCAAGTGAGTTTTCATAGCCCCGTTTTATTCAAGTTTATACTTATTTTCAAACCTACGGGGGAGAATACATTGCACATCATTTTATTACGATACCAAGTATATCAAATTCATTACATTGCTTAAGTTACCTCATTGCCAATTGAATATCCCCATTTCATAATCATGAACCGTTAATTCCGGAAGAAGCGAGGGTGAGTGAATAGATCTATTGAGGGTGACTCCTCCATCCGGGTTGGTGGTCGCAACTAGTCAAACGGATGCATTTCATTTAATATCATAATTTGAGTTGTTTGGCAAAACATTCTGTTGGGGCGAACATCATGATCAGTCTAGCTTCGGTGTCATGTGCTTATAGCAATTGTAACATTTTTATGTGACATATTTGTCATACATGGCCTATACTTGTGGTAGTCGTATAAAACATTTTCATAAACTCTATGAACTCACTCAACCTTTGTTTTGACACTTTTAGCAATGTATTTTTAGGTATCTAAGGCATATACTTCATGGCATGCATGTGGACTTATCATAGAGTCGCGGTGACGACGCGTCTCACATGGGATTTATGCACTTTAAAAACATCGTTTGGTTTGTAACAAACTTATTTCCGCAAATGTTGACTACCTTTTTGGGACCTATCTTTTGTAAACTCTGAATTTTTTATTAAATCAAATGATGTGCTTTTCAAACGACACTTTAGGTCGTTCAATATAACTGTAACTGTGATGCTATGACAGTCATCCCCCAGGTATTCCATTCCGCAGCAAAACAGGTATTTTGGGGCTGGTCAGGAGTGGTACTTTTATCTTGATTATTTAACTGGTCACTTAGGCTATACTCGTTTCAAATCTAATCATTCTGCAGGTCCACAAGTTCCACCAACTAACATTGCAGGTTCCTCAGATGATGATTCAGATTCAGATTGTGATGAACAACTTATTGTTGTTCCTTTCTTTCCAACTAACCAATTTTCAGGTACTGGGGACAAGGATTCTTCTGGTGACAAACAAAGTGATTTAGGGTATGCAGAAGAACTTGTGAAGCTTCAACGCCAAAAGCATGCAGCAAAGGATGATGCTGAAAAGTATGGTTATGAATTCTCCAAAGACACTGAGGAACTCTTAAAACAGGAAACTACTGAAGCCCGTAGGAACACGGAAGTCTGCGATAATGCATCTACTCCTGCTGGTAATGTTCTTGATCCTGCCGGTCGAATCTTCACGATAAAGTTGTTTCTGCTAGTAATGGGTCAGTTGTTGCTGAACTTAATTCTGCTGGTAGAGTTCATGTTCCTCCTGCTAGTGATACTGTTCCTGCGGTTCCCTCAAGTACTCCATCTGTTGATACTCTGGGTTTAGATGATTCTCCTACTAGATTTCCTAGTCCATCTGATCTGGCAAATTCCCAATATTCAAGCTCTGCATTGGACGGCATTCATCATTTGTCAAGAACATGCATATTTGATTCTTTTTCATATGATGTTGACTTTGGCCCAGCTCTAAATAACTTGTCCATCTCATTTGATGTTAGTCCTAACGTTACAAAAATGGTTAACAATGTTCATTCACAGTCTCTGATTGTTGGTGATCCTACTTCATCTGTTCAAACTAGAAGTAAGGTGAAGCAGACAAAATTTGGAGAGACTGCATTTCTTGGCTACATTCAGGATCAACATAGGAACAATCACATAGACTATCATCACTGTCTATTTGCTTGTTTCCTCTCTCAAGTTGAACCAACCAGTGTTGCACAGGCTTTAGCAGATGAAGATTGGGTGGCTACTATGCAAGAAGAGATGCAACAGTTTTTGAATCAAAATGTTTGGGAGCTTGTTCAGTTGCCTGCTGGGAAGTATGCAATTGGAACAAAATGGATTCTGAAGTGTAAAAAAGATGCTAGGGGGATTGTGGTAAGGAATAAGGCTAGGTTGGTTGCTCAAGGTCACCGGCAAGAAGAGGGCATTGATTATGATGAAGTTTTTGCTCCTGTAGCAAGAGTTGAAGCAATCAGACTCTTCTTGGCTTTTGCCTCTTACATGGGCTTCATGATCTATCAGATGGATGTTAAAAGTGTCTTCCTATATGGTGAAATTGAAGAAGAAGTATATGTGACTCAGCCCAAAGGCTTTGTGGACCCTCATAATCCGGATATGGTTTACAAAGTGGTTAAAGCACTCTATGGGCTTCATCAAGCACCACGAGCTTGGTATGCTAGGCTCTCCTCATTCTTGCTGAAGCATGGTTACATGAGAGGTGCTATTGATAAGACCCTATTTATCAAGAAGAACTCCAGGGATATCATTCTTGTTCAAGTGTATGTTGATGACATTATCTTTGGTTCTACCAAAGAAGCTTGGTGTAGGGAATTTGAAGAGTTGATGAAAAGTGAGTTTGAAATGAGTGCTATGGGTGAGCTTACTTTCTTTTTGGGCCTACAAGTTAAGTAACAGTCAGATGGTATTTTCATCAGTCAAGATAAATATGTTCAAGACATCCTCAAGAAGTTTGATTTAGATAATGTGAGAACTGCAACTACTCCTTATTAAGCCCCAAAGCCTAAGTCAAATACTGAACCAGATGTTGATGTTAATGTACATCTGTATAGATCTATGATTGGTTCCTTAATGTATTTGACATCGTCAAGGCCAGATATCATGTTTGCAGTTAGTGCTTGTTCCAGGAATCAAGTCACTCCTTTGACTTCCCATTTGAATGCAGTCAAGAAAATCTTCAAGTATCTCAAAGGTCAACCTAAGTTGGGTCTTTGGTATCCTAGAGAGTCTCCATTTGAGTTGGAAGCTTATAGTGATAGTGACTATGTTGGTGCAAACTTTGATCAAAAATCTACTACTGGGGGTTGTCAGTTTCTGGGAAGGAGATTAATCTCCTGGCAATGCAAGAAGCAGACCATAGTGGCCACATCTTCTACTGAAGCAGAGTATGTTGCTGCTGCTAGTTGTTGTGGTCAGGTACTTTGGATACAAAATCAGGGCCTGTTTGTTTTATGTTGGGATTTACTTTGGGATAACTTTGGGGATATGGTTTAAAGGTTGGTGGGTTAGGACCAATTGTTATTTCTTAAGATTTGTGTTTGGTATATCATTAATTTTACTGTTACCTTTAACTTTTCCATTAATGCAATATTGTTATGGTCAAACACAAGTAGACATGGCGGGAAGAAATTGTGAGCAAGTGGGGTTGTGTCAGTATAATCCCAAGTATAATCCAGACTACTTTGGTGGGATTTGTGGATCCCTTATTATTAGCATTGAGTCCTATTTTTAAATGTTATGCATTTTAACCAAACAAACTTTTTGACTTTAGGACTTATCCCATAGGTTAAAACACACAAAACAAACGGGCCCTCAATTATTGGATTATGGGTTCAATTTTATGAACACTAAAATCTTTATAGACAACCAAAGTACAATTTGCATTGTTAAAAATCTTGTTTTTCATCAGAGAACTAAACATATTGAAATCAGACACCATTTTATAAGGGATGCTAATGAAAAACATCTTATTCAAGTGGTTAAAATTCACATTGATGATAATGTAGCTGATTTGTTGACTAAATCTTTTGATGGTCCAAGGTTTCAGTTTTTGGTTGTCCATATTGGCATGATCAACCCCTGATTGTTGTGTTTGAGGGGAGGATTATGCCTAAGGGGAAGTTTTTGGATTAAGGGGAGGATTTTATGTTGTATATTATGCATATATTTGTATATGTGTATATATTTGTTTTGTATATTCTGTGTACTACTAACCTTTTTGCAGATCAAGTACCAAACACACAATCAGTTGCAAAGATTAAACAAGAAACTGGAAAGTCTTTTATTTATATAAAAATTGCATCCTAGAATGCAGTACGCTGTTACAAGACTTCCTAGGACTTCTAACAACCACATGGCATGACACAAGCTTCACCAAATCAAAAGACTCCTCCAGACATCAGATTCCATCCACAAGGCTCCTACTCTGGCCTCCTCTTTGCCCAATGTGGCATCCTCTTATGCTCCTTTCCCCACCTACTGATGAAGTCCCACACTTTGGGAGCAGTAAGACCAACCACTTGAGCCCTTTTCTCAGGGTTTGAGGTGGAGGGTCCTGGTCTTGGAGCTGAAGGTCCTGCAACTGGCACAGAAGAAGGTGGCACAATAGCAAGAGGAGCAACATTTACTGGTCTGGAAGATCCACCATGCTCATCATCAGTGTCAGAACTGGTATCACTATACCCCAAGCCTGAAGGTGGGGTAGACAGTTTCTCTGAAGAAGACCCAAGAGGTGCTGGTGATGGTGGAGGGTCTCTGGACATGTAAGTCACGCTGGAGTAACCACGAGGGAAGTAGGTTAACCATCCATCATTGGATGGCATCTCCTTAGATAAGTCTGAAGATATCTCAATCGGATGGTTGGGAGAGTTACTCATGGTGGTTAGTTTGGTGATTAATTGATGTGTTAGGGATATTTGATGTGTTTGTGATTTATGAGGCAAGGGGTTGGTTATATAGGCAAAGTCAAGGTGCAATCTTTGGTTGTTAGAATTTATGGAAATAATGACTTGGTTGGTATATGAATTAATAAGGGTTAAGACTGTAGACTTTTAATGCGCAGTTAAGTACAGCAGGGTTTGACTTTTCTTCATTCTTGCTGGTTTCATAGGTGTTTCTGCTGATGGGCAATGGTTTCTGCTGGTAGCCTTGATATAGAAGCTGCGGTCAAACATTAGGTAATTCCTGCTGGTTGACTGAATGGTTTCTACTGATTGACTTTCAATGCTGCTGATTTTGTAAATTTGGGAATTTAATTTGGGATTTAATTAAAGTAAAATTGGTCAAAGATTCGTTCTGAACTTCTTGCCAATTTAAACGACTATTTTGGATAACCACTTTAAATAGTCAATCAGAGTTATCCCACGACCTAATTACTCAATTCCCTCTCATTTTGAATCAAACCCATCTTCAATCGTCTCAACCTACTTCAATGGCAACACTTGCATACAAAGGAGATCACAATAAGGTTGCGTTCTTGGAAAAGGCCAAAGGAAATGATGTGTATGATTCTATGATTGATTTCCTTATGCGCTCTAAACTCATGTATGCTCTCACTTTTTCTCCATCTGTTGTTTATGACTCTTTAGTCAAGCAATTTTGGGCCACTGCTCATGAGCGATCTCCTGATGGTCAAACCAAGGAGATTGTGGCCACTATAGATGGACAGGAGTGTGTCATAATTGAGTTTCTCATTAGGACTCAGTTACAATTGAATGATGAAGGAGGTGTTTTTGAAAATGATAGAGAGGAAATAATCACTAGTTTGGCCAGCTTAGGGTATCCCACTGATGGGAAGTTCATATGGTAAATTTTTCCCTAAATGGAGATTTCTTGTTCATACCCTCCTTCAGTGTTTAAGTCCTAAGTCAGGGGGTTAGGATCAGTTCTCTAGCTCAATTGCTACTGCTATTATTTGTTTGGCTCAGGGGAGAGATTATAATTTTTCAAGATACATTTTTGAGGAAATGCTTAAAAAATAAAGGATATCAAACATAAATTTTTAATGTATCCTAGATTTCTTCAGATGATGTTAGGCATTGAAACCTCGGATCAAACACCAAGGGTAATAAGCAAATAGACTGCTAAATTGTTTGCTACTATGAAAACCAATTTTTCTGGAGAGCATAGACCCCTCTTGCCTTCTATGTTGCCCGTTGGCAATGAAGGTGCTGGTGTAGCTATTGCTGCTGGTGGCAATGAGCCATCTTCTGAGGCTGCTGGTGGCACTGTGCCACCTATCCCTAATGTTGTTGATGCCTCTGCATCAGTTTCAGCTGATATAGGGGCCTCCAATGCTCCTGATGCAACTGCATTTGTTGCCACTGATGACCAGCCACCCCCATCTCCCACACCTATTATCCCACCATCCCCTACTATCATTGCTCCTGAAGAGCCAGTCATTGCTTCTAAGACGCAGGAACAAATTCCTATTGAGCCAGAGGTAAATGTTGACCAGCCTTTGAGTCCACCTTTTCACACTTTTGAGGATGACACCACTTTTGGTGGTGATGATTATATGTCTCCTCTCAGATCCAATGATGCTCCTCAAACCTCAGGAAAACCTGCTGGTGGAGTTGAGGAGTCTGAAGTTCTAATGGAAATGTCCAGTGTACTTGACAGGTATGTTAAGAAGGTGGATGCGCTTGAGGCTGAGCTTAAGGAGACCAAGAAGACTCTTGGTGGAGCCATTGTTAAATTGCTTAAAAGGGTGACAGACTTAGAGGTTAGACTGAACAAGAGGAGGAGCAAGGTTGTAGTTTCTTATTCAGAAGAGGAACAAGATACAGAGAAGGCTAATATTGATCTGGATGCACTACACGTTTTGGCCTCTGTTTCTTTGGGAGACACTACAACTCAGAAAGATCCAGAAGTTCAGGTTTTTAAAAGGAGAAGGACCCAAAGGAGGACCAAACTAAATACTAATGTTGTCGAGAATAGTTCTATGGTTCCTCCTGGTACATCTGTTGCTGCTGATGTAAATGTTCTTTCTGACAAAGTGCAACTTCCTTCTGAACCCATTTCTACTGACAAGTATTTTGAGGCTAAGGCTTCTTTTGATTCCCCACTAATCCCAAGGATTCTTTCTTGAGATTCCAATTCCCCACTAATCCCAAGGATTCTGGATCTCGCTTGATTCAGAGTCGAAAGACTATCTCATGAACTTGAAAAGGGTGACGGTGTTAGTGAAAAGACCCAGTAGATAAGGAAAATTAAAGGCTCCAATGGTTGACGAGGAAATGGATCCTGCTTGATTCAAAGCTGAACAGGAAAGACTTTTCAGACTTCATGAACTTGAAAAGGGGTGAATATGTAAAAGCATAATAAAGGGGATGGGAGTTGGCTTTTCTAAAGACTTAAGCTCATTATGATGCGACATTTCAAATTTATTAAGACTCTTTAAGTCCTTACAAAGTTCTCATTATGATCTAACACCTCGGATCTAACACCTCAGAGAAAGAAAGAGCTTGATGAGGCCTCTCTACATTTCACTGATGCAACTTGGCAACAGATTGTGGGTGAAGTCACAACAAATACGTCACTTGCTCAATCCATCTTGGGGGATGCATTTGATTCTGACAACTTTGCTAGTAACATGCTTGCCCAGAGAAAGAGAGCAGATGCAGAAAGGAAGGCTAAGGCAAAGAGCGATAAGCCTCCTACTCAAGCTGAACAAAGGCAACACATGAGGGAGTTTATGAAGAATACAAGTTCTACAATCTACAATACTGGTTGGACTATGAAATATGTCAAGACACTGAAGGATGAAGAATTGAAGGTTGTATATGAGAGAATTCTAAATCAGTTGAATAGGGATGGCATCAATCCATATGCAAGGTTGAAGAGGCATGATTCTACCTTGGAAGGGCCTGCGACTAAGAAGTTGAAATATACTGATACTTCTAATGACATTCTGCTAACAACTAAAGATGCTTCTCTTCATCCTGAAGTGACTCCTAAAGATTCAACTGTGAGGAATCCATCACCAGTTCCCACACCTTTGGAGAAACCATCTGAAACAACTCTTCATGCTAAAGAACCTCAGAGTATTCCCCCTGAAGATCCTTCAAGGAATTCTTCTGATGTTCCTATACCTGTTCCTGTTGTTTCTACTAATGGTGTTCCATTCATTCCTTCTGATGAGCCTAAGGGTGTGTTTGGTAGGAGGAATTTAGACAAAAGAAATGGAAAAGGTGTTCTTTTCCTTTGTTTGGTACACTTGAGAAAACAAATAGGCGGAGAAATTTAAGTCTCGTGAATTCATTCCTTTGTATTTTGAAATCCTTTCATTTTGTGAAGAAAAAGAAGTCTTCCTATTTAATTCTCCGTGTTTTTTTTCCAACCAATTAAAAAAAGAAGTATAAACAAATAGATCACGTGCTTATCACATATTTACCACAAACTTACAAACCTTATCCTCTTTTAGACCACATTTGAGATCATCACCCTTCGGTGAACTTCCATGTTTAATTCTTAACCTCATCAACAAAAGTAAGTATCTCTTCTTCCATCACGACTAATGTTGTTTTAATGTTTCTATCCTAAATTTTCAAACCATAAATTGAAGCATTTGGCCGTTGCGCTTTTTTCTTTTTTTTTCAATTACGAAATTTTTATTATGTTAACTCACAAATCTAGTTGTGTTTGCGGATGGAATTGATTTTGGAGGTTTAATATTGGCCTAGATTAATATTTTGCCATTTATTATGTGATTTTTTAAAAATGCATTCCATGTGTTTGATATAATGTCCAAGTCTTTTTTAACATAGCATTTCATGGCATTGTACCGCTAAGCTACCTTTAGATTACCGTATATGTATCGATGTACGCCATGGCATTCACAATCAAAAATGCTTTGAATATAGTTTGTGTTAGTGACAATTTTATGTCATTGAAATATTGGGAGTTTGGTTTTGAATACTCACTATGAAGTTTGGTTGTAACGTGTGGTATAATATTGTTTAATGAGGTTTAAGCTACTTTAAATGTGCTCACTATGTCTGTTTATTTCGAAATGATTGTGCAAGTGAATATTGAATATTGTTTGGTCCTTTTTTTAAGCATAGATCAGTTGTAAGCAAATTATGGTGAATTGAGTTATTAGCATAAATTATGCATACATGGAGATAAGTCAACAAGTACTTCATTATATATTTTACAACAAGTAGATCAGCTATTGAAGCTAGCCTAAATGATTGGGTTTTATCTTTATAGCTTAAAACTTTATTAATGGGGCAAGAAAGTTAGTAGCAGATAGTATGCTACATGGGTTTCTAGTGTGTGATCTTATAAATGAATAAGAAAAGAAGACCTACGTTGTGTTATATCCAGTTTATAACATTAGCTATAATTATTGATTGCTTATTGACAATAGCTCATGCAATTTTCTTTATTTTGAAGGCATGGTTAATACTAGTACGACTAGAGGTCAAGTGAGAAACAAAAGAACATGGACGTCTGTAGAAGATCAAAAGCTAATTGATGCATTAATGGAATTACACGCGTCTGGAAAGTATGGTGCAGATAACGGTTTCAAACCTGGATACTTTCATGCAGTTTAAACCCTTTTAGATGTAAGTCTTTCAAATTCGGGGTTAAAAGCAGAACCTCATATTAAGTCTAGGTTGAAGACATGGAAGAAACACTTTGTCATTGTGAATGACATGATACTCGGCTCAAACACTAGTGGATTTGGTTGGGATCCTGAAAAATGCGTTGTCACTTGCCCTGACGATGTATGGAATGGCTATGTGAAGGTATTTTGCGCAAATCAACTTCTTTGCTTTCTTGTATCTTAAGATAATATGTGATAACCAAATTAATGGTGTTGTCAATTTGTAGACTTATCCAGAAGCATCTAAATTTAGAGATAAAGCATTCCCACTGTATCACAAGCTTTCCACCATCTTTGGTAAAGATGGAGCTACGGGGTCGAGAGCTATTGATTTTGGAGATGAAGAGGCTGTAAGTGAAACACATGATAGTAGACCAGCTGATCTTGAAGGCCAAAATGTTGATACGGGTGATCATCCTTCTCCTCAAGGTGTGTCGCCCCAAGGTGTGGATGGTAAGAATAACAAACGTAAAAGATGCAAAACTGATGAGTTGCTAATGGTAATGTATGTTTACTAGTTCTAAGCTACCTCTCTTTGTATAACTTTCTTTGTGGACATATTTTCTAATTTTCACTGTGTTATGTGTTATTGTTGTTAGCACCTCGAAAATGATCATTACATATGCGGGTGGAAGCATGCTTATTTTTGAATATTTGATGCTTCAACGTTTAACATTTGCCATCTCATTTCATATTTTGTTAGTATTGGATAAAAAATGTGAAGCAATCAAAATAAACCATCTCATGAAACTATCGTAAAGTTTTATTTTCTCTGTCTAAACTTACCAAACACAAGAAATGAATTATATTAATTTCTCGAGTTAATTTCTCTGTTGTTACCAAACACAGGAAATTATTAAATTTTCTCTGTCAATTCATTTCTCTACATTTCCTTTTCTCCACCTGTTTCTAAGGCTATTTCCACTGATGATGCACCACCTGATTCTACTGATGTTGGAAAGACTATTCCTCCTGATGAAGTACAACATCATTCTACTAAGGATGATATACCCATTCCTGCTACTACCCAAACTCCACATGTTGTTTCTCTTGATAAGGAGGAGGTTACTCCACCTGTTTTTACACCAAATATTTCATCTGCTGATGTTAATATCTCTGCTGCTTCTTCTCCTTCTTCCACTTTTGGACGAAGATTGAAGAGCGTAGCTAGAAAGAAGGTGGAGTGTACTCTTGATCTTCAGGCTACTGAGAGTTCATTCATCAAGGAATTTGCAGATGATGACTCTGATGAGGAGCAGGTTTTGTGGTCTATGCTTGATCGTTGGGAACTTACTCCTACTGGTCTGGGTGGTTTGGGGTCCTTTAACACTGTTTATCGCAAAGATGAATCTGTCAGACATTTTACATTTCTTGCTGAAATTCTAAATTTTATGGATAGACAAGATCTATTTAAGCTTTATGGAATGGTGTCCCAATATTTTGAATCTCATCCTGCAACTGGTGTTGGTCTGCTGTTACTGGGTGATCTTCACGTACTTTTTGACTCCGTTTATCAGGATGGTAAAGGGTTTGAAATTTATGAAGATCAATCTGAGTGGAGGGTGTTCAGTTGGACATTTTATCCTTTATCTAATGTTCATGTAGTGCAGACTTGGTCTGGGATATACATTTATATGTTTTCAAATCTGTTATGGAGCAAATGCTGAAAAAGAAGTTGGTATTTTCTACTGCTCCTGTGGCAAATGATATGGTCAATGCTGAACAATTGGTTAAGCTCATTAAGGACAAACTCATTGAGGCCATCTTGATACTTCTTTTTGAAGTTGGTATGTTGTTATCTATATTCTTTATTTCTTTTCTTTTCATTAGTTTGTGTTTAAAATAAATAAATAAATAAATTTGTTTTCTTATGTATATATTGCTTGTTTACTAACTTTCATCTTTGAGGATCATGTTGTATCGTTTTGTATCATTTATGGTAATCAACTCACCATGTCTTCGACAAGAAAGAGTTGACTCACCATGGGGGTACAGCTCTGGTGGGCATTCCTCAAATCCGTTGAAAGTTGCTGATTTACTAAAAATCAGAGGGTTATCAATGTACCCTGGTCTCACACTCCATGAGCAAACGGCTCTGGTAAAGAGATATCAAATCTGTTGGATGGTTGACAATTTGCCAATAAATTTTATGGTGCTCAACTCACCATGTCCTCATAGATGAAGAGTTGGCTAGCCCACAAGTTCATGGCTTGTGGTAAAGGCAGTGGAATACCATGGCTAGTCCTGAGTTAACGGCTTCAGGTAAAGACAACTCAAATCTGTTAATGGCTGTGATGGTTTGCCAAAAACCATTAGGGTATTCCAACACACCATTGATTTACGTTCTAAGTGTTGGACTGGTTATTAGTTCACCAGGGTGATGTCATGATTCCACCAAAGAACTAGCTAGCCCAAGAGTGAGTAGCTACTTGGTAAAGGCTTATCAAATCTACTCAGGTTGTTGTTGCTGTTGGATCTTGATGCTGCTGACATAGGAATTGCTGATGGATTCATGGAATTCATTGCTGGTTTCTGGTGGTTTTAGGTGTTGCTGCTGTGTAAAGATCTATCTGGAAACTTGAAGTTAACCAAGTCAAAATCAAGTTTAGGGGAGGATTGTTAGGAATTATTGTAACAGTATGGTTCCTACTGATAAGGTTCCTGCTGATAGTATTAGTTTTGTTTCTGTTGATAGTGTAGTTACTGCTGAGAGTGCAGTTACTGCTGATAGGTTTGTTTCTGCGGATAGTAGTATCCGTATTATTAGTAATTAGTTAGGATATGCATGAGTTAATTTAGGAAGAGATAGTGCATATCTTTTACGTGTTCTGTAAGCAGTCGTATTAGGGTTTCTTATAGTATAAAAGAAACCTGCGACTAGGGTTTATGTACGCTTTTAAAAACATCATTAGTGAAATAATATAGATCCATAGAGGATCAAGAGTTTTGTGTTTATTGTCTTCTTTAACTCTTGTGTTCATATTCCGCGTGGACATAGGTTTAACAGAGATTCTCTATAGTTTGCTTATGATTACATAGGTTTACTATTTGTTCATTAAGGCTCAAAAGATCTATCTGGGACTGATCCAACATATTTGGTCATGTATCATTGATTTTTCCACTTCGTCGTGACATGTTAGTAATGACAAATCACCCTTAACCTTTGTCGTGTCTACCCATATTACCTTCAATAATTGTTTTGTCCTTAACTCTAGTGGTGGAGATTTGTGTAACCGCCAAGCTTATGATAGAATACATGTTATGATGTGAGAATGAGTGATCACCCGAAATTGACACTTAGAATAGTTGAGAGATTTGAGTGTTTTGTTCCCATTTCGTGAGGTGTTCGGCTTTGTTTTATTCTAGCATAAGGGATTTGTAAACTTATATTTTCGTAATGGGAGATATCTTTTAGGAATCTATCTAATAAGGTCTACTTGAGGGCAAGTATAGTTCAGTGGGGGATATTTGATAACATCAAATAATCCTCAATATTAAGTGTCAATTTCCCGAAAATGCTCGTATTTTATATCATTTATCTGGATTTACGCTTGTTTTCCTCTATATTTCACTTTCAGGTAAATTACGAGCATTGGAGCTAAAGAGACGCGGATTTGGAGAGTTTATTGAAGATATATGATAATATGCTCATTTTGAAGATGTTACGGCGTAACTCCCCTCTCACATTACGCCGTAACATAAGCGTGGTTCAGAAAACCAACTCAACTGAAGATTACGGCGTAACTCTCTTCCAAGATTACGACGTAACTAATTAGGTCAAATGAGGTTCCGCGCCACCGCAAACTACGTCGTAACTCATTCCATAACTACGGTGTAACCAAGATTTATTGAAGATACGGCGTAACTCCTTCCAGATATTACGCCGTAACCATCATTTTCAGTGCAAAATACGAAGAATTAGATGTTACGGCGTAACTCTCAACTTAAGTTACGCCGTAACTAGATCTAGCCTATAAATACCGCTTGAATTCCAGCATTTCTAATCATCCCATTTTCACACACAACATCAGTTAACGTGACTAGAAGTCAAAGGCGGATCTAGAGGAGCATACGGAGCTATCTCCAAGGGAGAAATCACTCCCCTACGATAAGCATTAGCATTCTATCATTTCTTTTAATCTTAATTCATGTATTTCGATATGTTAAACATTGAATTGATTGTTTTAGTTAATATGAGCGGCTAAGCACCTCTGGTGCTAGCCTAGTTATGATTCCTTAATTGCTTTGTTTATGTTTACATTGCTTCTGTATAATTATTTCTAGTGTATGCATGCATAGTTTGTTGGTAGCTACCCTTGTTTCGGTAGTTTTGAATGGTGGTAGTGGCTAGTTACTTAGGAGATATAACCAACTGACCCTAAGTAGGTAGACTGAGTGGGAACGGTAAGATATGACCAACTGACGACCCTTATTCGCTTGTGCGATTTGACCAACTGATCACCTACCATTTGGATGAACTTAAGAAGTCAGGGATGAGTGTTTAAGATGCTAGCGCCCGGGCACTCATTATTATAAATCTTGCATGTAGCGGTACTTAATGACTTGGCTTAGGGGACTCAGAACAACTGGACTTTCGACGGGTCACCTGACATCTCCAGTGGAACCGTTTGCTGATAGGTTAGGACGAACTGACCAAATGTTGTCCTAGCGACTTTTACCCCACTTGAAGTAATTGGAAGTAATTAAACGTAAACTTAGCTTGATAGGATGAATAACTAGGTTAGCACACTTCTCCCCTATTGATCACAACCCATGCCTTTACTTGCTTCTTTTATTTTCTTGTCTTTAATTTTAATTAAATATTTCCACCTATTAAATCTGTGGCACCTAGACTTAGTTTAAATCCGCACACATAGCTCTTAGGACGACCTCGGTTTTACCAAATACTACACTACACACGACCGGGTACACTGCCCATTAGTGCATTAGGGTAGACCATAGGTATTACGAGACAATATAAATATTAAAGCCTGGTCAGTAAAACTTGCATCAGTATCTCAGGTAATAAATGAAGATTATGTCGAGGCACGAAGTGGGCATATCGAGACCTTTCCTTGTGGTGTAAACATAAAGTTGTCATTTCTTTCAAACTAATGCTCTATATTTTGGGAAAACATTTGAAAATTTTAGAATATTTTGTAACATCTATGAGTTTTCGATGAATGATAACTATTTTTAATAAAACGTCTCTTTCGAGTTGTTTTCTATGATTATTGACTATGATCTCCAATCGAGTAACACCCCGATTAGTCTTCTGTTGTCATTATGATCACGGGGGGTGTTACAAGATGCCATAAGACTCGGCAAGCTTAGTGACGAACATGCCCCCACAAACCTTATCAGCCATCCAAATCCCACTAGCGGTCCTTAGGTAATCAGCTAGCCAGAAAGGGATGTTACAATACACCCCTGGAGCATACATAGAATAGAGGTAGAACAAATCTGGAAGAGTGACACGATGAGTGGTGTCATTGCGCCCCGCTATGGTGAAAGCAATGCAGCGGTGCGCGAGCCTAATCCTAGGGTCCCAATCTGCGAAGTGAGCGTGCTTCCAGTGACATACTCATGATCAGCTATAGAGTACCAAAACTAAATTCCCCATACACCATCCCTAGTGGTCAACCCTAAACTTAGATTATCCCTAAAGATGTCACTCCCAGCATCTCGCTGAGAATATAGCCCCACTCTCCAACCAAACTCTACCACCCAACACTCCCGCCAAACTCCTACTAATCTAAACCAAATACCCTGTGCCGTTACATCTCCTCTACATGTCCCAATGCACATGGAGTAGGTGGCATGAAATTCACGCACAAGTTCACTATAAATCAACTCGCGAATCTTAAATAACCTTTCACACTGAGGATCTGTGAATATATCTTTCCTAATGCTTTCTCTAAAGCCCCTCTCAAGTCCATAATTATGAAGAAAAGCCTAGTCCAAAATTGCACCCGAGTCAATGGTTTGATGGAGTAACACGTTGTACCGGGTTTGGGCTGCATCCGTTTCAAATAAACCCCAACTCTGCACGGTTTCTGCACATTTTTCTTGAGACCCATAGGACTGCCCCCGGTTACGTCTAGACCTTTTGCTCATTTTCAAGTGGAGATTGATAACGCAAATTGGAGAAATTAGCCTTGAGAGGTCAAATTTTGTGTGTGGGGCGGATAGAATGTGTAGGGTAGAGAATGAAATAGATGGTTTAGGTTTTTAATCATCTGATCGGGCAACGTGACAGCTACAGTGTTTAGCTTGCGATGGCGTCACGGCCAATTTCTTTTTTCAAAACCATTTTGCAATTCCACCCGGGTCGAAAACTTTGTTACTATTTTTGACAAATATATGGGTTTTTATTTTAGAAATCATTTTGTCAATCCACTTGTAATCTCCATAATGGTGAGTAATAAATGAGTCAAGTCATCTTTCAAGGAGAACCTTGGGGAAATTTCGAGGTTGGGGGCTAGCATCTCGCGGACCCGGTTTGAACCCTAAGAAACGTTTTCTTACATTATGGAAGTTGGGAAGTGTAACCTTCACTCTTCCAATGAACATGTCTCTATGAAATATTTCTTTTACACAAGGAGTGTTGAGGATAAAGCGTTTGCTATATTGTGAATTTACGAAGGGGATTGTCTCATCATTTGGAGAGGGTTCAATAACTGTATTTACGAGCTCCGGTATCGCAAACACCTTCTCAACCTTTCTAGGTATAGCTTCTTTTGCGATTTCTTTACGGAGTTTCATTATGAAATTGTCAGCTAATTCCAAAAAGAGTCATGGGTTTTTCTCATGTGAATTTCTTGTTTCTCTTGATTGTTAACAAATGTTAACATTACGTCCTTAAATTCATCTTGTCGCAATTTTTCTAGAAATACAAACCCTTTGACTAAGTCCACATATTCATAAAATTTTTCCTTATAATCCTGTGTGGACATTTCCATCCTCATTAACTCATTCACTTATTCCTCCATGCTTTTGAATAATTGTCATTGGGCATCCAAACGTATTCCTTCAGGGAGTATAGGATCTTCCCATTCTTCTTTTTCATATTGTGCTAATTCCTCGATGACCTCCCAACATGTTTCGACATCGAGGTTACTTAACCTTCCACTGGCGGCATAATCAGTAGTTTGTCGAGTGGAGGGATTGACATGATCATAGAAGATTTGGAGTTGGAGCCAAAGATCAATGTCATGGTGAGGGACTTTGTGGAGTAAGTCCTTGAATTGAGTCCATGCCTCATAAAGGGTTTCATATTGACGTTGTTGGAACATCAAGATATCATTTCTAATTTTAGTGGTTCTCCACGGTGGGAAAAAATTAGGCGAGGAAACGGGTGGTGAGATCATCCCAACTTGAGATGGATCTTGTGGGACGTCGCTCAAGACAATTACTAGCTTGGTCCCGTAGAGAGAATTGGAAGAGACGCGATCGTGTGGTCTCCCGAGTGGTAGCATCAAGGTTAATTGAATCAACGATTTTAAGGAAATCCTTGAGATGCTGAATAGGATATTCGGAACGAAGTCCATGGAATGCACATCCGTTTTGCCCCAACCGGATGGTGTCGGAACGCAGGGCCATAGTTTGAGCTAAACGGAAAGCTCAATGGTATTCCTATAGCCATGATGGCTTGGTCTAGAGTATTCACCAAGTGTAGGGCCTCTTGGCGGGTCTTGTGGTGGTGGATTTGGTGGTGATAGTGGTTGGTGTGGTGGATCGTTGTTGGGTGGGTTATCACCTTCCATGAAGAAAAGTGAAGAGGTTAAGAACAAAAACATGAAGAAGAGGGATAGACTACAAGAAAGCTAAATAAAAAGAAAAAAAAAATAGCTCACTTGATAGGAATCAAGCGAGTAGACCTAATCGAGATAGAAACCTAACTAGCTATTCTATTCCCCGGAAGTGGTGCCAAAAACATGATAGCGTGAGTTCGGGGTCAAAAGACTTCCTTTTCAACGAGCAAGCTTTACAACCCACTAGGCAGTTTACCTAATCATTGCAGTGTAGTATGGCTAAGCCCAGGGGGTTGATCGTTCTCTAGGGGAATAGAGATGCTAGTAGAGATGTATGACGAAAAGGTGAGGTTGAGGGTGATTCTTTTTATCTTTGTAATCTTTTTTAGGAAAACAAGAAAAATCTCGGGGGTTTGAAGAGTGGGGTTTTGGTAATTCTACCAATTAAACTACTTAACAATTTAAAATTAAAACTAATTAACTAATGAAAAATGAAAAGCTATGGATTGATTGAGTGTTTCTTGTGATAATTAAAAATGTGCTTACTTAGATTTTATTACACCCCAGTTATCTCTTATTGGTCAGTTGAATTGTCACATCCTCATTCTAATTGGTGCATTGTATTCCATGTTAGGGGTGCCTAATTCCCCAGTTTTATAAATCATAACTCTCCTCTAGACTAACCAGCATCACCAAGTATCGTAGTATCTCCCCCAAATAATCTATTATCCTAAAGCAACAATTCAAGCAATAAACACAACGATGGCCTAAGTGCACTCTCAAGCTTTTTGCTATTTAGGACGTTCAAGCTCGCAACAATTAAAGAGGAAGCCAATTTTCCTTACTCTAGCGTCTACCAATTAAAACAAGAGACAACCTAACAATAGTTAACAACTAGGTTTCATTAGATCTAAGCAAACACTAGATTAATTTAGCTATGCATGATAGATAAGTAAGAACACAAACAAACAATTGAACATAGAACAAACATGGTGATAGATTGGATAAACAAACTTATCTTTAAGTGTAAAGAAGGGTTTGGAACCCTAAAATACTGCCTAAGTCGGACTATTAACGAACTAGGGTTTGCTCTCCAAAATAATACACATAAAATACAGAAAATTCAAAGTCTATATATAGATTTACACTTGCGACAGTGTCGCTTATTTATGGTGACGCCGTCTGGTCTCCATCATTAGGGTTTTGTTATGGACGAGTCATCATTGGGACGACGTCATGTGAAGAAGTGTGACGCCGTCTGGCATCATTATGGACGCCGTCTTGGAATGGCCTTGGTCGTTTGGTGAAAAAGTAAGGACGACGCCCTTCTGGATTTAGGCGTGACGCTGTTATGTGTTAGAACCAAAATATGACCTGAGCCGTCGCTTGAGACTTTTTACAAAACCTTGTGAGTGAAGGCGTCGCCCTATGGGTTGGGACGCCGTTAGGTGTGAAAAACAGCTTTGAAATCTTGACTTTGTCATTTTCTTCATGCTTTCGCTCCTTTTTGTCCAAAAGTGCCAATTTTAGCAATTTGCTTCCAAAAGACCTAAAATGTGAAAAGGAACGATTTTAAGTAGTAACGGATATAAAATGTATCGATTTAGGGCTAAATGACCCCCTAAAAATGTATGTTTTAAATCCTTATCAATCACTTGGATGTTTTTTGGGACCGTATACATGAAGCTCTTCTCTTTGTGTCTAAGGAAAAATGATGTTAGGCCGATTTCAAGATCAAAGTTCTTTGGTTCATGGTTTTCCCAGAAATTGTTCCTTGCATTCCATGCATCATTAAGGCTCTTCTTCATGAACTCTCTTTCTGCACCTGATTTGGACTTGAAGTATTCATCCATGAACTTCACTCTTTCCTTCTCAATTATGTCTTGTTCTTTTATCGAGTTTTATTGAACCCCAATTGACCTTCTGTAGTCAAGCTGTCCAACAATCAACTCTTATTCCTCTTGCTCTGGCTCATTAGCATAGTTTTCATCATAAACCCAGTCAGTATCATCATTTAGATTAATTACCATAGCAGTGAAAACCTTGTCATTATCTTCAGTATCTTTAGACACTTTACTTATCACTTAATTGCTTTCAATCCCTCTTACTCCAAAATCACAAAGTTCATCGGTTGACGTGTAAGATGCTGCAAGCTCTTCTTCGTTTGCTCCAGCTTGAGTGCTTTTCATTTCTTGTGTCTGACTTATTTTACTTGTGAAGGGTGTAAATGAATCACCAGTTGTCTTATGACGCTTCGCTTTCTCCCCCTCATGATTAGCATCATCCTGATTGTCATCATGGGATCTCTTGCAAAGGTCTTCCTCCCTGCAAGTCTGTTGCCTCAGCTGAGCTCGTTCAATGCTTCATTGTAGAGCTCTGAAAAGATCTTTGTCTTCTATCATTAACTCTTAGTTATTCAGCATGTCTTGTTAGAGAACTTGTTTCTTCTCTACAAACTTGATATTCTGATATGGTCGGGATGATTGAAATGTGAGTGTGTTGTTGTTCAAGAAGTGCTAAAATTTGTTGTCAACCTTCTGATTGAGAATTTCTACAAGCTTTTGATTGACTTTCCTATCAAGGATACCAAGTATGTATCCATTTAATGCCAAGCCTAGACATCCTGCAATACCAACCATCCACTTTTCGGTGATGTACAAGGGTTTTAGTATCTTGTAGAGTGCGCGTCTGCACTTCTGTTGTGAAATGAGATGGCGTAAATGTCTTATTCTTTGTTGTTGAGATCGTGGTTATTTTTGTGGTGGTGATGGTATTCTTTGACATTGTGGTGGTGGTGACTGTATGAGTGTGATTTTCTCTTTGGGATGTTTTGTTGTTGGTTCTTCAGCTTCCGTTGTTATCACTGTGGAGTCTATGAGTTGTTGCACTAAAGTTGTTGTCGTTGAGAATTCCGCAATACCTTATGTTGTTGGTGCTAAAGAGCTCGTGTCATTCAAATTATCTTCAATCCATTGAGAAATTTGACTCTGAGCAATCTTCTGGATGAGTAAGTCAAGGTTGGTTGATGTGAACACCGTATTCAGGTTTGGAGCTGGTTGTTCTCCCAAAATTTGTGCTATCTGGAATATAGAGATTCTGTTAGCGGAGCTTGCTGATGTGATTATGATGATCGATTTCTTATGTCTCGGTCTTCATACCAAACTCTATTGCGAACCGTTGTCATTGTCATCATCATTTTGAACACCAGGTCCAGCTTCGTCAGCATTACCACCAGAAAACATTTGTTCCAACTCTCTTTCTTCAGCCTCTCTTTTCAACCTTTCTTCTTCTTCCCTTTTCCATTGCTCTTCTCGAATCCTCCTTATACCTTCTTCTATGCCTGGGAATTTAGTATCAACAAATTCTGATTCACTATTAATCTCGGTGTTGGTGTTCATTCTGGTGATCGTTCTTGTATTGTCATACCCTTACCCATGAATCTTTTCTTTCTCTTATCCCCTTTACTCCTATCTGCTATCTTTTTCCCTTTCTTCGCCTTCTCATAACTTCTGTATCTGACCTAGTTCATTTGTGAGCTACTAGAGCTGCTGTGGTTGCGGGAACAGACCTAAGCGGTTGTGGTCAAGCCCTTCTAGCTACTAGGTTCATGTAATCATTGTATGCCTTAGACTGTGGGTGAACTAATTCCATCAATACTTATGGTATGAGCATTCCATCACATCTTCTCATTGTGGGGTCATCACGCATGAACTTGTTGATGTCATCATCTAGTTGTGTATGATACTGGTACACTTCTGGTGATCGTCTTGTGATGTTTGGATAGATGTTCATCCAAGATTGAATAAGTAGCTTGATGTATCTACAGAAAGGATTTTTTCCTTTATATTTTCCTTTCTCATTGACATGCTCATAAAAATCTTCCCATATGAGTGAAGCATAGTCAATGTGTCTGCAGTAGATAATCCCTTCCATCATCCGCATAGTAAGTAACAAAGGCAATTCCTTACTTGTCTTCTTTCCTGTTGTGCAGCTGTTGAGAATTATCAAGACCGTTTGCCATGTGATGTGTCGTTTAGTATAGGTAATTATATTATCAAGAAGTTTTACTATTTATGTTTTGTCGACTTTACCTATTTACCAACACTAATGGGCAGTGTACCCCATCAATTGTAGGTTCGTTGGTAAGTAGGGTGTCGATCACTAAGAGTGAGCGTTAATACTTAATCTACTAGTATTCTAATAATCTTAATTATATAATTAATCATATACTAATGCAAATAGGGGGTTTTCAGCCTAAGAAACTGGCAAGAATTTTGGTTTAATCTATACTAATAAAGCAATAAATAAGACTAATAACACACACAAGCAGATAAACAAATGACAAAGAAGTGATCAAGCTCAAATGTAAGGAAAACGTATTAGCCAAGTTACTAAATAAAAGCTATGATTTGCCTACATGTGCAATGATTGATATACTCTCGTTGGTGGTTTTCTAATGAAAGCTAGGTGGTTCTTCTCCCAAAACTCAAGGTTTAGATATTGGTTAATCCTGTCACAATTAACCAAACCCGCATAAAGTTCTTCAAAATTGATTATAATCTATCTAGGTCACAAATGCAACCTAGCTCATCGAGGCTTTACCAGCTTATGGCCTAATAGTTATCTATATTCTAGAATGCTATTTATAGTCCTAAGATATCTTAGTCTATGATTCACTTAACCAATAGAAGAAAAATGATGTTATTAATAGTACTAATGATCTAGTTATATAGATAATCAATATGTAGTATCTATCCCAAGTTCAAGTCTATAATCCAATTAAAGACGATTACGGGTAATGCTGAAACATGACGTTATTTATAGTTCTAAACCTATTTAATGGTCTAGTCTATTATCCACTTAACACAATTCCACCTAATTAAGTTACAGGACTTTATATATAATCCTAGATCCAATTGAATGATAGATGAAAACATAATCAAGCACATAAACGGGTATGAAGTGATAAACATAATCAACATGCAACCAAAGAGCAAACAATCGATATAAACAAATCAAAAAATTAAACTATCATAAACATGGCTAATACCTATAGGTATTAGCCCATAATCTCTATAACAATACACATTATCATATTTAGAATGATTAAAACAAATTTCATAGAAAACAATATGCTAACTGAATGATTATAGAAGAGTACAATGATTGCAAGAGTTTTCCTATGGAATAAATGCACCTGCAGAACCTTCTGATCTTCTAAAATCGTCTGAGAATCATACTTGGTAGTTAAAAGGTCTCTAAAAAACGAATTCTAGGTTTTCTATTTATACTTTCTAAAAACAAGTCAACACCGCGTATTGGATTGGGCCAATATCGCGTATCAAGGGTAAGTAGTGTGGGCTCCATGATTATTATATTCCACAATATTCATTAACCGTCCTTCAATATGGCGTATAATGACTCTTGAATATGACGTATTGAGATCTTCCCGTCATGGATGTTTTGTGAAGTTAGGGCTTGGATACACCGTATCTTCCTAGGTGAATATGTCGTAATCAATAATCATCTTGATGAAAATAAGCTAAAGCTTTGCATCACAAGTAAAACATATCTCATACTGGGAAAGGATGCGTTTACGCAAAGAGACCTTTGACTTTGTTTGACCAATAAGGGAGTAAACCCGTTACGTGATTAGAGAAGATGTATACATAGATTATGGTCATATGAATACTTTCACTTGATGCTATATGAAAGATATGAGTCTTCTAGGTTTAGAAAATCCTTGTCTAGAGGCGTTTGGTAAAATGTTTGAGTTAGCATTTTGTCAAAAATGGGAGGTAGTGATTTTGTGTCCCTCTGTTAGGATTTGGTAAATCCGCTAGTTAAAGACTCGGTTACCTCAAGTACTTGAAAGCATTAGAAAGTTCGTAGTCTTAGTCATTTAGTTATTAGAAATAGTTAGTTAAGTAACACCGTAGAGGACGGGCGGGTCTTTACCCACTGTATACCTGATCCACAGCCCGTAGGTGGCGTATATTGTAAAACTATTAATACCTTATACCTTATCTATGAAACCTAGTTATTGATTGTTGTTAGGTTGTTTCTTGTCTTAATTGAAATTGGCTTAGGAGTGCAACTAGGCTATCGTTGTGTTTAATTCTTGAGTATGCTTAATGATGATATGGTTCATGGATGAAATAGCATAGGCTTGCCAATTCCGTGAATCATATACGAGAGATAACCTCAAATTGTTAATATAAATAAGCCGTAAAAACGTTTATTTATATTTTACGATCTTCTAATGTTTTGTCGATAACAAACGTAAAATCATATTAACGAAACAAATAAAATACGTAAATGGTTTGAACTAATAGTTTTCTAACATATTCACATTTTCAAATAAAACACTAAAACAAGTATAAGTGATTTTATGATCTAGATATATATATATGTACAACAACTAGTGTTTACATATTGGGTTAGCATATACTTAAACTAAGTATACTAAAATGGGTAAAAACATGTATATACTAAAATGGGTAAAAACAAGTATATACTAAGGTAAAAACTAGCAAATGGTATTGACCCATAACCCATGGTTTTATATATACCACTTAACCAAGTTCAATGTATCCTTAAGGTACATTATATCTAGAAAGAAAACCATGGATAAACCCATAACCCATAACCCTTGACCCATAACCAAAAATACCCATGGGTAAAGGGGAGCGTTCCACGGATCCCTAGCTTTGTGCTAGCCGGATCCCAAGTGGAAGGGATCCGTGGGATCCGGGGAACAGTAGGTTTTTTCCTCTATAAATAGTGAGCCATTTCTTCATTATTTCTTAACCCTTTCAAGCCTCTTTCTAACACACTTTCTCCCCTGAGTTAGATCTCACTAACCTTAGATCCAAGAGATATATGTTTGTAGTTTTGTTTTTGTGATCATTTAGGTTCCTCTTAAAGGCAAGATCACCACCTTTGAAGTCGAGCAAGCTCAAGTCCATGAGTTTCCATGCTTCCTCATCATCAAGGCTATTGAAGTCTTCTTGTTGATGATTCCTTTCTTTCTTCAAAGAAGTGTAGTGTTGAAGACATTAGTGAAAGATGTCTCAAGTGTCAAGACGAAGATATTAGTGAAGGGTATATATCGTCTATAGGATAAGCATTTGTGGTAAGTGCTTAGAAGATAAGACAAAGAAGCATTAGTGAAAGGTGCTTAAAAGTTAAGACAAGGAAGCACTAGTGAAAGATGCTTAGAAGTGAAGACACAAGACATTAGTGAAAGGTGTCTTGTAGATCTAGTCAAAGGCATTAGTGAAAGGTGCCTTAGATGTACATTCGATATGGTGTGTTTTGATGTACAAGATAGACTAGTATAGGATCCAAGGATATTGATATCCTTGATGATATTGTAAAGGAGTAGATCTCCTTTGGGATTAGTCGTTGGTGTAGTGTGGTAGTAGTTCCTCCATTGCAATGGAACTAGGTGCTTAGCCTAGTACCTAATAAAGGGTAGGCGACGCCAGAAGGTGTAGTTCACCTTGGGTGAAAGAACTAGGTACTTAGCCTAGTACCTTATAAAGGGTAGGCGACGTTGTGTAGGAGTGGTTCACCTTGGGTGAAAGAACCCGGTGGTTAGCCTAGCACCGAAAAAGGGTAGGCGACGTTGAAGGCTTCTCCGCCATAAGGAGATTGGTGTAGTGATTACGACCTCTCGAGTAGGTGACTTGGGGAGTGGAGTAGGGCAAGGAAGGTGTCCTTGTAGCCGAACCACTATAAATACTCGTGTTGTGGTTTTGTGCTTCTTACTCTTATCTTTTCATTACTTACCTTTATATGCTTGTTTATCAACATCCAACACATACATCCAAATAGATTGACATAAGTCGATCTAAATAGTTTAAAAGGAAGTTTTAATTGGTAAAACTATTCAACCCCCTTCTAGTTTTCCACAATTGGCATCGAGCTTCGTTACCAAGTTTCTTGAAGTATATTGTACTTTAAAAACTTGATACGATCCATAGTTAATTGAAAACTACAAAGAAGGTTTTCATAAAAGCAAACACCATGTTTTTTAAAACGATATGTTTGGATGTTGATTTGATAACAACATTTTTTTATATATCTTTTCATTTAATTGCACTAATCTTCTTTGTGATGTTGATTAGTCAAAGCTCATACCCACCAAGCTTTAGGAGTTGCTTGGTAACAAGAATACCTTCCTTAATAAGGTATCTTAAACGCAAAGGAGCGGGAATCGTCTAAGTGACATTTGTCATTTGTAAAGACATTCATAAGTGCATTCGAGGTATGACTTTCCACTTATATCTAAATGATATTAGTTTAGTAAATAAGTGTTATTTGTTAGGCATTTATTTGAGTAGATTTTGTGTTTACACATGTTTTACATGTAGCTTCATTAGGAAGCCTTTTTCTCACATACGTGTTATATTTCCGTCTATATATCATAGTATATAAAACTTATGTTTTATTTCTTTTCAAAACCATCTTCTAATAATAAAACAAAACACAATTTCAAAATTCCTCCTTCCCTATTAATAATCCCACCGTCGCCCACTTTATCAAATCATCACTTTTTCAAATTTTCCAATTTCAAAATTCCTCTCATTCAAAACTTCATCTTCCTCCTCATTCCATCTCATCCGAAACCAAGAAGATCCGTCATCAACATGGTTTACATCGCACTCGTGCTCATCGCCCTAACACTCATCGCACTTGTGTTCCCTATGATGAAGTTCACATACGGAGACATTTACTTTGTGTTGTTAATCTATATTGGGGTCATATAACCAATCCTTTGTATCATTCTTAGCATTGAAATGCAATATTATTAATAATCTAGTTTATCTAGGTTGTTTGTGTTATAATGTGTGTTTCATTTGTTTTGATCTATATGTTTTATATTCTTTCGTGATACATTAGAAGTCATGTATGCATGCTAAAAGAAAATGTAGGATAAAACATATTTCGTGTAAAAACCTATGCCTCTATCAAATCGATTACGCTACTACGCATCCACGGATCCCGGAAGATATACTAGCGGATCCCTTTGTAAAGGAACCGTGGGATCCAGATTACTAGAAAACAGTTTTCATGCAAGACTAAAACCACTATCTTTCTAAAAATAATAATCCATTAGAAAGTCAAACTTGAGTATGTTAAAGTGTTAAATACCATTGTTAATAAAAATCTAATAAAAACATTAGATAATCTTTAGTTAACCACAATCATCACTTTTATTAACTTTTTCATAGATTCAACTATGACGCATGAATATGAGTTTGATTTTTCACTCACTAGCGTCTACACTCCGAACATCTCTCTCGAACCCAACACACCGCAATCATGTCCGTGGGTTCAATAATCTCGAAACCGTCACTTCCATGAAGGACGATTGTAACACCTCTCTACAATTCAAAGAAGGTATCAATACCTCCTTCCGAGCCATAGGACTAGAATGTCTTCTTGAAATCAACGAGAAGATATGTCCAAGGTTCATAATGGAATTCTTCCGTCAAGTGGAACTCGTTCGTAACGAGGATCGCTCTCATCTCTTTGGTTTTATATCAAAACCAAAAGTTTACTTTAAGCCTTGGGCATTTTGCTCACATCCTCCGAATTCCAAACCATGGACATTTTGCCTTCACGAAGATTGATCTCTTGATTCTCTCTTCAACTTTCTTGAAGAAAATAGTCCATATTCCTCACACATACCCTCCCGGAAGATTTACATCGCATTATATGCAAACCTCGACCATATTACTCCGATCCAAACATTATCTTCACACGGGACATCCGAGAAGAGTACAAGCCTCTTGCACTCATCTTGAGTGAGAATGTTTGGAGTCTTAGGGGAAATCGAGAAATTCTTCCCGCTTGTTGTGCTCACATGTTGTATTGTTTGCTAACACAACAACCATACAATCTCGCCTACTTCTTTGCAAGGCGAATTGCAAACCTTCAAGGCTCCAAGAATAAACGCATTCCATATGGAATGTTCTTGACGCGCCTCTATCACAATGTCATGCACTTTCATCCTCAATTTCAAAGTCCGTTGTGCGTATTTGTGAACAAGATGATGGAACCGTGAACATTTCCTCATGAAGACTTTCTTCATTCCTATATCCGTCAACACTCATCAACCTTTTGATGATCCATCTAGCGAAAACACTTAAGGAACTTAGTAGTCTTTCAAATAGGATCAATCCTTTTGTACTCGTGCTTTATTAATGTAATCCAATTTCTCTGATGAAATAAAACATCTTACATTTGATATCTTAGAACTCCCTTTAGACTATCGTTGAGATATAATGCATTGCCAAGATCATTGCATACCTTTAGTAAAGATTCTGCTGAGCAGATAGGCGGATCCCAAAGTTTGTGCTAGACGGATCCCTACACTTAGGGAACCGTGGGATCCGGCCAACTAAAAATGCAATTGCAAGCATTATATTTCAAACATATCCTTAGAACATCTCACACTAAGCTAAACATAGTGTCTTAAGGGAAATTAAGTCCTTATCAAGATAGGTTGATCATTCCTATTCACACACAACTCACCTAGATCACACTCTAAGACTCTTGTAGATCTACCATTTTATTTTTAACCCATTACTCTTCCGCTCTCAAACTCACACTTCAATTTCTACTTGATCCTTCACATCTAGCCTTAGAAATCTCTCGATTATGGCATAATTGCTCATTAATCATCCTCACCTCAAAATTGATCAAAGTTGATCAAAATCTAGCTTTCCTATCTCAAAGCTTCTAGGATATCTTCCAAAACACTATCCTAAAACACAACCTGATCTCTATGATCATTTAGTTTCAATTGACACTCTAAATCTTTAGTGTCATTCTTGCTCATTCATTGGTACTCATGAAAGTTCCAAATCCTTCCATAAAAGACAATCATTAGCTACCACTCATTGTCTTCAAGCACTTAAGCACCCTTCATTTAAATCACTTAGAGGACTAAAACACTCAAGATGTTATGGGTCTTAGATCTTAGAAACATCATTTCCACTCTTCCATAGTTGCGATAGCGGATCCCTAGGATTAGCCTAGGCGGATCCCTCGAGGAGGAACCGTGGGATCCGGATGACGCTTAGGTCAAATCTTGCTAAAACAATCATTTCAACTCATCTTCCTAACTCAAACACTCCATCTTATCTTAAATGAGTTCCTAGATCAGTGCAAACTCGAAGTTGACTCTTGTGCATGTTAATCATCACATTCCAATGAATCTTAGTGGCTTAAAGCTTAAATGTACTTGCCAAATCTCTTGGTTTATAAACCACCTTGTTAGGACCTCCATAGTCATCACTCTCATTCTAACTTTCAGCTCTTGCAACCTCTTGAAATCATCTCATCATGAGGAAGTAACTTATCCACCAAAGAACCACCCATTTAAAAGGCTCGTGTTATACACGAAATCTCTTCAACCAAATCATCTCCGGTCAAGCCAACAAATGATATGATCCTTCATCATCCAATCAAACCAACTCCTATAAGGATAATACCCACAAAACTACGAATGCCAAACACCACCATACCTCCTAGGCTAAACAATATCATCTCCACTAAACCATCACCATTGGTTCCTAGAGCTATCTCATTTACATCCCCACAATCATCATCTCACCTCTACAATTTAGAGGACTTGCCACCTAGGTCGTCTCATCCGCTTCTGCCAACAACATTCTCCTCATTAGGAGGAATAATGGTTCAAAATCAAGGTGTTAAGTCAACACTTGCTCCGGCTTCCTTTTCGCCGTTTCCATCATATAATCCCATTTGGATTATAAGAAATCATCAAAGTCAACCACCCGACCATATGGAAGTTGACACTTCTCTACCACCACTATCATCCTTGGTCGAGCCATTCTCAAATGCGCCCCACCAATCCTCCATCGTTTGAAGCTCCACAAGCCGCTTCACTTGATCCTTTGCATCAAGCCATTTCATTTCATCCACCACCACTACCTAGCCATGACAAAGATTGCTATCATTGTCAACATGTTGAAAGTTTGATACATGAAGTACGAGAAGACCAACGTTTCATGTTCTATCATCTCCTCGAACGTTTCGACGAGATCAAACCTAAACAAAACTTGAGCTAGAAGATTTTAGTGGTGTCCTAGCATCAAGCGTTAGTTGGTTTAGAAATTCCTAATCATGTATTTTCTTATTTTCTTAGTTTTTAGAGTCATGTATGTCATAACTCTAGTTTTATTAAATGGAATTACATGCTACTTGTTATTTTGTTGAGCATATGTTTACCTTGTATTCATATCTCATTTATGTGATAACATTACTTGTTATATCACCTTTGCTGAAATTTATCAGCTAATACGGATCCCTCATAATTGCCTAGACGGATCCCTACTAGGAGGGAACCGCGGGATCCGTGAGACAGAAAGCTTTCTTTCTACTAACTTGGACCACTTTTGCAGGAAATTGTGAATTATACTTGTTTTCTAACCTTTGTTTTGTAGTTGTTCAATTTACACGTGAAGACTTTGACATCCCAAAGCTAGGGGAGCTTTATGTCAAAGCAATACATTGCAAATTACTTGCAATACTAGGTTTACATTTCGTGACTTCCGCTGCATAATTGCAATCATCTGGGGAGCACACCACACATAGACGCAATCTTTGCAAAAGTTAGTTGCAAATGAACTAGATTAGAATTACTTTCTTGACGCCTTACTTAGGGATGGACTCGTCAAGGGGAGTAAAGACGAGATCCTTTCCGTTACTTGCTCTTTATTTCTTTTTCTTTTCTATTATCACATGTTTTCTTAAAACGATGTGTTGCTTTCTTCAAACACTTTTGTTTCGAAAAAGGGGAGAAGAAATTAAAACTACAAATTCAAACTTTTACAATTTTAGCTTTTCCTTAAAATAATTTTATGTTTTGTCATCAACAAAAAGGGAGATTGTTAATACAAATAAGCCGTAAAATGTTTATTTATATTTTACGATCTTCTAATGTTTTGTCGATAACAAACGTAAAATCATATTAACAAAACAAATAAAATACATAAATGGTTTGAACTAATAGTTTCTAACATATCCACATTTCCACATAAAACACTAAAACAAGTATAAGTGATTTTATGATTTAGATATATATGTACAACAACTAGTGTTTACATATTAAGTTAGCATATACTTAAACTAAGTATACTAAAATGGGTAAAAATATGTATATACTAAAATGGGTAAAAACAAGTATATACTAAGGTAAAACTAGCAAATGGTATTGACCCATAACCCATGGTTTTATATATACCACTTAACCAAGTTCAATGTATCCTTAAGGTACATTGTATCTAGAAAGAAAACCATGGATAAACCCATAACCCATGACCCATGACCCATAACTAAAAATACCCATGGGTAAGAGGAGCGTTCCACGGATCCCTAGCTTTGTGCTAGCCGGATCCCAAGTGGAAGGATCCGTGGGATCCGGGAACAAGAAAATTTTTCCTCTATAAATAGTGAGCCATTTCTTCATTATTTCTTATCCCTTTCAAGCCTCTTTCTAACACACTTTCTCCCTTGAGTTAGATCTCACTAACCTTAGATCCAAGAGATCTATGTTTGTAGTTTTTTTTTTTTTTGTGATCTTTTAGGTTCCTCTTAAAGGCAAGATCACCACCTTTGAAGTCGAGCAAACTCAAGTCCAAGAGTTGCCATGCTTCCTCATCATCAAGGCTATTGAAGTCTTCTTGTTGATGATTCCTTTCTTTCTTCAAAGAAGTGTAGTGTTGAAGACATTAGTGAAAGATGTCTTAAGTGTCAAGACGAAGATATTAGTGAAGGGTATCTATCGTCTATAGGATAAGCATTTGTGGTAGGTGCTTAGAAGTCAAGACAAAGAAGCATTAGTGAAAGGTGCTTAGAAGTCAAGACAAGGAAGCACTAGTGAAAGGTGCTTAGAAGTGAAGACACAAGACATTAGTGAAAGGTGTCTTGTAGATCTAGTCAAAGGCATTAGTGAAAGGTGCCTTAGATGTACATTCGATATGGTGTGTTTCGATGTACAAGATAGACTAGTATAGGATCCAAGGATATTGATATCCTTGATGATATTGTAAAGGAGTAGATCTCCTTTGGGATTAGTCGTTGGTGTAGTGTGGTAGTAGTTCCTCCATTGCAATGGAACTAGGTGCTTAGCCTAGTACCTAATAAAGGGTAGGCGACGTTGTGAAGGTGTAGTTCACCTTGGAGTGAAAGAACTAGGTACTTAGCCTAGTACCTTATAAAGGGTAGGCGACGTTGTGTAGGAGTGGTTCACCTTGGAGTGAAAGAACCCGGTGGTTAGCCTAGCACCGGAAAAAGGGTAGGAGACGTTGTGAAGGCTTCTCCGCCATAAGGAGATTGGTGTAGTGATTACAAACTCTCGAGTAGGTGACTCGGGGGTGGAGTAGGGCAAGGAAGGTGTCCTTGTAGCGAACCACTATAAATACTGTGTTGTGGTTTGTGCTTCTTACTCTTATCTTTTCATTACTTACCTTTATATGCTTGTTTATCAACATCCAACACACACATCCAAATAGATTGACATAAGTCGATCTAAATAGTTTAAAAGGAAGTTTTAATTGGTAAAACTATTCAACCCCCCCCCCTTCTAGTTTTCCACACAAATAACTAGGGAATACGCACGCCCTACGACCTTTAGGAGTACAACGCGTTAAGATAAAGGACGTGACAACTCAACCAACCAATAAAAGATAACTAGGGAGTAATAGCATCTAAGTGAACACATCTTTAATCATCATACGAACACACCTCAATTAGACATAGCTATCCGTAGTATTAGATAATTAGATAATTAGTAGAAGTAAAGTAATCGGTAGAAGTACCACCTTCCAACCAATTACCCCGAGATATTTATCTTAGCTTTCTAAAACCCATAAAAAAGATTAAAAAAAAGAATCATCCTCAACCCCACCTTCTTGTCATGTATTTCTTACTAGCATTCCTATTCCCCTAGAGAACGATATCAATCCCCGAGGCTTACCCCATACTACACTACAACGATTAGGTTCACTGCCTAGGAGGTTGAAAACCTTGCTCGTAGAAAAGGAAGTTTCCTTGACCCCGAACGCGCGTTCCGCGTGCATCAAGTTTTTGGCACCGCTGCCGGGGAATAGAATAGCTAGTTAGATCTCTATCTCGTTTAGGTTCCCTTGCTTGATTCCTATCAAGTAATATTTGTTTCTCATTTTCATTAGCTTCCTTGTAGTCTATCCCCCTTCTTTGTGTTTTTGTTCATAACCTTGTTACTTATCACCTTCTGTGACAATCCTCCACCAAATCAACCACTTCCCTCAACCCGCCACCAATTGACCCGCCAAGAGGCCGTACTCTTGGTGAATACTCTAGACCAAGCCATCAAGGCTATAGGAAGACCATTGAGCTCCCCGTTCAAGCTCAAACAACAGCCCTGCGATCCGACACCATCCGGTTGGTGCAAAACGGATGTGCATTCCATGGACTTCATTCTGAAGATCCTAATCAGCATCTCAAGAACTTCCTTAAAAGCGTTGACTCTATCGATCTTGATGCTACCACACGGGCGACCACGCTCTTGCGTCTCTTCCAATTCTCTCTACGGGACCAAGCTAGTAATTGGCTTGAGCGACTTCCCGCCAGATCCATCTCAAGTTGGGATGATCTCACCACTCGTTTTCTCGCCTAATTTTTCCCACCGGGGAGAACTACCAAACTAAGGAACGGCATCTTGATGTTCCAACAACGTCAAGGCGAAACTCTCTACGAGGCGTGGACTCGATTCAAGGACTTGCTCCATAAAGTCCCTCATCACGGCATCGATCTTTGGCTTCAAGTCCAAATCTTTTATGATCATGCCAACTTCCTCACCAAGCGATCCATTGACCGAGCGGCCAGTGGAAGGCTCAGCGATCTGAACGCGGAAGAATCATGGGACATCATAGAAGAGCTCGCCAGTCAGAGCGAAGAATGGAGTGAATCTCATGAAACCCCCAAAAGAACGGTGAATGCCATATCAATACCTCATGGGCCTTCCAACATCACCGAAGAGCAAGTTAATGCTCTTGAGAAAAGGATCGACTATCTAGTTGAGAGGCAAACGAAAGCACCTGGACCAATACATCGAGCAACGGTTAATTTCACTGACTCTGCCAACAGTCCAACACCCCTCTCTGAATCACCTAGCCGTGAACAAAATCCCAATTCCCTACGACGCTTCCGTTCTACCACTTCAATCCCACTCTCACCAAGCTTCAAAACACAAATGAGAGAATACATGGCAGCCCATTCGGAAAGATTAGCCAAATTTGAGGAAGAGGTTTATAGACAAAGGGAAGAAATACAGGCAAAAATGGCGAGATGATGAACTTAGTGAAAGAGTACACTAAGACGAAGGTTCCCAAGAAGGTGTTAGTGAGAAATGATGATCGCGCTACCCCCACTTTGTTTGTTAACGCCATTTCCATTGCTCCCGATAAGGGTGAGGTAGTTGAGAAAAAGGACATTGAGACTACCAAGAACAGCAAGAATAATAAGGATGAAGATAAGGCTCAGAATGATGATAAACCCAAAACCATTGAACAATACCTTAAGCATGAGATCAATAAAAAAAAACAATTGTTAACCAAGTGAACAACTTTAGGTATAATGATGCTCTTAGGAAAGCCCTCTTAGGTGAAATAAAATAGGAAGAGTATGACACCATGCCTATGGGACCTTTGTACGAGGCAATTCTTAAGAAACCAATAACTAAGAAACAAGCGATTTTTGGGAACTTCATAATACCATGTTACATTGGTTACTTAGAGAATATAAAAGCCTTAGCCGATCAGGGATCCAATGTAAACATAATGTCGTTATCAGTCTATAGTAAGTTGACAAAGGAGGAACCATCCGAGACCAATCTTAGACTTTCGTTAGCAAAGCATTCATATGTTTATCTTTTAGGAATAGCGGAGGATGTTTTGATTGAGGTTGCAAGTGTTATCTATCCGGTGGATTTTGCAATTCTAGACATTGAGAAAGATGAACACATGCCATTAATCATTGGAACACCTTTCCTGGCCACTGCCAAGGCAACAATCAAATGTGGTGATGGTGTCATGATACTCAAAAATGGAAAAGAAAAAGTTAGGATACCTATTGCTCCGAGATATCCTTGGAAGATTAAGGAGAAGATAAAGAATAAGAATTCGCGAGTCTCCAATAATACAGTTAAGAGGAAAATTGTTGAATGGGAAAAACAGATTAGGATTTTGTAAGTGAGGGGATGGATTCGAAATTGTGGAAACATGATAAAAACATAGGTTTCAACTATACCACGGAAACACTCCCTCAAAAGAACCCTAAAGAATTTTTAGAAGGAGACAAGGTGCTTTTGTATAGATCAAAATTAAAAGCATTAAGAGGAAGGAATAGGCCAAAATGGTTTGGTCCCAATATGGTAAAAGAGACAAACATAAGAAGTGAAACCATTATCATATTAGACAACGATGGGAGGGAGTTCACGATAAGCATACAACGTGTACAACCCTATGATGAACGCTTAGTGAATGAAAATGATGACGGTAAGGAAGTCACGTATGAGCACGACTTTGAGTCTAGCTACAAGACTCATAAATAAAGAAAAATGATTCGTGGGAGGCAACCCATGCTTAATTGTTTGCTTGTTTTGTTTTTCAATTTTTGTGTGTCTTATGTCTTTTCCATTGTTTTTATTCTCATGTTAGATTTTGTGAGAATGCTTTATTTTGTCTTTAACCTCGTCTTAATTACATATAAAGGTATTTTACAAAAAGATAAGTGTAGGGAAGATCACATACGTTTCTAAGAACATGAACATGAGAATTACAATTATTGAAATTGATATATATGTGTGTTTGTTAGAGTCAAATGCTTGTATCGAGTCATAATGGATGTTTTGCAGGAGTTTTTCCAGGTTTTAATGATGTAATTTTTCCATAATTTTCCAAGAAAAAACGCAGCAGACCACTTTCTGTCAGGATTAAAGCCTGACGACGTCGAACTATGTAGAAGCAGTTACTCTTTTTCATTTTCTCAGCAACTTATAAATTTTGGAAATTCGGTGTCTTAATTTTCCAAAAACGCAAACATCTATTCCACAAGCATTATATCTTACTTGCTTTCTAGTGTAGTTGTGTGTTATATATAGTTTTACCACCGATTTTACCGAAGGTTTCGTTTGTTTTCTTATAAGTGTGTAGGTTATATTTGGCAAGAAGAAGAAACACAAATTGGATGAAGCTTATTACTCATGCATTCTTCTTGGAAAAGAATTTAACCGCAACTTCACACGTATCCTACCGAGCTAATCAGGGGAGTACTAGTTTCTTTTCCTTACTTACCTTCCTTTATCATAACTTTGATGCTTTCGGGGAACATTGGGGACAATGTTCAGTTTAAGTGTAAGGAGGGGGAATAAAACAGGAACTTAAAAACTATTCACTCACTTGATTATTTGTCTTGTCCTTGGTAATTTGTATAATAAACTATGAGAAATATTCGTTAGGGCAATTTTAGTGCCAAATTTAAAATTTTTTATGACATTTACGAGCTAAACTTTAGTCTTAATAAAGCGTCTCATGGATAGAATTATATAACTAACACAAAAACCGTTTACCACTCAAATTCCACCGTAAAAATGTGAGGTTCGCCCCTAGATCTATAGGAATAAAAGCATTCACCTTTAATGCTTAGAGAGTGTACTGGTAGTATAATAGATTCTAGAACTTGTTTTGTGATGCATTCCGAGATCGCTAGTGAGACTACACTTGTGTAGTTAGGAGAACTAAATGATATAAGGCATAAGGATAACCCTTGTTTTAAACCTGTATTATAACTACATCTTCCACATCGGTTGAGTAATTACCCCACACCCTTGCGATGTACTCATCTTTAGTACACGGTACCCCTAGTTAACCCCTCAGAGCCTATCCTTTTCGCGGTTCTCGCGATGTTTGATTTTCGAAATATCAATGAAGAGCATTTTTTACAATCCACCCCCAAATGTACACCCAAATCGCCTTAGCTTACCTTGTATGCACTCATCTTTAGTGCATTATTGTTATCATTATCATTACTAAACCCTTAGTTCAAATATCTAGTTATATCTTTTGTACACAGTTTTGGGACGATTGGGACTCATGGTGTAACACCCCCAAATCTCGGTACAGCGGAAGACTTACTCAAGTTTTTGGGGCGTTACTATTGGATTGGTATCGCACACAAGTATAGCAAAAAGATAGTCATTTAACATTCAAAACCAATCCCAAATTTAGTTGCTCTCAACATTTAATCCAAAAGTGTAATTATTAGGCCCAAAACATGATTTAATAAAATAGGTCCCCAAAGTTTATCAGAGTCAGAAATGATCCTTGAACCCCGCCTTCTTGTCAAGCTTCCACCGATCAAGTAATCCAAACATCTCTCAAATACCGAGAAATCATGCTAAAAGGTCACTTCTGTTGGTGAGTTTATAGGTTTAAGTTCAACAAAATCATAGTGGACTGTAAGAGTTGATTTGCTATGCAAGACCTAAGATAGATAAATACCGTTTCACACATCGATCCTACCCGACCTCCAATCATATCCCGCATCCGTGGATTACTCGGGCCCGCGACTCTAGTCCAAAGACCGCCGTGGCAAAATCTAGAACAATTGCCAACCCGGACTAGGTCGAGGTAGAAGTCTATTCTTAGTTAGGCACGGTTAAACCTAGACTAAGGCAACAACTACCGCACATCTATCTAAACAGTCAAGCATATAAGCAAATCCAAATAGTTTAAACGGTCCAAAAACAGTAGCATGATTCTCACCCTAAAATAGTTCAAAACGTAGTTGAAACGTAGATAAAAGTGGGGCTATGAAACTCACCTCAAGCAATCAACGCAAGTAATCAACGCACAATTAAACACTAGCAGAAGATAACGGTATCACAGCACAGCAACTATCGACTCGGCACAACCTATTAATGTAGACCAACTTTAATATATATTCCTCAAAATCAACGCTATCTACCCCAATATATTCCATTTCTTTATTTCCAAAAACGTCTCGTTTCACCATTTAATCCTAGTGTTTGGTATTCCTCGTGTGGGTGTATCGACTCAATATGATGCTATGAAAGCACTCAAACAACCAATATATAACTCAATGCGACACAATGAGACCTCTAAACGATAAGCTCCATAGTTCAATAAGTTTCGGAATAAATAGTAGACCTTATCGAATTCGTCAACTCGATAAACTCATTTATTTACTCGTGTCGCTTATTATCCCATAAATCAATCGTATCCTAAAGAGTCATAAGGATAAGTCACCCATTAATAGGGTTACCCAACGTACCTAGCGGGCTCTTATTAGATTCGTCAACCTAATAAGTCCGCTACCCACGTGGATCAACACTATTAATGCTAGGTTATCCGTAACCCATGCACACAACGTAAGCAATTAAACACTTAAACTAATATTAAATGTCCACAATCGACATTTATTGATAATCGTGTACTCGAAACATTAATTACTTATTTATTACAGAACACTTTTCCAATTTAGTCGTTAGCTTCCATTTAAAAATAGTAAATAACAAGATAAGACTTGTTATCGACATTTTTGGTACAAAAGCCCTTTTATTATTTCTATTTCATAGTTTGATAGCATTTTCATGTTTATATATATATTTCGTCAAATTCCAATATTAATCTCATATCGTTATTCGTTTCGAGTCCACAAGCACGAGTCATAACTTATCGGCTTTTAATCAATCAATAGTCCAAATTATACTAAAGTCCATGTTACAGCTTTGTCGGAGTCAACTATTGACTAAAAAGTCAAAGTAACGCCGACGTAGCTCAAAGTCAAAAATATATATATCAAGTCCAATATAAAAGTCACAATAGCGCAATTCAATCCCAAACCAACTCAAAACAATCTCGCCAACCAATCAATCAACCAAATATACTCGAAACCAATATTATGACCCTAATGGTCAAGACACGGTCGCGGTTAAGACCACGTGAACCAAACAAGCCCTAGAAGCTTTTCGGCTCCACGCGTCTCATCCAAACCTCAACTACATCAACCAACAAGCTACTAAATCAACCCGACCCGGACCCATGGCCCAAGTGGGTCACGTACGCAAGCCAAGGGCCACGTACGTGTCCTATGTGGCTCGTACACCTTCCAAACCATTCAATCATCACCCAAATCAATTCCACAACACCCAAATCCAATCATTCAAGCTTCAATCACTAACCAAACACAAAACCCATCATCTATTCTAACCAAAAGATGAAACTAGACCTAAAATGCATAAACCCATCAAATTGATACACCACACATTTACCAAACACTAATTACTTGTTTATTTAGTCACTAATTAGACTTAATTTCATGTTCCACCCAAAAGCCCTAATTTATTTCATAGGGTCGAAACCCTAATAGCCAATTCGTGGCTTATTATTGATTAAACAAGCTCCAAACTTGTTCCATTTACCTTATTCAAGCACCAATTGCAATATTAGACGAAAACCCTAAAAGTACGAATCTTAATCTTTAAATTTGAAGGTGTTATTGAAGGCTTTTGTGGGAGTATTTTATATGGATAGAAAGAGGATGAAACGATCTACAAGATAGTGGTGGAGGTGTAATTTCACTTGCCGGAATTTGGCTAGATAAGGGGCGGCCAATGGTGGTGGTGGTGGCTAGGGTTTTACTTTGGTGGATAGAGAAAGAGATTAGAGAGAGAAAGTGGTGTGTGTATGTTTTTAGTTAGAGAAAGTGAAGAGGGGAAATGAGGGGAAGTGGGGTTTATATATTTAGGAGCTAGGGACCAACTTGCAAAATATTTTGGGAGGGAGGGGGCGCCGGCCTAGACAAAGAGGAGGGGCCGTGGTCACCATTTTTCGTAAAACGTTCCGTTTACCCATTCCCGAGATCATATATTGTCCCCCGAGTGTCCCACGACGTTCATTCGACTTTCTAACATCGTTATTTACGTTTTTCCATGCGTTTTGACTATTTATTTGTCAATTTTTGAGTTACGGTCTAAAAGTTACAATAATTCTCGTTTTAGGCTTTTCTAGTGCCGAATCGAATAGTGCCTACCAAATAGAGTTAAAACTCATACGATAACTCATTTAATAATGAAATAATCCGTAAAAACCAATAGACGATATAAAATCAAGTCATGGTTTATAAAAATAGTGATAAAGGCAAAAGCTCCGTTTAGTTTAACGTAATGCGGTTACCTAAAATATACTCCCTAAATTGCCAGTTGTCACACATGGGTAAAAAGTAATATTTTATGGAGTAACGGGAAAGAACGATAAATTCAAATTCCCTTTATCTACGTAATTAAATACTTCAAGTGTTTTGATCTTTTCAAATCGGGTCAATTAGTGTTAGAGAAATAAAAACTCAAGTGTAGGGATGCTCCTATAAATCCCTTATATTTTGATGTTATCATAGAGGATGGTAGAGTAAAAAGTTTTGTCTAAAAAAATAAAAAAAAAAAATAAAAATCGGAAAAAAAAAGAGAGTGTTCAAAAAAATGATGAGAAAAACATATGGGCTACCATCCTACATCTATCTTTATGTTTATGTTTTTAAATTTATGTTTATTTTGTTTCAAGCTATCTAGTTTAGTGAGTCGAGTCTTGGCTTAGCAACGCCATGCTTTACATGCTTGTAACATAAGATTTTTGACTTGCCACCACTAAAAATCCCCTATCCAACAAAACCCTTTGTTTCCCTACCCTAAGCCTAACGTTACAACCCTTGTAAATACCTCTTAGATATTTGTTCCTAGGTGCTTACAACAAATCGGTGGAGGTTTGATTTATTCTCAAGCTTATGGTAATCTATGTACTATGCCAGGTAATGAGTGTTTATCTTCCATTTCCATTCATATTATATTACATATAAACCCGAGAGATGAGAGAATCCAAAAACCACTTGTGAGGTGCTAGTATATATTTTCCGTGCTTGTTATGACTATTGTGGCGCTTTTACTTGTTATGAACTATTTTAAACCAATGCTTCATGCCCCTTAACTTATAAATTGATTGGTCAAAAGCACATTTGCTTGAGGACAAGCAAATACCAAGTGTAGGGATATTTGATAAGGATTTAAAACGTACACTTTTAGGGGGTCATTTAAGCCCTATTTCGACACATTTTATATCCGTTACTGCTTAATTTCATTCCTTTTTACTTTTTCGGTCTTTTGGAAGCAAAATGCTGGAATGAAGCCCATCTGGACGAAAAGGAGCAACTACATGAAGAAAATGGCAAAGTCAAGATCGAAGCCACTCAAGACTGATCAACAGAACCTGACGGCGTCCCATCCAAAGGGCGACGTCGTCCCTATATGAAGACTTGATCAAAACATGCACGCGACGGCTCAGTGAAATTTCTGGTCATATAACATGACGTCACGCTTTAAATATGAAGGCGTCACTCACGCCACCCGGAGGGCCCGGATCTAGAATCAAGACGACGTCTCAACTAAAGACCGATGGCGTCACAACTCTAAAGTGACGTCGTCCCATCGATGACTTGGCCCAAACGAAACCCTAATGAGGTGACCTGATGGCGTCCCATGCAAAAGGTGACGCTGTCGCGATTGTAAATCTATATATAGAATTCGATTTTTCTGTATTTAAGAGGTAGATTTTTGGAGAGCAAACCCCAACTCAGTTGTAGTCCGACTTGGACAGTATTTTAGGGTCCCGTACCCTATTTTACGCATCAAGATAAGTTTGTTAATCCAATTTATCATTATTCCTACTTCATATTTGATTGATTGTGTGTATACTTGCTTGTCCATCATGTCTAGCTAAATTACTTGTGTGTTTTCTTAGATCTATGAAACCTAGTTATTGATTGTTGTTAGGTTGTTTCTTGTCTTAAATGAAATTGGCTTAGGAGTGCAACTAGGCTATCATTGTGTTTAATGCTTGAGTATGCTTAATGATGATATGGTTCATGGATGAAATAGCTTAGGCTTGCCGATTCCGTGAATCATATACGAGAGGTAACCTCAAAGAGCTAGGGAATACACACGCCCTACGACCTTTAGGAATACAATGCGTTAAGATAAAGGACGTGACAACTCAACCAACCAATAAAAGATAACTAAGGAGTAATAGAATCTAAGTGAACACATCTTTAATCATCATACGAGCACACCTCAATTAGACATAGCTATCCGTAGTAATTAAATAATTAGATAATTAGTATAAGTAAAGTAATCGGTAGAAGTACCACCCCCCAACCAATTGCCCCGAGATATTTACCTTAGCTTTCAAAAAAACCATAAAAAAGATTTAAAAAAAAAAAAAAAAAAAAAAAGAATCATCCTCAACCCCAATTTCTCGTCATATATTTCTTACTAGCATTCATATTCCTCTAGAAAACGATATCAATCCCCTAGACTTACCCCATACTACACTACAATGATTAGGTTCACTGCCTAGGAGGTTGAAAAACTTGCTCGTAGAAAAGGAAGTTTCCTTGACCCCGAACGCGCCTCCCGCGCGCATCAATGATGGTTTGTTCTTTTCAATTTATTTTATTTGTTTTGAGACATCATTAGAATGATGGTTTTTACTAATTAGGAGACTTAATATTTATGTAAAAATGATCTATTTATTATTGTGTGCTTTATATTTCAAGAATACGAGGCCTTACTAACCCGTGCGTTGCACCGACTTGTTTTTGGTTGAATATTACGTGTTATGTACGTAATGTTAGTGTAGTAGGTTGAATATGTGCACGTGGCTGCATTTAGATTTGTTTTAGATCTATGATGATAATGGTTCAACTAAAAAAATCTTTAAAAGATTGGAAACAAAGTTGAGCCTTTCTGAGATCTCTTATATTTTTTCGTGTGCGTAATGTTCAACACTAATCTTTTTCATGTTTGAAACTCTCATTTTTTGGTGATGGTTGGATTTTTTTGGTCAATAAGTTCCTAAGTTGTGATGTTGTTACCACAAATTTTGTTAGCATGGCATGAAATTTTTATGTAAAAGATTTATAAAACAAAACATTGCATATATTTATATTACTAAATATATATGTAAAAGATTTACATTAACTTTAATCAAAGGAATGAAATACTGTAACAAATACAATGTATGCTTCAAAAGTCAAAAGCTAATCTTTGTCCATTGGCACCTACTCTGACTATCATTTCATGTTTTAAAACTACTAAAAGTCAAAAAAGAGTTGCTTCTGTCAGTTCTATCTACCAAATTCATCACTTTTGAGTTTCATCCCATACTTTTATTTTCAATTATTACCATTTATGTATCATACATTCATACAAATATAATAGTTTCTTAGAAAATATAATGTCAATATAGATCAAGAAGAAAATATGTATCCATATCATTTTTTTTAGCATAATATGCAAAGCTTTCTTACATTATACGGCTAATAATATCTTTTTGTATAGCATTAGTTAAAAAAGATATGTAGAGATGAAAATTAGTAATACAAAATTAGAAACATATATGTCAAAGTACTTTTACCTCAATAAGCGAAGAAACAAATCCTCTAACTCTGCATCTATTTTATCTCCATACCTTCAACAATAATTTATAATATGAAGAAAGTAATACGAAGTACTAACAACATATATTTTTTCTTTTTTGAAACATTGTATGGGAATAAAATAGTAAGCTTTTACCTTAAAATCTTTAAATATCAACAAACTAGACATTACCAAGTCTTTGTGGATCATATCTTATGTATGAACTACAAACAAATGACAAATCTTCACAAATATTGCACAACCTTACAAAAACATGAAAATTGAAGTGGAAGAGAGTTCATGACTCTGTAAACCAAACACACAAACATACTTGATAAATTGGATAAACAAACTTATCGTGTGATGTAAAATAGGGTATGGGACCCTAGAATATTGTCTAAGTCGGACTACAACTGAGTTCGGGTTTGCTCTCCAAAATTCTACCTTCTAAAATACAGAAAAATCGAATTCTATATATAGATTTATAATCGCGACGGCTTCACCTTTTGCTAGTGACGCCGTCAGGTCACCGTCATTAGGGTTTCGTTTGGGCCAAGTCATCGTTGGGACGGCATCAGTTGAGAGATGTGATGCCATCAGTCTTCAGTAGCGACGTCGTCTGAATCGTGGATCTTGGGCGTCTGGTGTAGATTTTGTGAATGACGCCTTCCAGAATTAAGGCGTGACACCGTCAGGCTTTAGGACCAGACATTCCGCTGAGCCGTCGCGTGCACTTTTGATCAAGTCTTCTATAGAGGGACGACGTCGCCCTTTGGTTGGGACGCCGTCAGGTGTGCTGGAGTGCCTTTGATCTTGACTTTGCCATTTTCTTCATGTTTTCGCTCCTTTTCGTTCAAATATGCTTCATTCCAGCATTTTGCTTCCAAAAGACCTAAAATGTGAAAAGGAGCGATTTTAAGCAGTAACGGATATAAAATGTGTCTATTTAGGGCTTAAATAACCCCCTAAAAATGCATGTTTTAAATCCTTATCAGATATCCCTACACTTGGAATTTGCTTGTCCTCAAGCAAATGTGCTTTTGGCCATTCAATTTATAAGTTAGGGGGCATGAAGCATTGGCTTAATATAATTTACAACAAGTATAAGCGCCACAATAATCATAAAAAGCACGGAAATTATACACTAGCACCTCACAATTGGTGTTTGGATTCTTTCATCTCTCGGGTTTATATGAAATATAATATGAATGGAAATGGAAGATAAACACTCATTACCTGGCATAGTACATAGATTACCATAAGCTTGAGAATAGATCAAACCTCCACCGCTTTGGCGTAAGCACCTAGGAATAACTATCTAAGAGGTCTTTACAAGGGTTGTAATGTTAGGCATAGGGTAGGGAAGTAAAGGGTTTTGTTGGATAGGGGATATTTAGTGGTGGCAAGTCAAAAATCTTATGTTACAAGCATGTAAAGCGTGGCGTTGCTAAGCCAATACTCGACTCACTAACACTAGATAACTTGAAACAAAACACAAACATAAACTTAAAAACATAAAAATAAAGATAGATGTAGGATGGTAGCCCGTATGTTTTTCTCATTTTTTTTTTCATAACTCTTTTTCTCTTTTTTCGATTTTTTTCATACCTTTTTACTCTACCATCCTCTACGATAACATCAAAATATAAGGGATTTATAGGAGCATCCCTACACTTGAGTTTTTATTTAACTAACACTATATGACCCGATTTGAAAAGATCAAAACACTTGGAGTATTTAATTACGTACACAAAGGGAATTTGAATTTATCGTTCTTTCCCGTTACTCCATAAAATATTACTTTTAACACATGAGTCCCAATCGTCCCAAAACCGTATACAAATGATATGACTCGACTTAGCAACCATGCAAGTAACTAGATAATTGAACTAAGGGTTTAGTAGTGATAACAATAATGCACTAAATATGAGTGCATACAAGGTAGGATAAGGCGATTTAGGTGTAACATTTGGGGGTGGATTGTAAACAATGCTCTTCATTGAGATTCCCGAAAACCGAAACATCACGAGAACCGCGAAAAGGATAGGCTCTGAGGGGTTAACTAAGGGTATCGTGTACTAAAGATGAGTACATCGCAAGGGTGTGGGGTAATTACTCAACCGATGTGGAAGATGTAATTATAATACACGTTTAAAACAAGGGTTATCCTAATGCCTCTTATCATTTAGTTACTCCTAACTACACAAGTGTAGTCTCACTAGCGATCTCGGAATGCATCACAAAACAAGTTTTGAGAATCTATTATACTACCGGTACACTCACTAAGCATTAAAGGTGAATGCTTTAATTCCTAAATATCTAGGGGCGAACCTCACATTTTTTGGGTGGAATTTGAGTGGTATACAGTTTTTGTGCTAGTCATATAATTCCTATCAATGAGACGCTTTATTAAGACTAAAGTTTAGCTAGTAAATGCCATAAAAAATTTAAATTTGGTGCTAAAATTGCCCTAATAAATATTTCTCATAGTTTATTACACAATTTACTAAGGACAAGACAAAAATCAAATGAGTGAATAGTTTCTAAGTTCCCGTTTTATTCTCCCTCCCTACACTTAAACTGAATATTGTCCCCAATGTTCCCCGACAGTATCAAAGTTATGATAAAGGAAGGTAAGTAAAAGAGAAAGAAACTAGTACTCCCATGATTAGCTCGGTAGGATATGTGTGAAGTTGCGGTTAAATCCTCCTCCAAGAAGAATGCATAAGTAATAAGCTTCATCCAATATGTGTTTCTTCTTCTTGTTCAATATAACCTGCATACTTATAAGAAAACAAACGAAACCTTCTCGTAAAATCAGCGGTAAAACTATATATGACACACAACTACACTAGAAAGCAAGTAAGATATAATGCTTGTGGAATAGATATTTGCAGTTTTTCTGGAAAATTAAGAATTGGAAATTTCCAAAAATTACAAATTATACAGAAAATGAAACTGATATTTTGTTTCTACATTTCCTTACGTCGTCAGTGTTAATCCTAACGCCGTCAGGTTGTCCTAACAAAAACTGGTCTACTGCGTTTTTCTGGAAAAATTACCTCATTAAAACCTGGAAAAATACAAGCATTTGACTCTAACAAACACACAAATACATCAATTTCAATTATTGTTAATCTCATGTTCATGTTCTTAAAAACATATGTGATCTTCCTTACACTTATCTTTTTGTAAAATACCTTTATATGTAATTAAGACGAGGTTAAAAACAAAATAAAGCATTTTCACAAAGTCTAACATGAGAATAAACAATAATGAAAAAGATATGTAAACATACAAATTGAAAAACAAAACAAGCAAACAATTAAGCATGGGTTGCCTCCCACGAAGCGCTTTTCTTTATTTATGAGTCTTGTAGCTAGACTCGAAGTCATGCTTCTATTTTCCGCATATCTTAGATGCCCATTCGAATGCCTTGACTCTTCTTTCATCACGAATATATTCTGGGCATAACTCTAGACAAGCGGTGTAGTAAACGTTATCCTTACAATCAACCTCAAAAGCCGGAATATTGTCCACATCTAACTCATCAATGCCCTTAAAATTTTTATTTTTGCAAGGCATTACATACTTAACACATTCGATCCTATTTGAGAACTTGGCTATTCCTTCCTCTTGATCAAAAATCATCATGGATTCCTCAATAAATGGTCTTCCAAGTATCACATCTCCTAGGAATCCATCAATGATGCCCTTAACATCTTCCAAGATCATGAAATCACACCTATATGTGAAATTACCTAAAAGACATGCAATCCTCTAGCTCTCCCAATAAAGTTACTCAATTTCCTAGGGTAAAAGGGATCTCTCTTTGGTCCTAGCTTTTCACTCATGATCTAATTGTAATAGAGCCTAGACATTATGTTCATGGGAGCCTTATAATCTATGTAAGTGTGATCCCTATACAAGTACCCAATCATGCACGGTATCTTAACGTTTCTAGGGTCACCCTTTTTTATGCATGGTTTGAAAGGTGGTCGCGGGTAATTAACTACGTTATAATGATAGGCGATTTCTTTCCCAATGGGGTATGACTCAAAATACTCATTAAGTTCCTCTTCCTCATTACCCTCCATAATTTCTAGCACTTTATAATCTCCTTCCTCAAGTTCATCATCTGAATCATCACTCGTGATGGAATTGCTATCTATTTTACTAGTTGTTTCTTCAAGTGCTTTCTTAAGTGCGCTTTCAATTATCATATTCAATTTCCTAAGCTCCCCAATTTCACTAAAGATACGAGCGCGGAGTTGGTTGGCATAGGTTCGATCAAGTGGTGGGTTTTTTGGTGGATGGTGTGGTGGTGGATTGTCACCCATGGTGAAAAGTGATGAGGTTACGAACAAAAACACGAAGAAGGGGGATAGACTACAAGGAAGCTAATGAAAAATAGAAAAAAGCTCACTTGATAGGAATCAAGCGAGTAGACCTAAACGAGATAGAAATCTAACTAGCTATTCTATTCCCTGGCAGCGGTGCCAAAAACTTGATAGCAGGGTTCGGGGTCGAGAAAACCTCCTTTTCTACGAGCAAGCTTTTCAACCCTCTAGGCAGTGAACCTAATCGTTGTAGTGTAGTATGGGGTAAGCCTCGGGGATTGATTTCGTTCTCTAGGGGAATAGGAATGCTAGAAAGAGATATATGACGAAAAGGTGGGGTTGAGGAAGATTCTTTTTAGTCTTTTTATGGTTTTTTAGAAAGCAAAGGTAAAATCTCGAGGTATATGATTGGGGGTGGTACTTCTACCGATTTCACTACTTTACTAATTATCTAACTTAACTAAGTTACTATGGATAGATTATGCTAATTGAGGTGTGCTCGTATGATGATTAAAGATGTGTTCACTTAGATACTATTACTCCCTAGTTATCTTTTATTGGTCGGCTGAATTGTCACTTCCTTTATCTTAATTGGTGCGTTGTATTCTGGTTGGTCGTAGGGTGGTGCCTAATTCCCTAGTTCTATGAATTGCAACTCTCCTTTAGAATACCCGGGATTGGCAAGTGCAATAGCATCTCCCCCGAATACACTACTATCCTAAAGCTACAGTTCACGCAATAAACACAACGAATGGCCTAATGTGCACTCAAAGGCTTTTTGCTATTTAGGACGTTCAAGCTCGCAACAATGAAAGAAGAAACCAGTTTTTCTTACTCTAGCGTCTACCAATTAAGACAAGAGACAACCTAACAACAATCAATAACTAGGTTTCATAGATCTAAGCAAACACAAGAGTAATTTAGCTAGACATGTTAAACAAGCAAGCATACACACAATCAATTGAACATGGGGTAGACATAATGATAAATTAGATAAACAAACTTATCTTGTGATGTAAAATAGGAGAATATTGTCCAAGTCAGACTACAACTGAGTTAGGGTTTGCTCTCCAAAATTCTACCATCTAAAATACAAAAATCGAATTCTATATATAGATTTACAGGTCGCGACGGCGTCACCTTTTGCTAGTGACGCCGTCAGGTCACCGTCATTAGGGTTTCGTTTGGGCCAAGTCATCGTTGGGACGACGTCAGTTGAGAGATGTGACGCCGTCAGTCTTTGTAGAATCCAAGATCCGGACTCAACTAGGGTATGAGTAACATTGATTGAATAGATGCACAGCGGAATAATAATAACAATCAATATCACTAATAAGGTTTTCTTTATTGAAAATAAAAACTACTACTACAACTACTATTACTACTACACGCTCTATGCTTTAATTAGACTCTCATTGGAGATGTCTACTAAGAAAATGAAATGAAAAGATAATGGAAAGGGTGATTTGTAACTAGATGCCTACCCTCTTTATATAGGAGAGGGAGGTTACAAAAACCCTAGACATAGCTTACTACCAAAGCTACTATTAAATTATCTATAAGGCCCTCATTGTTTCTTCTTTCTTCATTCTTGCTCGTTTTGTAATCTGCAATTCTCAACAATCTTCCCCTAAACTGGAATTTGACTAGTTTAAGTTCCAGTTTCTTGATAGTACAAAACAACTTGTATGAAGAAACAATGCCAAAACATGTCATCACAAATAATAAGCTGCACACCATGAATCTTCTTCCCCTTCATCTAATAGGGTTCTTGTGCAACTCGTAGATGCTTCCCCTCAAGTGATGCATGTAGATGGTAAGTATATAAACCATAAGCTTCCCCTTAAAATTATACTAACCATCTCAATTTTTTTTAAACTACTAAACAAAAGAAATAACGCACAACAGAAAAATCAAGTCAGCAGCAGAATCAAAATAGTCTACCAGTAGGAACGGAGAACCAGCATGAACACCAACGCATGCGTCTTATATCTTGTACTATCCATGTGACTCCAAATCTTGATAAACCCTCAATTAATATGAGACACTAAGCACTATAATGTAACTCCTTAAAGTGATAGCAAATGTGAGCATTAAGCACCTTCTGTAGATCACACCCCTTCACTAACACTGAGCACTACAACATAACTCCTTAAAGTGTTAGCAAATATGCGCATTAAGTACCTTTAATCTGTAGATCTCACCCCTTCGCTAGATATATCAAGTCTTTGTCACACCATTAACGTACGAACAAGTTACCTCAAAAGTGTTCCTGCTCACTTTGAGATATGATAAGATACGCACCGATCAACCAAAGAGGAACTCCGAATAACCAAAGACAATCGATCGTGAGAACCGGTTAGTAGAAACCAATATGAATCAAAATATGCGACCAAGTGAAACATCAAATCAAGCGAAGTATGTTAATTACTAGGGTTCATCGTTGAATTAAAAATTCAACTCACCAAGACTAGTAAAACATTAGAAGACCAGCACAAACTGTCAAGACCAAAAATAACATATACAACAACTGATCATGAACATAATAAATTTTATCCGACCAGAATTAAGTTCCCACGCTGCCATAAATCAACCGGTACAAAACTCGAACAAAAATACCAAATGAGAGCAGATCAGTACAAATAGCTAACCATGAAATCAAATAATAATCACATGCCCAATTAATTAAACCTTCTCGTCTGCACATGATCAACTAAAATAATGCCTCGAACAAAATAACAAACGAGTGGGGACCAGTGAATTCAACGCCTAATATCATAAATGTGGAATTCCAAACTTTGGATCTAGAACACTTAGCTTGCAAATGTGTTAGTTGCCTTGGATGGTTCCAAAACAACAATGAGAAACTTTGTTGTAGATGCACACAAGTATGCGGAATCTACTTGAATGCACTTAGAAGATTAATGTAAGAACAAGTATAACACCAACAGCTTCAATATTATTAAGTAATAAACGAGTACGAGTACTCTCCTAGTACTAGGGTTTACAACCTTGAAGCTCTTCTTGAGACGGCTAGAATATGAGATATCTGACTATATTGTCTTGAGTTGACCACTATATTACGTTACATTAATAAGTTCCTTTGTTTAACCTAGCTAGGATCTCCTTTTATACACTAAGGAGATCCCTTACAGAGATAACTATGCATTAAGTATATCATATCTTCTATTGGAATAGAAGATATGTTGTTACAACTCTTACACGACATTCCTAACATAGATCAGTACAAACTCTAACACTATAAGTACTAACATATCCACTATCAGTACTAACTAGTTAATACTTATCAAATATTACTATTAGTACTAACTTTACTACTATAAGTATTAACTCCCAAAAGCGAATTTCCCAACAATCCTCCCCTAAACTTGTGATTGGGTTTTAGAATCACAAGTTTCTTCAATCTTTGAGGATTCTTTCAAACTCACTTTCCTCTGCTAAGTCTTCCAGCTTGATCAAAGATCTTTATCAGCAACTCCTTAGCCATGTCAACTGCATTACCCATCCTTAGCCCGGCTGTTAGCATTTCTCGAAGAGTTCCTAATGCAAGTGGATAGGTTCTTTCAACCAGCATGTAGATATCTGTCCCATTGCATGTAGTGACCAAGTGCAGTCCATAAGAATCAATCAGGGTCCAAGTCAGTGCTTCCTCTCCAGGTTGATACTTCCATTGTTCTCCTCTAGATCTGGTTCAAAGATATTCTGGAGTTCATAAAGTAACTCCAGATCCTTATCATTATCTGGATCTCTGTTCTTGAACCTTTCTTTGACTAACTCCCATAGCTTGAGTAGATCCTCCCTGTCAATAAATGCAAATAAATCTACCACGTACAAATAGGCACTTGTCCTTCCACCTGCCCTATGAATTCTCCAATGCCTCTTTCCATCTTCAGTGTAGATATCCCAGTTGATGATTGGGTATCTGGTATTAACGGGCTCTGAATACAATGCTTCTTCTGAGCTTCAATTAACATCATCTGATTGAGCTCCTCTTCAGTGAGTCCACCTTCATCTTCAGATGCTTTCAGTCTTTTGGATGCAGTTGAAGAACCTCATACTTCATATGGCCTTTTGTAGCTACCAATGGGTTGTGACCTTTCAACAAAATCATCATCTGACATAGGTTTGAAGGCCAGAAATCTTCTTTGAGTTAAGTCAGCTAGTCTTTGGAGAGTCTCCCAAGATAACTAATTAAGCTGCTTCAATGATCTCTTATCTTCACCTTGATACTTAATGTACTTACAAAGATACATCTTTTGCTGACTTTTGTTTGGAGGTCTTGAAGCCTTTTCAATGTCCCTTTGCTGTCTAAATTGACTCTGTCTTCTGGCCAAGATCTCACTGAACAACTGAGCTGCTTCATTAACACTTGTATTCTTATCTTGTTGCAGCTTATGTTGTACTTCCTGAGTTGCTTCAACTTTGGCTCTCATGTCATCCTATGTTTGCTAGTCTTCATCTAATTTAGCCATCTTTTTCTTTTCTTTCTCTTCAGCCTCTTTTTGCAATTCTTGCTCATCCCATTCAGCTGCAATTTTCCTTGCTGCTTCTTCATTCAACCTTTCAATCTCAGCCCTAGACAACTTTTTCTTCTTAGGTTCTTCTTCCAAAATCCCTTTGCCCTTGTCTTTGGGATCTATCCTTGGAGCTGAGGAGGTTGGTGATGGTGGAGCACCTCCTTCTTTGATAGTGACTCCCTTTTCCTTAGGCTTGGTTACTGCTAACTTGGTTTTCTTTCTTAGATACAGAACATGAGGCTTCTTGTAAGTTGAAGAGATGGGGACTGATTTCTTCAAGCTCTGAAGTCCCAAGACTGCATGTTTCTCTCTATCTTCTTCATCACTGCCTTCAGCAGCTACTTGTGAAGTGGTAGTGATGATAGTATCCTCTATTGTTGTTGCTTGTTGTAATTCAACAGCTACTTGGATGATTGGACTTAGTACTGATTGCAGAACACATATGAGTACTAACCATAGTACTATCAGTACTAACTACAACACTAACAGTACTAACAGGGATAGTACTGATAGTGCATGTAGGAGTACTAAGCACTTCTTCTGCATGCTTGGTGATCTGAACTTCTTCTTCTTCATCAAGAAAAGGGCTCTGAAAATCTTGACCACCTTGCCACTGACCAAATTCTCTTCTACTTTGAATGTCAGAACTCCTCCCCTGTTTGGAAGAATCCTCTGTGGAGGTGCTAAAGACTCTGAACTTGGACGTCCTTTTGAGTGATGTGGTAACTGGAGATGCTTCTGCAGTGGGCTTGGAAAGAAGCTTGACTTGATGCTCTAGCCTTTTCATCTTAAAGATGCATCCTGGTATGAACTTTTGCAGCAGCTTTCTTGTGTTCATCCAAAGCAATCTCCAGTGTGTTAACTTTTCTGCATAAGAACCTGTACAAATCGTCATTTCATGAAGTGATAAGCTGCCCTCACCACTTCCAGTTGTGTTACCTGCTGAGAGAGGTGGGTCACTGGGCACTTGAGATGCACTCTCAGGCCTAGCCTGAGCAGATACACCCCCCTTTTAAGCCTTTGCCTGGGTCCACCTTATGAGGAGTGCTCACTAGGTGTTGGCATGGATTGGGTCTTATTGATGTTACCACTAGCCTCACCAGCTTCTAAGCTTGGTTGAGTAGTGGCAGCCCTCACCATTCTATCCCTTCCGTCACCTGAGATAGGCTCATCTGCTTCAATGATAGGAGGATAATAGGTCTAGTTGTCCCACTCTCCTTTCTGGATTTCCTACTTATTGATGAAAGTGGTTGAGTGGGAGAGTTTATAGGATCTGTGGGTGTGTGTTGGGAACCACCAGTGCTTGATGGTCCTTCACCCTCTGCAGTGAGCATAGTTGGAAACAAAGGCACTACAACCCCATTATAACCTACTACAACCCTTAACATATTTGAAAAGACTTTGGCTGTGAGTAGTTTTGAAGGATAAATATTTATGTGGGGCTGCAGGTTTTGTTTCTGAAGATCTAAAAATATTTGTATAAACCTGGGATACATCAGTAACTTTGTTTTGCTAACGGCATTTTTAAGCATACCCTCAAAAATATAGTTTGAAAAATTGAACACCCTGCTTGTTGCAAGGCAGATCAAGGTTGTGGCTATGTTTGTGGGAAAAGCATCCCAGCCAGTCCTTTTGTGACTCAAGCAATGTAGGAGGGTATGAATTAGAAACCTCCATTGTGGGGAAAACTTACTTTTGTGAAAATTAAAAGTGTCATAATGTCTATACCCCATCAATGAGAGTTGTTCAAAAATTACGATGCTGCAAAGTGTTAATACCTTGACATCTCTAAGATGAAGATGTTCTCTTAGAGGCTTCATAATAACAATTTGAGTGTCATCCACTATGCCAATTAACTGTTGTACCCTTCCTCGCTTGTTGAGGCAATTGCGGTTGCCAAAACTTCTGACGGTACATAAGATAGTAGGGTTTAAGAGTAAAGCAAACCCGATCTCGCTCATTTAGAAAAGCTACTATCTTAGTAAATTCATCATGACCTTCAGCAATTCCAAGCACGCCACCATGTTGTGCTTATCAACAAAATCAATAGGAGCCATGAATGATTAAAGTAAGGGTTAGTAAAGTGGGATTTAATCGCAAAAGCCTTTATTGAATTTTGGTGAAAGCAATTGGAAAGTTATGCAATTTATAGAGATTTGGAGAATTTTGGTTGAACCGCCTTATAAATATTTATGGTAACAGTGAAGAGAAACCAATTAGGAAACCCTTTTATAAGGAAATAGGCGGTAACAACTCTACTTGCAAAAGTAATCATTACATAACGAGACTTTTGGAATAAGTACTAACGGCTAGTTCATCAGTACTAACTATGCTTATCAGTACTAACTTATAACCATCAATATTAACTTTACTGTTGGGAATTATATGTTTGAGTTGATAAAGACAAAAAGAATGAAATAAGAGGGACTTAATATGACAAGAAGGAAACCTACTAAAAGATGGAAGGGCTTGCTTGCAATGGAAGTTTTATTATTTAGTCCTTATCCTCTAGTATATAAAGAGGACATAGGTGTAGGTTTTTATTGATGTCTTCCATAATGTAGTCGACTAAAGGTGTGTGTGTGTGTCCTAGGCGTATAGTCTTGTAAACGCCTAGGTTATTAGTTTAGTTAGTAGGCGTGTTCCTATAAACGTCTATAGTTAGTTAGTGTTAGTGATTGAAAACCTTGTTCAATAACAAAGTATTGTTTTGATTATTCCGCCGCTTATTATCTTTGTTATTGATCCCTAGTGAGCTTATAAGCGATCTTATCAATTGGTATCGAGCGGGGAGCTCTTGATATAGGGATCTACAAGGTTTTCTTGAAGAAGAAGGAAGAAAAATTGAAGTCATCAAAATTCGTAATACTACTGAAAGACTATTTTCCGTAAGGCATAACTTTTATTGAACCGTTTGATTGAGCTAAAATTTGAACTGGAGCTTCTTGGTATATCTATCTTTAATCTCACCGAATGGATTGTCAATCGAGCTCTCAATCAAAAGTTATAAGCGATCAAGTCTGCTGCAAAAATCCGTAAGGTTACAACAAAGACTGTTTTGAAACGATCATAACTTTTTCGTTAACCGTTGGATCGTAACGAAATTTTGGGTGGATGTTCTCTATATATCAATCTAACTTTCCACCGAGGGATATTTCATCTTAGCTTTAATGTGAAAGTTCTTTGAAAGTACTTTGCGTATTTTCAAAGTAATGCTTGATTTTTAAATCATCGTTGCTCGATTATATGAAAGTCTTGCTTGGAATTCAAAGCTGCAGATTATATATGAAAGTCTTGATTTTTGTCCAAAGCTTGCTCAAGTCTTGATCCTTTTCAAAATCTTGCCTGTCTCCTTATGAAAGTACCGCAAGTCTCATTCAAAGTCTTGCTTCGTATTCATTCAAAGTCTTGTTCTTACAAAGTCTTGCTCAAGGTTTTGCATGGTGAAATTTATTTGGATTGGCAGTCTAATGGTTTATTACGAGAAGATTTGGAATTAAGGGGAAGTCGAGCATATTGTTATGGTTTTTGGATATCACACACACAGGAGATTGGTCACACACACAGGTTATTGTTCACACACAGGAAGAAGTTTATGTTCTTAAAAGGATTTAAAAAAGGCTCGTATTTAAGATTTATTAAAGAATTGATTACGAAGAGGATTATTTATCACTTATTTGAAGGTGAAGTGGAATTACTTGGTTTGTGTTCTTATCATCTAGCTTGTTGAATCTAGCAATGTGTGATTTTTCTTATGATGCTCTATGCATACATTTGCTATCACTTGAAGGAGTTACATTGTAGTGCTCAGTGTCTCATACTAGTTGAGGATTCTTGTCAAGGGATTGCGGTCTACTTATATTTGTTGGTTCGTATAAGTATGGAGTTCCGTGGATAGTAAAAGATTTAAGACACAAGTTTGGGAAATTCTACTTCTTCATCAAGTTCGTTATATTTGGTTTTCTTCACAAAGTGATTATTACAAGGAGCTTACAGATTTTGAAGAATTAAGAAGATGGTTAACATATGGTTTTTAGGGGAAGCTTATTCTTAAAAGTTTAACCATCTACATGCATCACTCAAGGGGAAGTGTTTGATTTTTACTATTGTTGATCATTATTACTACTGCTAGTTGGAGTTTTCTATTGTTTTGGATCCATTTTTCTTATGATGCGTAATGGTGGGCGATTTGAAGCATTGGAAGTCTTAGATTGGAAGTATGATATTGGTTCGTGGTGGTCAAGATCATTATTTGCATCGTTCCTATTTGGATAATAACAAAAGGGAAGAATGTTTGAGTGGCATGGCATGGATTAAGGGAAGACAAAGGAAGACATACTTGTTTCATTCATGGTGAGATCCCGATCTCAATTTCTACTGCGTCTAGGGAAGTTCGTTCAAGAATGGTTTTGTCATTATCAACTAGGGAAGATTGGTCACCTTGTAGACTTTGTTTATCAAGAGAGACAAGAAGGATATCATGTTAGTTCAAGTTTATGTTGATGATATCATCTTTGGGGCTACCAAACAGTCCATGGTTAAGGAGTTTGAGCGGTGATGCGAAGGAATTTCAAATGAGTTCAATGGGAGAGTTAACTTTCTTTTGGGACTTGAGTTAAGCGGTCAAAGGAAGGAATTTTTATTAGTCAAGACAAGTATGTTCTTGACATACTTAAGAAGTTTAATTTTGATGATATGAAGGTCAGTAACTACACATATTAAATCTATCAATTCATTGGGCAAAGATGAAGATGGACGACTGTTGAAGTCAAGTTATACGATCAATGATTGGCTCTCTTATGTATCTTATCGCATCAAGGCCCGATATCATGTTTGCGGTTGTTTATGTGCAAGATATCAAGTCTCACCAAAGATTTCTCACATGAATGCGAGAAAGAGAATCTTCATTATTTAAAACAACAACCTAAGTTAGGGTTGTGGTATCCAAAAGAGTCACCTTTTCACTTAGAAGCTTTTTCGAGATAGTGATTATGCACGTGATAATTATGATAGAAGATCAACAACTGGTGGATGCCAATATCTTGGAAGAAGGTTAGTCTCCGGCAATGCAAGAAGCGAGACAATTGCAACAACATCATCTACTAAAGTCGAATATGTAGTCTGCTGCAAGTCATGTGGACAAGTTTTGTGGATGCGTAATCAACTCTTGGACTATGGGTTCAATTTCAAAATACTCCTATCAATATTGATAATGAGAGTACCATTTGTATTGTGAAGAATCTTGTGTATCATTCCAAGACAAAGCATATTCAGATTAGGCATTGATGAGTGTCTAAATACTCATCATTTTGTACCATTTAAACCGCAAAAACATCCGAAAACACTTTAAATGTATCAAAATGATGAAAATATCACAAATAAGTGTTTTATGTGTTTTAAATGCAAAATACCAAAATCGGATGAAAACGTATTAAGTTTGCATATTTGGCGCTTTAGTCCCCAAGTTTCAAAAGTTGTCAAAATTAGTCCCTGGTAAATCAAAATAAAGCAAAATGTTATTTAAGGTCCATGGGATTCAAAAGTTGTCAAAACAAACCCTTGAAATGTAAATTTGCAAAATTACAACTTTAGTCCCTCAAGTTTTGAAAATGTCAAATATAGTCCTTGGATATTTAAAAATAGAAAATAATCAACTATGGTCCTTGTACTATTTAAGAATGGCAATAATGGTCCTTGTGTTAACTTTGGAATATTTACAGGTTTGGTCCCTTAACTTTGGCCGAATTGCAAAGTTAGTCCTTGTATTATTAAACTACCAAATGGATCCTTTATGTATTATTACCCCTGTCATAACCATTTGAACCCTGCCAACCCCCCAAATGACCCCCCTACTTATTAATATCTCGGTCAAAAATAGTCAAATGCGCCAAAACCACAGGCACTGTTCACTCTCCTCTCCCATCACTGAAAACCAAAACCAGGTGGTTTTTCCACCTTTCTACCTCACTCCCCAGCTGTATACCAACCCCCCTCCACCTCCACAACCTTCCAAAGTTCTTTAATTGCTATAAAACTGCCCCAAGCAACCTTTAGGACTTTTGGCGCCAATTTGCATTTCAAAGGCCAGATCACTTTGACCGATCCAATGGCCATAACTTAAAGTGGGAATTGATCGAAATGTGAGGAAGCTTTTGGATGATAAATAGAAGAAAAGTGGAGGAGAAAAGGCGTTAGTTAATTTTAGAGTAGAGTAGTTTGTCGTTTTAGTTAAATTTCGCCTTTCGGTGTTTATTTAAGCTTCCAAGTACTTTTTATGTAATCTCGGTGTATTATAAAACCTTTTCAAGATTCAATTTTAAGTACGAATTTATCTTATGCAATTTGCAATTTCAAAATATCAAGTTTATGTGAATGTTGTTTGTAGTTGATGTTATGCAATTATAAGCTCCATATAAGCTTTTATAAGCATACTTGAGCTTATTATTTACTCGTAAAATCTCTACTCGATTTTACTCTCAAAACTACCTCGGTCAACAAAAGTCAACTGGGATTGAGTTATTGAAGCAGAGTTGGATATGGGTGTAATTTAGCTTGATTTGGATGATTGAAGGGGTATTGAATAGAGTTAATGGTACTTAGTGAGTATTCATTTGGCTGGATAAAACTGTGAGTATCAAAATTCTTTCCAAATCTGTTTTAGTTCTTTAAACATGTTTGTTTAGCTTATTTAGCTTAATATCTAGTGTAGTATAGCTTAATATCAGTAGTTAAATCTTTGTTTTCATTGCTGTCATCAATATCTAAATTCTGCATAATTATTGTTTTGCACATTTGTCATGATAAGAGGTGTTTGGATCTAGGTTATAAACTGAGTTTAAGGTCATTTCAGTAGTTAAATTCAGTTGCTATAATCATTATTAGGTAAATTGAGATCATCTTAGTCATTAGTTTACATACTTTACCATAGAAAGTCAAAATCACAAGCTAACTATTTTAATTTGCATTTCAGCTTGAAGTTAGAAATTCAAAAGCTTGTTTGGTGTTTAGAAATCATAAAAGAAGCTTAAGATAACCTTATCATAGCTTGTAACATCAATTTCAGTCATTAAATCTAGCTTATAAGTTCATAATAGTCAAACTGCTTCATAATTTAAAAAGTCAAAATTTCTCAATTGCAGTTTTTGAATAAACTAAAGAATTTTAGTGTGTGTTTAATATTAAGATTTAGTCTATAATCTTTTGGGATATTAAAATTTTGTTGCTCATCTTTACTAGAAAATCTTAGTTTATCTATACTTAGCTTATACATCGCTTATTTTTAATCTTGTTTTAAGCACTTTTTCAAAATCATGCCTTGCTCATCAAAGATATCTCGATTTCATGACTTTTCATTTGCTTCTCAAGAGCTCAAAATAGCTCTGAGAAGTCGATATTTGGTAATTTAGAAGTAGGCCAGTCATCTTGAGGTTCTATTAGCTATTTTTCATTTTAGAGCTTGTTTACTAGTCGTTTGATAAGTCGAAAGTTGGTACCCGTGACATTTACTTGATTTCTTTGTTAGGATTTAGAATTTAGATTTTAGCTTTAAGTTAATGCTTATTTGGTTGAAAATAGTTTTTTAAGATGAGATCAGTTGGATTTAGTTTTATTAAGTCTCTTGTAGTTTCGGTTCATAATTATAGCTTGTAGCTTAATATAAGTAGCTTTAATCCATTTCAATTTCAAAGCATCTTGCATAATCTGAGTTTACAAGTAGTTTTATTATTTTCATAGTTTCATAATCATATTTTAGAATTTTCTGAATTTTTCATAATTTTACTGTCTTGTTTAGTATTTTTCTTATTTTAAAATAGTTTTAAGACTTTTAATTAGCTTTTATTACAAATAAATTAGAAAAAGTTTAAAAATATGTTTTCAATTTTCCTAGATTAAGATAAATATAAAAGCCAAAAAATATTTTTCCATAATTTTCTTAGTTTAAATAGTATTTTCTAGCATTTTAATTAGTTTTAAATAGTTTTAAATTCATAATAAATATATAAAAGCATAAAAATATATTTTCGTTTTAAAATTAGTTTTATAATATTTTAGATTTTCTAAGTTATAATTTCATTTTTCTAGGTTAATTTTGTATTTTCTTATATTTTAGTGCCTTTTAATAATTAATAAATAGTTTTTAATTAATAATAATTAGATAAATAGTTTTAAAAATAATTTTCTTTTTCTAATAATTTTCTTTTATTATTAGAATTGTAAAAATATCATTTTCATATTTTTAGGCCTTTTATTTCTTAAAACTCACGTTTTATTTAGTACGTTAACGTAATTTTATTTAAACGTACGTTTTAGGTTTTAAACGTTCATCAATTTTAAAAAATAGTGATAGCGTTTATTTAATATAATTTAGCTTTTTAATTTTCTTTAATTTGCATTTAAGCCCCTGTAATTTACAAACTTTCTCTTTAGGTATAATTATTCCAATTCACAAACCTTTTCCATTCAATATCACCCGATCACAGATTCGTTGTACTACAGTGTTCACACCTCGTTGGGACTTAACGACCCGGGGATACACTATAAACTCCTCTGATCTTAATTTCTTTGGTTTCAGACTGTCTGGCTTTTATTACGGTTGGCCATTCACAAGTGGTTAGCTTGTGTGATAAAACCTGACGGTTTGCCACCGATCAGGCATCACTTTATCAGAGATTGTTATGAGCACAGGCTCATTAATGTTGTTAAGGTTCACACAGATGACAATGTAGCTGATTTACTGTGACACCCTAGGCAAATCCCACATCGGCTGTGGCCTGGAGAGATGTTGGGCTCATAAGATACCATTCGCCTTACAATGACACAACGCGTTTTGTGGTTCATCGGGTGGAGTTCTTAGGAACCGGCGGTTAAGCGTGCTCATGTGAGAGTAATCTTGGCTTGGGTGACCGCCGAAGTCTTCAAATGAGGCCACAAAACAAAGCCGTGAGCCTACGGGCAAAGCGGACAATATTGCGGTCGACATAAGGCGGGGTGTTACAAGTGGTATCGAGCCACTCTGAGCCGTTCGGGATGGTGGGGCAAACCTCATCGAGGACGATGAGTCCCAAGAGGGGTGATTGTGACACCTCAGGCAAATCCCACATCGGTGTGGCACGGAGAGATGTTGGGCTCATAAGATAACATTCGCCTTACAATGACACAACGCGTTTTGTGGTCTCATCGCGGTGGAGTTCTTATGAGCTGGCGGTTAAGCGTGCTCATGTGAGTAGTAGTGGCTTGGGTGACCACGGAAGTCTTCAAATGAGGCCACAAAAACAAAGCCGTGAGCCTACAGGCAAAACGAACAATATTGTGGTCGATAAGGCGGGGTGTTACATTTACTCACCAAAGGCTTTGATGTTTCAAGATTCAATCACTTGGTGGTGAGTATTGGTATGATTAACTACTAAGCTATATTTGAGGGAGGACTATAAGGTGTTAGTATAGTCCTGTATTGCTTGAGGGAGGATCATTATGTATACTTAGTTTCTATGGAGGAATTTGGCATACGTGGAAAGTAAAATCTTGCTTCTTGTCGTCGTTTTAAAGCTTGTTCCAACGGTTATATTGAGGGCAATTAATGCTAACGGTTGTTTTATTTTGGGCGATGATTTTTCAAATCTCACCTATAAATAACTACTTTCCGGTTTTCCTCTTATATTCATCCATTAGCATCGTTTCCATAATTCTTTCATTCTTATTTGATTTTAACTCTTATTGTGCTTTCATAATCACCAATGGCGAATCGACCTACTGTTTCAAAGCACAATATGGTAGCAAACTTAGACAAGACTGAAGATAATGAGGCGTTTCATGATATTATCGATTATCTAATTGGGTCGCAAATCAGTTATGCTCTTTTAGTCGAGCCGGATATTATTGCACCATGGATTCAAGAATTCTGGGATAACGCAAGAGATAATATGGAAGACGATGAATACTATATTAGATCCACGGTTGCTGGAATAACTGTGAAGATTACTGAAGCTTCTATTCGAGAAGATTTGTTGTTTAATGATGCAGACGGGGCTATTCGTTTTGCCAAGGAATTAATTTGGGAAACTTTTGGGAATCTTGGTTATGAAGGTTCTTTAACGGAACAAACATTCAGAAAGCAGTTGTTTTGTCCTCAATGGAAGTTTTTAATACATGTGTTGTTACATTGTATTAGTGCTAAAAGTACTTCTTGGGAGCAATTTGGGTCGAATATTGCATCTGCTATGGTGGGATTAGCTACATATCGTGTTTTTAATTTTTCAAGGCTAATTCTTGATGCCATGCTTTCTCATATCAATCATGGATCAAAATGGTTAATGTATCCCAGATTTGTACAAGTTTTTCCGAACAAACAACTTGATGATGTTCCTAAGCCTCTGATTTATTACCGCTATTGTTCAACAATCAAGGATTTTTACTTTATGGCTCAAGAAGTGATTTATTTAGAGGTCCAGATACACCATTAACTACTTCTATGATGGAAGTTGTTCGGGCTATTAGAGCAGATGATGAAGATGATGCACTAGTGAAGGTCTTCGCATCCAAGGTCTTGATCTGAAGGTCTCGCATCCGCAATCACCGCTTCTCAAGAAGTCTTGCATCTCTGAGTCTTGTTTCTCCAAGCCCCGAGGTTCAAGAAGAGGTTGTAAGATCACCTTCTCCATCTCCACCACGATCTGCTCTCGCTTCTCAATCGAGGAACATTCACATATTCAAGGTGAAGATCCATATACTATACCTCGTGAAGGTTTATCTTTGGATAATTATGCTTTGACAAGGGAGATAGTTAAGTTGCAAAAGACTACTAAGGTTCAAGCTAAGCGATAAAGAAATTGAAGTTAAAATTTAGAAGGCTAAAAACTTTTATCCGGCCTTTGATTAAAGAATTTCAGATCTGGGTCAAATCAAAGAAGAAAGCACAAAGGCGCCTAAGATACGTAAACACCCAAGGTTCATAAACCATCTTACATCAACTTGGGAGGAAATTAGAAGAATGTAAATTGAAAGAAGATGATAAGGAGAAAGAAGATAACAAGGAAAATGGATCTCAAAGCATCAAGAACGATTATTGATGATCAAGTCTTGAACAACAAAATCTTGGTTTTCATGATACTATCGGACAAGAGGTAATAACTCCAAGAGTGTTAGATTTTGATGAGGAAGTCGGTCCTTCAACAACTGTACATGAAGAAGTTGTTGGTCCTCAACTGCTTTCCAAGAGGAGGAAGCTATTCTCAAACCTATTCATTCGCAAGTGATGATGAGTTCATTGCTACAATTTTAGGAGATTTATCACAACCAATAGGAGGAGTTACTATTCGAGAAGTACAAGAAGAAGATCAACAAAGAACTTCTCAACCTGCAATTGATCCTAAGGATAAAGGAAAGGGTGTTCTGGTTGAAACTAAGAAGAAGAAGTTAACTTTAGCAGAACTTAGAGCAATTGAAGTTGCTAGGAATGAAGTTGTTGCTAGAAAAGTTCAAGAAGAGTTAAATGCTAAAGATAGAGAAGCTCGGGAAGCTCAAGAAGCTCGAATAGATAAGCGACTCAAAAGGTACAAGATGAATTAGATCTCAAGTCTGTTGAACCATTACACCACCGCTCTGTTAGATTTATGCCAAGAAGACTTAATAAAGCTAAAGATGTAAATGCTATGATGGCTTATCTTAAAAGTCAAGGTATAAAGGATTGCGTAAGTTCAATTATTTTGAGATGAAAAGATTATATGATCTTTGCTAGGAGGATTATAAGAAGGATGTTGCAGCATTAAAGACTTTAGAGAAGAAGCTACCGGATCAAGTCGAAAGAAAGAAGAGCTTGAAAAGAAAAGGAAAACGAAGTTCTGATGTTCGGTTCTCAAAGAAAGAAAAGTTGAATTAAGATCCGAGACTAGTGATGAATTAAGAAATTATCTCGAGTGGTAGATTTTGATTATACAAAGGAAGATGATGACATGAAGATGAATGGATCAAAGATTAGTGTTTTTGAAGTTGTGAAATCCAAGGATGGAGATTACATGATTTTTCATAAAGAAGATGAAAGCTTCAAAGTTTTCAAAAGGCTATGGATTTCTTGCACATTATAGATAGAGTTGATCTATTCTACTTATATAATGTGGTGAAGGCTTACTTTGAAAATAATCCATTAGAAGGATTGGTTTAGTTTACATGGTGATCTCATAACTATATGGGAAACGAAGAAGAGAGCATTGATGATATTTGGAAGAATCAAGAAAGTCGGGAAATTGTTCTTTGGAGATTCTTTGAAGAGTCCGAGTTCATGTTTTAGAGTGGAAAATGGAACAATGATACATATGTTTGCGTAAAGAAGATACCCTCTCACAGTTGAGCTCATGAGAAGAATGCTAGAGCATGGAATGGAAGTAGAAGAGGATAACGAAACCGCTTGCATGGTTATCAACTTGTTTATAAACCGGACTACCATTGTCAAGATAATCAATAAGCGATATGAATTTTGTTTGAATAAATACTTTTTGATATATCGGTTACTTTTATTCAAAGTATCGTCGATCGACAATACTTTCATCAAAGTCTTGTTTGAAGAAATAAACCGCTTAAATAAATTTTAGAAGAAACCTTTTGCTAAGTAATAAATATTTTGAAATAAAGGTTGAATAAATGGTTTTGTGATGATAACATCAATAGGTTATCAATCCACCATGGTTACAAAAGGATTGACTAATCCATGAGCAAACGCTCTCGTAAATATATATCAAATCCGTTTTTAGTTGACAACTTGCTAATAAGTTGGATGGTAATCAACTCACCATATCAAGAATGTGAAGAGTTGGCTAGCCCACAAGAAAATGGCTTGTGGTAAAGGTTGTGGAAAACCATTGTTGGTAATTAGTTCACCATTAGATAGAAGAACTAACTAGTCCGTAAGGTGCGACTTTTGGTAAAGACAAAACAAATCATGTTGATAGTCGATGATTTGCTAAAAATCATATGGTTATCAATGTACCATGGTCTTACACACCAAAACATTTGGCTACTCCAGATAATGGCTTTGGTAAAGAGATCTAAATCCATTAAGTTTTCAATGATTCACCTCTCATAGGAGTTAACACACCGGAAGTGATGAGAATAGTATGAAACTTTAAACCTAATTAATGTACAAATTGTCATATGTTCTTTGTGTTCTTTGAAAAGATGGAGTTTCTTTGGATCTTTGTTGTGAAAGAATAATTTAGAGATACTTTGACAAAGCACGTACACTACTGAGATTCAATCCAAAGACTAAGAAACAATATGTCCTTTAAAAGATGAAGTTATTAAAGATATATTCACAAAGGGAACTTGAAGTCAAGCAAGTAGAATTCAAGTTGGGGAGGATTGTTGGGATATGAAAGTCAAGATATGAAAGTCTTCAAGATATGAAAGCATCTTGTAAACTTCAAAGCTTGGAAGAAGTCAAAGAGTCAAATCTTGCTAAAGACAAAGTCAAAGTCTTGCACTCTGAAGTCAAAGTACCGCAAGAACACAAGAACTGTTATATTCGTTTATGGAAAGTATTGTATTCCATGTTTAGATTACTTGTCGTACAAGAATACAAATTGTAAACCGACTAGGATATCCTTGAGCCTATAAAAGGACTCCTAGATTGGCATTAGATATATGATTTAGAGAACGAAGTTTATGAGTTTAGAGTTCTGAATTCATAAGTTGTTTAGTGTTTTAGAGAAGTTCGATAATCTTAGAGTTGTTTAGAGTATCGCATAATAAGCGATTTAGAGTTTATAATAAAAGTTATTCTTCTTAGCTTTGTTAAGTAAATTCGCGTGCTTTGATAAAGATTGTTCGGTGTTTCTTTGTTAATAACTAAGGATTTATCCGAGGTTATTAAACCTTAACAAGCTAGTTAAGTTAGTTTGATTAAAGTATATCGATCCAACATTTACCCATCAAGATTATCTCAAAGTTTGGAAATTATAATCTGAAACCCCAATTTTGAAGGGATTAAGTGTGGTGACAGACACTTAATCAAGGTCGGCCTCACATGGCCTCCGGTTTGGTGAAAACCAATGGTTTCATGCATAGCTGCGTGTGATGGATAGTCCCATTAGAAGGACTTCACGACGTGGTTTCCAGCTTGTGACAGGTGTTGCCTCCAACACAAGTGTTGGATTCACGGTTGCTCGCTGTTCTCTAAGCCAGATGCCCTTAGGCTAGTCACACTATCTGTAAACAGATAGAATGGCAAAGAGTGAGTTAGTGCAGAATGAATCTGACTAACTAAAACCATCAATTCATGTTCATTAATGCCACAAGATGCCACATAATGCTTTGGCATCATACAATCCATAGTTACAGCAAGTTCCATCATGTGGTGGCTTCAGAATGAGCATAAGAAAGAGAACCACATGTGTTGTAGCATTGAGTCACCAAACTATGTCCATACTGCTTATGTTGTGCCTGAAAAGTTATTCCAAAACCAAGAAAACACAATCCAAGACATTTTCTTGCCAATCCGTATTAACTTTACACAATCAGTATTAACTAGATAACAATCGACTAATCACCGTTTACAAAACTTTACAAAATAGAGAGATAAGACATATTATGGATGAAGCATCCCAATACTTGTGACCAAGTACTAAAACCTTCCCAAATCAAAAGCTTTTGTTAAAAGATCCGCAACATTGAACTCAACATCAATCCTTTCAACTCGAATTAGTTTCTTTTCATTGCGCTCTTATAAAGTGATGGCTTATCTCAATGTGTTTAGTTTTAAAATGAAAACTGGATTTTGATAATACATATAGTACCATTGTTATCAATATAAATGACAGTGCCCATGAAATTATACCCATAATCAAGCATCGATTACGAATCCAGAGCTTGACCACGAAGAACTTGCGCAGCCTACATACTCACCTCGGTTGTAGAGTTTGCCACAATGCTCGCTTCTTGCCCGCCATGAAATCAACCTATCACCAAGAAACCGACATCCTCCATAGTTGACTTCCTATCAAGACTTGCCCCAACATAGTCACTGTCAGAGTAAGCTACCAGATCAAAGGGAGAGTCCCTAAGATACCAAAGGCCTAGTTGAGCATGGCCTTTCAGATATCGAAAGATTCTTTTAACTGCATGCAAGTGAGAAAGCTATGTAGAGACTTGGAATCTTGCACATGCACATACTGCAAACATAATGTCTGGTCTGGAGGCAGTCAAATACATCAATGGTCCAATCATGGACCTGTAGAGATGCTGATCTACTTCTTCACCATCAGCATCTAGAAGTAATGGCTTATTGTGCTCCATAGGAGTACTTGCAATCTTTGTGTTGTCATAGCCAAACTTCACCAAAATCTCCTTGACATATTTATCTTGATTAATAAATATGCCATCTGCTTCTCGCTTGACACTGTAGCCCAAGAAAGAAGGTGAGTTCTCCCATATAACTCATCGAAACCCGCATGCATCAATTTCTCAAACTCTCTGCATAAATCCTGCTTGGTTGAACCAAAAATAATGTCATCAACATATATCTGAACTAGCAGCATATCAGTCTTCACATTCTTGATGAATAAAGTCTGATCAATCTTCCCTCTTCTAAAGCCATTGCCCAAAAGATACTTGGCTAAAGTTTCATACCAAGCTCTTGGGGCCTGATGCAGACCATAGAGTGCCTTCTGAACTTTGTACACTTTGTCTGGAAAGGTTGGATCTTCAAACCCAGGAGGTTGACAGACATACACCTCCTCCTCAATCTTCCCATAGAGGAAAGCACTCTTCACATCCATATGGTATACTGTGAAGTCTTTATATGATGCATAGGCCAGGAAAAGTCTGATAGCCTTAATCCTTGCCACTAGAGCAAAGACCTCTTCATAATCAATCCCTTCTTGTTGTGTATACCCCTGAGCTACCAGTCTAGCCTTGTTCCTTATTACTACACCCCTTTCATCCTTCTTGTTTCTGAAAACCCATTTAGTACCAATGGCTCTCTTGCCATCAGGAAGATCCACCAGAACCCATACATTTTGAAGTTTAAACTGGAGAAGCTCTTCTTGCATTGCTTCTACCCATGATTCATCTTCAAGAGCTTTGTAGACTTTCTTTGGTTCTGCTTGGGAAACAAAACAGTAAAGAGACATGTCCGCGAGGCACCATGATTTCTTTCTTCATAGATGGCACTAAAGAATCTGTCTCACTATGTTGAAATTTAGATCTTGTAGTTCTTTCAAGATTGACATCTCTAATGACATTTTCCAATGGATGATCTTGATTGATTCTCCTGTGTAGTGTAGCAGGAACAACATAAGATGAAGCTATATTTGTCATATAAATCTCATCGACTTCACCATAGGGATCGGAACCTTTGTATTAACCGATGGAATAGTCGAGGACCATCAAGACTAACATCTCGCTCATCAAGACTAACATGTGGCTTATCAAGATTAACCACATTAGTACCGATCACTTCAGTTCCTTCCACTGTATCACTTTCTTTGGCAACCCCTCCTTTAGAATTAGCATCATTGGTCTTTAGAGGCTGATCATCATTGTTTGCCTCCCGTGAAGAAGTGCTTCCAGCAAAGCTATTTTTCCAAATGGGCAACAGGATGCAGTCATCTTCTTCATCAAAATTTGCATCAGGACCTTGCTTTTCTCCTGCAACAATGTTAGAATCCATAGAAACAAGCACATAGTTCATAGATTCTGTTAGCATATCAATATCAAAAAGCCATGTTGGTCCCTGCCCCTCTACACTAGGTTTGACTTCAAGAAACTCTATGTGCAAATTCTCCTCTATCCTTCTGGTTCTAGAATTATAAACCCTAAAGGCTTTACTATTCAGAGAGTAGCCAACCAGATATCCACTATCAGATTTTCCATCAAACTTACCCAAATGGTCAATGGTATTAAGAATGGAGACATGACACCCAAAAGGTCTAAGGAAGGCTTTCTACCTAAAAATAACTCATAGGGAGTCTTGCCATGAGGCTTCACAACCAGTACCCTGTTCTGAACATAACAAGCAATATTAACTGCCTCAGCCCAGAATGTAGTAGGCAACTTGGAATCTACTAACATAGTCCTAGCAGCCTTAATCAATGTCCTATTTCTCCTTTCAGCAACCCCATTTCTTTGAGGAGTTCTAGCTATATCTTGTATTCTCTTTTAATACCCTTAAGTTGATGAACTCATTCATCACTGGTTTTAAACTATGTCCCATTATCACACCTAATGATTTTAACTTTCTTATCGACAAGGTTCTCTAATGTAGTTATGTAATTCTTGAGGATTTCTTGGTCTCATCCTTAGTGTTCAAAAGAAAACCCAAGTAAATGCTAAAATCATCAACACAACCAAACAATATTTTTAAAATTCATTCGCTAACATTTGCGGGGCCAAATAAATCCATGTGCGACATATGAAGTGGTTGGGTGATAGAGTTAAAACCTTGGGCTTATAAGAGGCTCTATGTTGCTTCCTTCGAGGCATGCAATATAGGTCTGCTTTGTTTTCAAATCTTTTGAAGGTAAACCTCTTACAAGGTTGTTTTTAGCTAAAAGATTTATTATTTTAAAATTCACATGACCTAGCCTTCTATGCCATAACATAGATTCATCCAAAGAAGCTGTAGCAACTAAACATGTAAGGTTTTCTTTGGGCACTATGTTCTTCATACTTACACAATACATATTGCTTTTCCTAGGGAACTTAAGAAGTACCTCATCATCACTAGGCAACTTAAAATTTGGAGATAAAACCAAGCAATCAGTATCTGTGAACAGAACAAAATTCTTCTTGTCACACATTTGTGACACACTGAACAGATTGTATTTGAGTTCTTTCACATAGTACACATTCTCAAAGTCCAAATTACCAATCTTGATTGTGCCTTTACCAGTAATTCTTCCACCTTTACCACCTCCAAAAGAAACATATCCTCCATTCAAATCAGTGAAGTCTGAAAGATAGGATAGATTTCCAGTCATGTGCCTGGAACACCCACTGTCTGAATAGCCAAGATCATCATTAATTTGGAATGTTCCTGCATATAAAAGAAAGGAAATTAGTTCCTTTTGGGGACCCAAGCCATTACTGACTTGGATCTGCCTCGTGCATCAATGTAATTATATTTTTTGAGAGTAACTGATGCACCATTGGGTTCAGTGGTCTTTCTCACCCAACAAGTTGAGGGCTTAACAGCATGAACCTTGATTCCCCTAGCAGCATTCACCTTTGAACCATTATTTTTCATTTTAGGCTTAAAGTATTAACTTTTGCCTATCGAGATAAGTCTTGGCACAAAAGTATTAACCTTTTCCTATAAAACTTGATCATTCTCATCATAGGATTTGAAGGTTTGAGCCGCTTTAGCATTAAAGGGCCTTGGTGAAGTAGATGGTGACTTTGAAAAGTTTATTTTGGGTCTTTCACCAAATACTGGGTTGTGGTCTAGCGATGATAACCGGCCTTGCAAGATTTAAAGATTTTATGCCGCTTTGAGAAGAACCGCTCGTGGGGTCATAAGGGTTGGGGTCTTATAGGGTGTCCGCATTGATCCTGCAGATGAGTAAAACTTCCACACAAAGCAAGATTTATTATACATACCAAATTCATCTCCTAGTTGCTCAGATTTTAACTGGTTCCAGTTTCTCTTGTTACCTCTAGGACTAGATGACTTGTTTTTATACATCTCAGCATATTTAACTGGCTTATTAACAGGTTTGTCAATTGGTCTTACTGGTTTAGTGACCTGTACTTGCTTTGGTTCACTAGACTCTAAATTAGCCTTTTTGTTTTCAAACATACACACTTCAGGTAAAGAGGTGTCACTAGCACTTTCAAAAGTCTCATCAGGCTTTTCAGCCTTGGTCTCAATAGGTTTATGCTCACGTTCAAATGTGGGTGCCTTAAACTCCTCTAAGCCAGTGTGTTCAAGGTGTATTCCAGAGGTGCAGGAATACCTCCAATAGTGGTGGGGTGGTTTTATAACCCATACCGGATTTGGCTTTGCCAACAAGAGCTTTCAAGATATTTGTCAATTCTCTCGAGTTATAATGTTGTGTGTCTCAAGAGTCTCAACACTTAGCTCTATATTATCTTTAATTTTAGTGACTTTCTCAAGTTCTTCTTTAAAACATTTATGGTGATGTCTTTAAAGAGATTTCCTATTAACACAAAGCAGTTGTTTGATAAACTTTGACTCATTTTCTTTATAGTGTACAATTTGTTTTCCTAGAACTGCTAAGCCTCTTTATGATTTGCTAAGTTATAATTGGTTTTAGAAAGTTCTTGATTAATTTATCAAACTCAACCTTAAGAGACTCATATCCACTTAATGGAACACATGTATCCGAACAATTAAGTACCTCAAACACTAAAGCCATGTTGATTGGACTTTCTTCTTCATCAACCATGAAGCTCGATCATATCCAAGCACCATCAATGACCACCATTGCTTTTGAAGAAGAGTTATCGATATCACCGTGTCTCCCTTGCTCCTAGGACTTTTGCATTCTCGGCAAATGCCCAAGCTTGCCACATTTGTAGCATTCAACCTTTCCCTTGTCAAACCCAGCAGTGTCTCCATCATTGATCTTAATTTGCCTTCCAGTTTTCTTCATGAACCTTTTTGCCTTTGATCTAAAAACACATAACACACTAAGTAACAAGAATTTATGTAATCTAAAATGGCATGGGCCTTGAAAATGGTAAAATGGGTAAACTCACTGTTATTCTATGTTATACACCAATATGCTTTCTTCTTCATCAGTGCCGACCTGTTTGATATTACCGGCGACGACCCATTTCTGTTATTTTAAGTTTATCCATTTGATCATCTAGAGAACCTAACAATGGTAAGTTGAATTAGGGTATGTAAATCCATTAACAAAATCTCAAAACTCATTATATTTTACACTACGACGAGGAATCGCAGGGTATGCACGTGCATACTTTGTGTTGGTTGTAGTTCCACCCTTGTGTATAACTACTTATCATCTCCTTGCTTACTTTAGGAACTAGTCTTTGGTTTTGTTTCAACTGTTGGTAAAGAGTAATTATAACTTGATTATATGAATCTGCTTATCTTACCTAAGAAGCAGTTTGGATGCTTTTATCTAAAAATAAGCGTAAAAGCAGCAATGGCAAACACCTCTTACTTGACACAAGGTTCCAGTGGCGAATATGGGAATTTATAGTAGGGCATGCAAATTATTTAGTAGAAAAATAATAAATTTGATTTTTTGGGGGGTTTGTTTTATTCAAGTTGGGTTTTTCGGGGATTGATGGGATTTTCGAGTTATGCTTAAAACATGTCTATAAGATGACATTTAATATGGGGTTATTATGCATCAACCCATCATATATCCGAAGGAATATTAACATTCCAATTTATGACGGAAAGGACAAAATAAAAGTTGAATACTGAAACAAATAAAACATAAGAATATCAACTCATGATTGTAAATTAAGGGCCCGTTTGGTTTGCGGAAAAATTTGAATTTGAATTTGAATTTGGTATTGGATTGAAAGAGAAAAATGAGTGATAAAATAAATAATAATATAAAGTATTATTTTGTTTTAATAAAAATTGAGTGTTATGTTTAATATTTAGTTAATGAAAATAATAATATAATATAAAATAAAGAATTAACTTTAAAGTGTGCGGTGGATATGTAGAAAGGGTAAAGCTCTAACATATCACATGCATTTTATATCAAAAGATACCAATTTGACAAGGAATGAGGATATGGGTTTCGTTTGATTATATTCAGTAAAAGTAGCATACCAAACGACATCATTTTGAAATGACTCAATTTCTTCAAATCAAAAGTCCTAAAACAAACGAGCCCTAAAACCTTTAAGTTTATTGTAGCAAAGGAGCTCAAATGCTCAATGTAAAGATAACCCAATGAAAAGGAAAAAATAAGGGTCCGTTTGGTTTGTATGTGTGTTTAGGATTTGGATTTTGATTTTGATTTGAATTTGGTTTTGATGTAAGAGAGATAAAATAATTTAATATATTAAAATGTGTAAAAATAAAATTAATATGCAACTTAGATATATTATTTTAAAATTTTGTGAAAGTTAAAAAAAATAACATAAGAAATTATAAGTGGCTAGGAGAGTTAAACACTCCCCACATTATTCACTTTCATGTCAGAAAACCAAAAGATATGTGAGAAAACCAAATGGCCTTGATCCATAAAAGTATCAATTACTCTTGTGTAGAGTAACAGAATGAATCGGACGAACACGAATCTGACTTTGTTCATATTCGTTCGTTTAATTTTAACCTGACAAATAAACGGACACGGACACTTAAATGGACAAATTTTTTGTTCTTGTTCGCTTATTAAGAAAATGAGTTGTTCATGTTCATTTATTAAGCCAATACACGAATACTAAACACACATAAACGATCGAACATAAATAAACATAAATAAACAAACATAAACTTTATTAAATTATGCACACTATATTGTTTTATAAGTGTTGTTTTGTTTAAACAAACTAATTTTAAAATTATACAATTAAAAGATATAATATACAAACATAAATAAATAAATGAATGTTGATAAACGCATGATCGGTGTTCACGAATATAAACAAACGAACGCGACTTCTATTCATATTCGTTCATTTAACTAAACGAACGTAAAATATTGTTAATATTTGTTCATTTTTTACCGAACAATTTATGAGATATGGTTCGTTTATAATCCTACTCTTATGTAACCCAACAACTCAAACTAAACAATTTTTATTTCTTTAAAACCATTCCTCAAATCCAAATACAGTACCTCCTAACAAACGGACCCTAAGTTCTACTAGTATTGTTTAGTAGGGTGCGGGCCTAGGTAGAAAATGAGTGGGCTCGTACAAAAACCTTACATTACATACAGAACAGCCCCGATAAAAGTAGCATCGTCTCCTTCTCCTTGAAAACCAGCCGCTGCCTTGCTTAAAATTATTTCAGTGTATACTGTTTTTACTTGTGAGAAATTAGTTTGTTGCATATTGTGTGATTAGAAGAAGAAGAAAAGATGGTGCAGCATAAGGCTCAGTTGAAGAAGCAACAAAAGAAGCAGCAGCGCGGTGGTGTTGACTTCAAAGTAAATAAGGACCTCTTTTATTTTCTTTCTTTCTAACTTAATAATAATACAGTAATTAAGGACTTTTTGTTGTTGCAGAAAATAAAGCGAAAAATTGGGAGGAAATTACCCCCTCCAAAGAATGCTACCAATACTCAAGTCAAATCCAAAGGTATCTAAATACGCTTGCTTGCTTGCTGCTCATGTTATGATAACACATTTAGTGGAGATGCTAATGGTTTATTTATTTTGCAGCAATTGTATTACCGGAACAAAGTTTGGCATCCGACAAGGCCGGTCTAGCTGTTAGCAAAAAAGGTTTGACTCTAAAAGAGCTCCTTCATCAGTCATCTCATCACAACGCTAAAGTCCGCAGAGGTACCTATCCTTTCTTTCTTTTGTATGTCTTCACATGTGGTTTTGAGTAACATATTAAAATTACACTCGTAGGTTTGCTTAGTCTAGATTTTTAATATATACCAACTCCAGTCTCAAATTAAGAGGCCATGTTAATGCCCCTGTTTCCTTTGGCAAAATGCGAAATGCGCGGTGAAATTTGTGTCAACATTTAAATGCTGATCCACGATGAAAACTCTAGTACATATACGTGATGAAAGTTTAGATATGGTAAGGGTAGCACTAGATGATAATCCATAGACTTTGAACATTCAAGTATTGGCATACAAGTTAAATTGACACTGTCTGTTTCTCTTTCAAGATGCGTTGATTGGTATCAGGGACATCTTCCTCAAGCATCCAGCAGAACTCAAAATGCACAGATTATCTGTTATAGAAAAACTGCGTGAACGCATGGGCGATGAAGACAAAATTGTGCGTGAGACCCTGTATCAACTTTTAAAGGCAGTCATATTTCCTGAATGTAAAGAGGTAGTTTTTTTCTTGCTCTTTCTGTATGATATTCTTAAAAGAATCAAACTTTTTGTAACGCTTATTAGTATTACGCATGTACTCGAATGATCAAATTGCTTGCTTGGGTTTATGTATCACACATGTTTGTTGGGCCGGGATTTGTTTTCTGGTTGTAAGATATTTCAATGCAGAATGCTTATATAAAAGGGGGCACAAATGGTTCCTTGGAGGCTTGGAGGGCTATGTTTGTTTATATGGTTCATAATGCCTAAAATGTATTTTCTGCTGAAACAATATATAAGACGAAGTTTTTACCCTCTATTTTGTAGTAATATTACATGAACATGATGTATTTGTAGGATGGATACTATTTCTTTGGTATATTTTATGGCAGCGTAGGGCCTGTCATCTAGTTTTAGTGCAGGTTTAATTAATTTGGTTGTCCTGACCCAGCATCTACGGTAAATTTGTTCTGTAAATGTAGCCTAGGGTTGCCATGATCATATGCTTAAATAAACATACGTACCTGTATTACCTGAAATCTTCAGCTTGGCGTATCCTTCCTTTAGCTATTGCTGCCAGTTCCGAATTAACTCACGAGTTTACCTTTACTTACTTACATCTTATTCTTGAACATCTCCAGGAACACCAGGGTACTTTCATATCGTTGATGATGACATATGTTTTCAATGCAATGACTCATCTGTCAATTGATGTCCGTTTGATGGCTTTCAAATTTTTTGATCTCGTTGTCCAGCACTACCCAGCGTCATTTGCCATGTATGCTGAAAAGGTATTTTGTTTTATGGAATATTTTGCTTGGAAAATAATATGTTCATAAGAAGTGTATAGTGTATATCATTTAGTGCTTTGAAATTCTCAGGTCATGCAAATATTATTTAGGTACATGTTTTAATGCTGATGGTGACGTTCATGCTATTTTTCCCTCATGTTCTTATAGAATTGTGTATGCTTTTTCTAGTGATGGTTATTTTTGAAGTCATTGCTTGTTGTGCTGGTTTGAGTTTATGTAGATTATGCCTTTTTTGTTTATGCGTAGCCCAAGAACCTGATTTTTTTTATATAGATATGATCAAATTGTGCAATATTCATTTATGTGGTTTGATTCTTTAAGACAAACTATGTTTATAACTGAAATGTCTTTTTTTCATCTGCAGATCATTCAACAATACAAAGAGATATTGCATAGGAACCAGTTTAATTTGCATGACAAGGGAAAGCTTAAGAGCGTTCTTGCTGGCTTGGCGTATTGTCTCTCCCTTTTGCCGTGTAACAAGACAGATGATAACTCGTCAACCTTAAATGTACTTTTTAACACTCTAATGCTTTATGATTCAAGACGTCCCTACACCACTTTTTCTTTTACAACTTCTTTCAAAGTTGTTCCCACAAGTAACTTCAGACTATTATATTCATTGTTCCCACAAGTAACTTCAGACTATTATATTCATTGTTCCGTTTGCCATCCACAACTGGATTTTTAAAATTCTCCCCTCACTTTTTTTCTCTTGCTTTGCTCTTCCCTATAGGCTACTACTGACCGAAGAATATTGCATGCTTTTGAGTCTGAAGTTCATGAAGATCGTTCTGGTAAGTTAAAGAACTGGATTTTTGATAATTTCTGTGTGTAGACATATTTATGAAGATATGTTTGCCTCTGATATTGTATGTGTAGCATTCATAATGCTCTTTCCGAATGATAACAATGTAAAATATCACAACCATAGACAAACAAAACAAAAAGGCTTGCACATAAATTATTGTCCCTTCTGTTTTTTACTAATCAGTCAATTTCGCTAGTAAAACGTTCAGTCTTTTTCTATTTATATGTACGCTTTGTATGTTTGCTGTCTTTCTCCTTTTAACATTTTCCTTTTAGCAGGGTTTTCAGTGACTGCAAATGAATTGAAGGGTCTTTTGCCTATTTTAGTTAGTGGTCTTCAGGATTTTATGCCATCAGTTCTGACAAGGCCTACTTTGGAAGCACAATCGTTTGATTGTGTGCTTTGTATATTGAAAAGTATAGATCTTGTTGTGAAGTTTTTTGTTAATGGGAAGGGGCATAGTGGACCACAACTAATAGTCTCACCACCTTCCAACAGAAGTGATCAAGATGCGTTGCAGATGGTATTAAAGAAGTTCTTTACTGTCTTTCCCTTGAACCCCACAAATCAGTCATCAGAGAAGGTATATAGTTTCTTTGCTATTTCCAGGATTCTATATATTTGGCTATTATGGCAAGGACCCTCCTTTATCTCTGTTTTTACTTTTTTGCTTTGTATTTTTTCTCAGTTATATTTGTTGTTATTTTGCAGTTCACCATCTGATTCAAGTTTTTGACCTTTGTGTGCCTGCAGGATGATAATAGGTATTTTGTCTTTAATGTCATAATCGCCGAGGTGTTCTTTTGCTTAATTGATTGATCAGCTCCACCCTCCGTCTTTCTGGATAAATTCTTGGTGTTTATCGTAGATGCATTGTCTGAGAAGGTATAACACGTAACTCAAACATCACGTTATTGTTTTACAGCTCCTTTTATCATATCCTCCGCAAACCGCTGACATCTTGCTAGTTTACTCCTAACAGTGGAACTATGAAGATTATTATACCATTGAGTCAAGATTGGTTAAAAACCCATGGAACCTGACATGCTACGTACAATTTTGCAGGCACATTCTGGCAAAGCATTCTTTCAGAAGCATTCACTTCCACTTATTCCTTTTATTCCTAAACTGATAATGCAAGTGGATGATACATGGAAAGTACACATTCTTCAGGTTTTACACATTTCTATCTTTGTGCTTTACTTCTTTATCCTCACAATGCTAAGATTCTGAATGAAAATTCTTCAATGATATATATTTCAGGCTTTTACAGAGGTCTTCAAGAAGTGTGATCCAGAGTCGTCGATGAAATTAGTTTGTCTTTCAGCAATCGTAGAGATGCTATTTCCTGTAACCTCTGTCGCCTCTATCTCCATGTGTGCAGCATGAACCATTGGTTTTAAGCAACAAAAGATAGTTTTTCTAGCATAATCTAATCTGATATTTATGTCCAAATTGCAGAAAGACAGCTGGCTATCCACAAATACAAGTGATTCAGAAATTGTAGACTTCCAGATTACCTGGATAAGAGAGATTCCTTTGTTGCTAACCGCCTTGGTTGATAAATGCCCATCATCGTCCAAGGTATATGTTCACTGGCAACCATTGCTTGAAAATTCATCTACAGTTGTGAAACAAACCAGGTGTTCCAGCATTTGGAGTTTTGTAATGCTGATATTCCACTCTTGAGATCTTGATCATGTTGATTTTCCACTTACATTCAGCGTGCTTTCTGCAGGCTGTATTGCGTCTTCATCTTCACTTGGGACAATGTGTTATTATGAACTCTCCTCTATCGCAGGAGCTTGACAACATGCAGTACTCTCTGAGAGGATTTTACAGTACATGTCATGATGGTAGGAATTTCATTGCTTAATCCTACATCTTATTGGTTATTTTATGGCTATATGAGTACTTTCTGATAAAATATAAAATAAACTTTGGCAGGAGTTATTTCGTATGGCCCTTTTATGAAGCTTCCGAGAGAGGTTCAGGAATTATCTATTTGTTGTCTGTATTACTTCTCTTTCCTGGACCCATCTCTACTTCAGTCGCTAGCTGCTTGTTGCTTGTGTGAGTATTTCAGTTTTCCTTTAATTTTTTAGAGAAAAGAGAGTATCAAAGATTCTTTTTTCTCATTCACCAATTTTGTTTAAAAAGTACTATTCAGCAGTCTGATATGCAATGGTGATTAAATGAGTAGAGAAGAAAAACAAATCCACTATCGATCAATGGTTTCTTAATTGTTGATCATTGCAGGCCGTGATCTAGAGCCGTTTCTCTTATTTCGTTTCTTGGAAGTTCTGAACTCTGCCTATAGGGCTGGGCACCTCCAGATTGCTGACTATATTAGTTTCCTTATCACGCTGCTGTCCCGATACGAAGTTTTTCCTGGTATTTTTCAAGAACTTTCTATTTTCATCATACTTTTTGTCAATACTTATCACTGAATATACTCTTTGTTAAACTTCTGCTAAGCATAAGTAATGCTAATAGTGCTGTTTTAATGTTGCTATTTGTTTATCAGAAAGCAGTTCAGTTGGCATGGAGAAATGTAAGAACTCAAATTCTGGAGTGTTTAGGTCCGTCACTAGTACCGTTTGCTCTTGCCTGTCTCAGATTGGGGATGATCATCTTGTTTTTAAGATACTAGAGGGAGCAGTTATTGATCAAATTGTAAGTTGGATAAGTCTTCATGCCTCTATTATTTTACGGTTGTCACTTGAATGACTTCATATTTGTATTACCTGCATGCATGAGTTTAACGTCTTGTTTTCACTTCCAGTCAAATAAACCACCGTTGGAGAACACCTGTGCATTACTTAGAATGATTATCACACTTGATTCAAAGCCCTCCAAACTTTCCGAGGAGAGCATTTCCAAACTTGGCAACGTTATTCCAGGATACTTGATAGATGTTGTTTCTGTAAGTGCTATGCATCTTCAATCTCATTCTTTTTATTTCATCACTTGGATTGTATATATTATATGCCTCTTATATTTGATGAAAGATGAAAAACACAAGCTACTGAATATAATCTCTATCAACCATGTTTCTTGGTCAGGCATGCTATGATACGAGTCGAATTGATCCAGACACTAACTTGTAACAATTAACACTCAAACAACAATTACACACGATCTGATATACGAACGAGTGAGAACAGCTCACAAGTTCTAATCACACAAGAACAGCTTGTGGATTCAACAATTAGAGAGCAACTCTCACTTGTATTCTAATTATCAAATGATCAAAGATACAAAAGAGGACTGTTTTACATCTTTTAAACTAACTCAATCCAACTATCAAAAGATAACATAATCGGTCCCTGAGTTATGGATAATGAGCTGCTCAGTCCTTATGCTAAATTGACCCTTAACAATACCTCCGTCTTCAAAGTTCAAAGCATTCTTGTCCTCAAGAATGTGCATCAGCTTCCCAACTAGCACCTCATGAACATCAACATTCTTCTTCTTAAGCATCCCGTTGTCAAAATTGCTTCCACTTTCTTAGAAGACCTGTCTTTAGTGATTGAGCAATCAACTAAGTTCAGTTCCAAGTTCTTGCAGCTCCTAGCTTTAAAATGTGCACCAACATCAGTTGCGTTTAATCCCTTGTCACTTAGTAAAAAGCAATCACTAATCATTAGACTCTTAAGCCTTTTCCATTCCTCAATGGCACAGAGATACGTGTAAGCAAATCTCTCAATACTATATAGTGCTAACGAAGTCCCTGTTAAACAGAAAACACCAACAGCAACCATAGCCTCATAAGTGCCATTAACACTTTGCACACCCAAATTTTTCACAAAGGACCACCCATTTTTAAATGCTTGCAAGAAAGTTGCGATAAAAGCCTTTGGTGAATCAAAAATAGCTTTCGATGCCCAAAAATGTAGTAATTGTTTCTTTGTATTGGCAACTTTAGCATCCAAAGATTTCTTAAGCAGATTATTATATTCATCCAACCACAATTGGAAAGCTACCTCAAGCCAATCAATATCATCTTCCATTCCTACTCTAGAAGTCTTGGCTACACATCTCGTATCAAAGTCACATCTCTTGAACTCCACATGAAAATAATGCTCCAATAAGTGAAGGTTATTCATAAACCTATGCATCATCTCAGGCCCAATCAAACCCCAAAAAATATCAGCCTTAAGTTCACATTTGCCTCACCATGTATCTGGATTAGATACCATGTCAGATAAGTCAGGGCGTTGTAAAATCCCAAGTTGTATCCGCATCGACGTTAATGGGTCTTGCATAAGGCTTGTGAAAAGGTTGTGATACAAGTGTTCTAAAAAAAAGTGTTCTTCTTTGGTTTGAGTCATAAGTGAGAGTGTTACGAGGTAGTGTGACATGATATTGAGTACCTGAAGCAACTTGGGTGCAGGGGAGTTAGTGTGGTTAACCATAAGCAAGAGGTTAAGGTGAGGCTTAGAAGTGTGGCTAGCCATAGTGTGAGCTGAGAACACTAAGTAGACTCCATTTGTTAAATTCCCTAAACCAGTAGGTGAACTAATGTACTCGCTTAGCTGGTCCTGATGCCCAATATAGCAATCTGCCCAACCCCATGAGTCACATACATACTGTAACAACCTAAAAGGGAACGTAAGAACCCATTCAACTTCTACTTCCAAGACCACCTCAACAATCTGTGCCACAAACAATTTACAAATAGTGATATATTTGAGCTGCAATAAATGACAGTCAAGTTCCTTTGGATGATTTTCCAATTTCCAGCTTTCCATTGACATAACAACTAACCAAATTAGCTTGTACATGAGAGGCTCAATATTAGCAGTCAAAATGTATGACTTCCACATCTCAGCAACTAGCTTAAAACCATTCCCAAAGTAACAAACGCGTATGTCTACATGCACCTCTTTTTTAGCTTTGATCTGGCATAGCTCATATTCCACATTACTACTGACGCAACTGCTATTATCGATCGCATTAATTTCTAACATGTAACTGCTATTATGTTCACACCTAAAAACTTCACACTTCGGAACTACAACAACGTCCTTTTGATCTGAACTCAACATGTAGTTGCGGGCTTCATACTTTTCCTTCGCTTTTGTTACATTATTGTGTTCTTCAAAATCTTTCAGCTCAACTTCGAATTCTTCCATATTTTCTTAATTTCAACTTCCTTAACATCTTTAGCTGTAAATTCATTGGCTCTATGCAAATTGCCCTGATCACCAACTCTTTTATCACAATTATCTCCATTAAATTAAAGTGCCTTTTAGGCATTTCATCAAAAGTTTTTTCCACTTCTACTACTTGTTTTTCATCCGCAGTTTCTTCCTCTGCAATTTCGATTGATGATTTTGCCATTTGTGTATTTAGTGCAAACTCGTGAATGTAGCCAAAGAATATGCTTCATCTAGAGTTTTAGGATCAAACATACTCACATAAAATCTAATTTCTTCTTTCAAACCAAAAACAAAACAAATCATCTTCCATACCCTTTGTAACCCTAACAAATTCATCATAATATTCTTTTACTGCTGCAAGCTGTCTCACTTCTTGTAATCGGTCCCTGAGTTATGGATAATGAGCTGCTCAGTCCTTATGCTAAATTGACCCTTAACATATTATGCTCTAATTTAATTCAGGGTCTTGATCACTTGTAGTATGTTTTAGTTTTGATCACTTAGCCTGGTTGGTTACTGGACTTACCATTTTTTGTTGAATTCAGAGTATTCGAGAAGAGGAACATGGGTCAAGCAACACCATACGTACTAGCAGAAGTCGTTACTATGTTTTGCCGTGTTTCCTTTTGTTCTCTAAGAGTAAAACGCTCTTCAACAATGTCTTGAATGTGATATCAGCCATCTCTGCAAATGATTCTCCAATTGTTGATGGTCAAAATAGTCAAGTTATGCTTGACTATGTAAGCAGGATAACTGCAGTTGTTCGTATCCTCCTGCTAATGCATGAGGATGTCAGAGTTTGGAAAATATTATCGTCTTACAAAGAAGAGATTGACAGTGTACTGCACAAGACGCTCAGAGTAATGGTAGGCCTTTCTTCTGAAACTGTTTTAGTTTCTTGTTATCTTTTTAAGTTAGAGTAACTTGCTGGGAGGACAAAATATTTGATGATTATGTTGAATGTTTATGATGGTCTTTCTACAGTCTCATGAAGTAAACAACTTAAACATTCAAGAGAAGCACAAATTACAATGGGCATATGATCAATTAAAGAGACTTACTAGTAGATAATATGCCAGTGGTGGCGGAAATGTGAACCGACTGCTCCACCAAGTAAGTGTTCTTCCATCTTGTTCCAACCATTGAATACGCATCGAGTTATGATTAGTATGGTGATTTTACATCTAACATTCGTGTTATTAAAAATTTAGCTAACCATTCCTGTGGCTAGTGGTAGTAGATCAAGGCTTTTGTTATAGCTTCTCCCAGCTAAATTGACCAACTGACTCTTTTGGAAGAAACAATACGTGGAAACTGTATATTGAGGATGCGCAAGCTACAAAGGCACACATATGATCACACTGTTCGTGAGATCTTTTATTTAATGTTATGAAAGTCTAAAGGTGGCGAAGAGAATTGGAAGTAGAGATTGGTTTTGATTATTGTGGCTAAACTGGGCTGGACCCAAGGGGGGAGTCCGGGGGTTCTTGTGGAACACAGATTTTTGCGGCATAATGTATTGTCAAAAATTTTGATTTCTCCAAAATGAATTTGTGTTGCATGTTTTATTTATTTAGTCCATAACTTATGTCAAACAATCAAATTTTTTGCACCCAGTTATTTATGGTAGTGTGTCTCGCACTGGGAAAAATTATTGGGTCTCAAGGATTCAATAAACGTTCCATTATAAGCTTGCATGATAGGTATTATTTATCAGCATGTCAACATGCCATTTACACACAGATATGGCTACTGGACTTTAAAATTGCTTGTATCAATATTCTCATTGTTTGTTTTTCCTTATTGCTTTTGCCGTTGTCTTATATTTTGAGATCAATAGTTTTACATTTAGTGCAACAGATATACTTCTTTTAGGAGATGCCATGTATTTTGATGGCGCGATAGAGTTCCACAAAGTCGATAATCACAAATATTGTGTTTGGCATGCTATGTATGCAGATGTTGTCCAGATATGGGACATCAAATCTAAGAAGCTCTCAGATTTTACTACTCACTTAAGTTTCATCATTGATACACTAGGTAACTCCACATAGTGCTTTGGGTTTACATTCTTATTCGCCCGGCTGGAGATGAAATTATACCCAATTCTGGTGGTACCTTTCTAGGCCTGTTCAACACAAGCTCTCGTGATGATTACGATAGCCAAATAATTCACGTTGAGTTTAATTCGCAGCATAACACATGGGATCCTCCTGGTGAACATGTGGCCATCAACAAGAACTCACTTCGTTCTGTAGATTATCTTGTCATGGTGCTGTGCCACTTATGATACTTCTCGAAATGATACTCTTTCCTATCAAGTTGACCTCAGGGTTGTTCTTCTAGAGTGGGTAACAATTGGATTTTCAGCTACCACAGGTGTAAATGTCGAGAGTCATGTTCTGCAATCTTGTGAGTTCAACTCAAGTTTGAGTACAACAAATAAAAAGGAAGGTATATCATCAAACAAAAGAAAACTAGCAGTTTGGTTAGTAATCCCTTTTGGTGTTATCATTATAGTAATAGCAGCTTATGCTATGTTTCGGAGGAGACAAACAAAAGATGCACAAATGACAATCTATACATGATTGAGTCTACATCATTAAACGGCGATCTTGAAATAGGAGCAGGACCAAAAAGATTCTTATTTTTAGATCTTGCTTTGGTTACAAACAATTTCTCCGATGATTTAAAATTGGGCCAAGGGGATTCGCTTGTGTCTATAAAGGATACTTATCGCGTGAAGGCATGGTAGTTGCTGGTAAGAAAATTAATACATAACCAAAGTGAACATCATTAGCAGTTTAAGGCACCGAAACTTGGTGCAACTAATTGGTTGGTAATCAATCGATTATTCTCTTTTCTATTAAATGTTAACCTGAAATAATAATATTCTGGTGAGGAGGATGGAAGAACTCGATATAAAGTGTTTGTATGACGTTTGATGGTGGGTTTTCGTTATGAGTTTGGCCATATTAATGGGTCACCTCCAGAACCGTCACCTCCAGAACATAGGAGAATCATTGGTTGCCCTGACTAAAGTACTAAACGTATTTGTTGAGGTATGTTATTTGTTACTTTTGTTTCACTTTAATGCTCCCACCAATACTTTAAAACATCATCCATTAGTTTAAGGTGATACAGTTCTCCATATATTTCGTGAGAATAATAGTTGTTTGGGTATGGTGATTCGGTCACCCGGTGTGTCTTAATTTGGCATGACAAAAACTGGATGGCATAAAATACAACCGTGCTTTGTAGCCAATACAATTTCTGAGCCAAAGCATAAATATTTTGTCTCCAATCACCGAGACATTGTTCATTTCTTTATTTAGGCTATCCAGGATACGCCAAGTGGACATATTAATGTTGGAGTAAGGAGAATGGAAGAAATTGATATAAATGTTGTCTATGATGGTTGCGAGGTGAAGTATGTCACGAGGAAACCACTATCCGGGCTTATTCGTGACAAAAATCTCCTTACATGCTTACTAGAAAATCTTTCTATCGATTTCTCCAATCCTCCTTTCCCAATGTTAGTATGTCCATTTTACATATTGTGTATATTCAAACAGATAATGAACAATGTCTTAGGTGTACTTCTATAATTTTAGCCGGGTAAATTTATATAGTGCGAAACTAACAAAATAATACATGATGTCATTTTCAAATATTTATTTTGACTATTCATGATTTAGTGTTAAAAATTAGCGATTTATGATTTTGTTGATTTAATAATGTTGCGCATTTTATGATATACGGTGATTTTGAAGGCGAATGGAACATAACAATGAAAGAGTTGGAAATGTATGATTCAAAGGGGATAAAGCTATACATGCCAGTTGCAGTTAGATACTCTAAGCAATTATTCCGGATAATACTTTCGCATCTTCCAAAATCAAAACCCTCTCTAATATCAAAGCGCCTGATCTAATTCAAAAATCATACTCACCAAATCTATAGCATTTTTTTGGGGATGTGAGTTTCATGTGCAAAGAGAAATACATGAGGATGGGTTCTATATCCGATTAATCAAGGTGATGTATCATGTTCTGTTTTTCATTTTGAATTTCAAATGATAAGTCTCCAAATGATTAACTAATTGATGTGGCTGTTTTACATATGGAACAATCGCCAAATAGTTAATGTATTTGGTTGTGGTTCTTTTTTTTTTGTATGTTCATGTATTAGGGGTTTTCAACTCCAATGGGGATCTATTGAAGGTTAGTAGTTCACCATCGATAAAAAAGGTACAATTTTTGTTGATGATTAATGGTCAAAATTTTGAAGTTGTATTGTGGTTAATTGATTATAAAGCTCATAAACTATTCCAAACAGTGGGAAGGTGATCTTTTCGCAACAGCTGGTGAGTTGATATATGGGATCACAATAGGTAATGATATCAGATCTTCAGTATAAAGAGATTTATAAATTTTATCTGTTCGTATTAATGTTTTGTACATATAGATCGCATTTGGTTAACACTACAGTGGGTAAGTAGTTCGGTTATCCGATGCTTTTAATCACGGGAACCAAATCTCTTGGCAACATCGGCGGTATATCGCAACACCCATATAACGTCATTTATTTTTTCTTTGTGATGGTATTGCAAAATATATCAGACTTGTAGCTCCCCGTGTTGTATTAGCTTACTAAGTAGCATACAAAAGCTTTTAACTAAGAGAAATAAGTGCTTACCATGTTTTGTGCTTATGTAATTGACTATAATATGACTACTTCTTCAGTTTTCACCAACTGGCTACGTAGTTGTTGCGATTGTGTAAAATGTCTTTATACTAAGTATTCTGTAAAAACATAGAGAAATCATTACCTTGAATTATTAAGATAGTTTCGGATTAAGCGACTCGTCATTTACATGCACATCTTATTATGCGCAATGAGATAATTTTTTTATGGAAGCAAAACCAACCCACTGAAAGTTGGATAGTGCTTAGATATTATAAACTGATGACACTTGATTACTGTGGCTGGGAGAAATTATTATTGATATATGAAGAAAAAAAATCTTATCCATCATCACTCTCGCTTAGCATTTTGTTTTTGAATTTAAGTTAAAATGGTCTTATTGAGGAAGTGTGGCCCCTAAAAAAAACTACACGACGTTCTGATTAGTAGTATACTTGGTGGATTTAAATGATCATGTAAGTACTAATTTACTGATCGATCTCTGAAATATAGAACCAAGTGCCCTTTAGGACAACCTAAGCATGTAGGTTGCTAGCCACATAGGATTACTTTGATCTTTTGCTTTTGTGGCAAATTTCATGAATGGTTGTATCTTTGATTTTTTTTGTGTATTGATGATCAGCTAAGGAAGCCATACGCTTACTAAGGTGGCAATTAGAAAAACAGAGATGCTTTAGTATTACTGTTGTTATTAGGTTTTAAGTACTTCGGAAAAGCTTGTGGCATGTTTAAAGCTTAAAAGTACTTCGAAACGACAGTATGCGGTATTTATATATCAAAGCTTAAAAGTATTTTTTTATATTTATGTAACATAATATACTAATTAACAGGAGATGCAATATCAAATACAGCTTTGTACCTTCGTCTATGGGCACTCAGGTACGCTAGACGTGTATTTTGTAATAATATTTGCTTATAAACTAAATTCTTCAAGAACTCGTGTGGCATTATTAATCCATTTATCTTGACTCTTTCAGCTTGGCGCACACTCAGAGTTGTCAACTGTGTTCTATTAGAAGGTTCTTTTTCTTGCTTGGGGGTAAGTTCAACTCTCTTTAATTTGTGGCTTCACTCGACTTATTTTTCTTAGAGCATGCTTCTTGAAATATTATTTCATGGATTTTGGTAATCTGTTTAATTGTAAAACACTCATGGTTCTCTCGATGGCTGTGCAAGTCTGATAATGTGATCATTCTTATCATTGGCATCATTGTGTTTATATTTACCACGGTTACTGTGGCATATTTCTTGCTATTAGACAATAGGATTCGTAGCTCAAGTGGCTATCTTAGAGTAGAATTCTGGAAACCTATGGTTAGATAGTTTATTCCTGACCTACTTTAGATTGTGTGTAGATGCTCAATTATAGATTGAGCATGTGTGATAAATAATGAGAATGATCCATCGAATGAGCATATGTGGATCAATGATGACGAAAAAATCACGTTTCCAGTAGGTTTTTATATATTCTTAGTGACATAGTGACATTTCACATCTATGTTAAAACCTCATTCAGAAGAGTTCAATTTATGTAACTAACCACCACACATTCACTTTTTTACATTATATTTACGTCAAAACGACAGTAGATGAAATACCACTTCTATTACTATGTCAATTGTGCTCAAATACATGAGTATTTGCAAATGTATCTTGACAACCCGTCGAGGATGCCCTGATATTTATAAGGTCATTGAGCCAAAACAAGCAACCACTTCCTTCACCTCTGATATCAGTATTTGTATATGCCATACAAGTGCAATTCTATAGGCATATTGCTTTACATTCCGTTAAAGACATTCTATTGTTAAACCATAAGTCTTTGTATCTAGCATTTTTACATCAGAATACTTGATAAAGCCATATGTTCCATCTTTTTAATCACATTTATGTGTGTCTTCAGTGTTGCAGCTTCTATAAACGCCACAAAGTTTATGTGTGTCACATATATCTTTTGGTATTGTCACAGTAACTGCTAATAGTTTCTTATATTCTTACTGAAGGTTATAGATTCCCAAAAGAAGTCAAGGTGGACTTCGATATGGCAGAATTGCAAAGGTATGCATAAAAATTGATATTTATCTCTTCATGAATATGCCGATAATAGCAGTTTTGTAATTATACGTGATAGTCGAATACAAATTCATGGTGTATGCTTCTCTAAAATTTTTATGCATCATATACTTTTTTGTATGTTTTTATGTGCATACCGGTGGATAGGGTGACAATGGGATGAATGGTGGTTTTGCAACTCAAGTTGCTGATTCTGCTGATTTACAATGTAAGTACTTATAACATTCTTTATCCATTCTAATATAAATGCAATTTGGGATATTGCAAAACAAGTGAAACATTTTTCTTTCCTTCAGAATTCTCATTGCCCATTTGCCATTGGTAACTATCAAACTCAAAACAATTATGGCTCACACAATCCCTCTACTTTTTGAACATTGACAAATAACAAACATTTCCATCGTACTAAGGATTTCCCATGTCATTTATTTGATAGTTAAACAAGGACAAGCCATACCATGGAGTCAATTTCGTTATAGCACATGATGGTTTCACTCTTTATGACCTCGTGTCATATAATTACAAGGTACTACGAGTATTGAATTTTGCACCTCTATATTTTCCATAATATTTATCATCTTATTTCTTTTTAATAGCACAATGATGCTAATGGAGAGGGTGGCAATGATGGAAGCCATGAAAACCTTAGCGGGAATTATTGGGCATGAAGTCAATTTTCATACGAGTTTTTTTATAATTCGTCACCCTTTGAGAATTATACACAAGAAAAAATGTTCGGTCTGAAATATTCGGTGGCCTAAGGGTTTAATAACAGGTGGAAATTCTGGTACATTTACCCATGAATTAGTCCATATGTATTATAATTTTTATCAATAACATGTCATACATATGAATAAGAAGTTCGCTTAAATGGGCAACGAGCCAAATGGATCGACATCTCACCTGCTTTATGCACAAATTACATGATGTTATGACCATTACTCAGTTTGACCCGTTACCCAATTCATTCATTTGGCCGGTTTGAACATATTAATTGACTTTTGAGTTATCTCTATTTTGTCTAATAGGGGAAACATCTGAGGTCAACAATTACGACTCAGTTTTCCATTCATTAACATGCCTTATGATCTTAATGCTTGTATAGGAAAACATTTCAATCAATACTTGAAACCTCAAAATGACCGACTAAACTTAGTCAAGTAATATAATGAAGTTAGCCCGCCCATTTGGACTGCTAAACTATATATATATATATATATATATATATATATATATATATATATATATATATATATATATATATATATATATATATATATATATATATATATATATATATATATACTAGTTTTAAAGCCGCCAATGGGCGGCATGACTATAATTATTTGTTTGTTGTTTTTTGTTAACTGAAATACATTTTTTAGAATTGTGAAACAATATTATAAAACAATTGAAGCAATTGACTCCAATATGTAAACTGTATGACTAACATACAAAATTAGTACAATATGTAAATTGTATGGCCGGCAATATAAGGTACCACAAATGAAGCAATTGATTACAACCGACTCACTGTTTAGACTCAGTTGAGCCAAATGTTTCATCGTTGAAAGAGTCGTGTGTGTTAGGCTGCACATGTGGCACAACTTGAAAAAGGTATCAAATTTAAATATTTGGAAAGAACTTTATACTAATCAAATAAAACAATCACATTGTCTCGGTTATTTGCATTATCAGAACACATTTTGTCAATAGCCTCAATAATACATATCGAAAGATCCTTATCAAATCTAACATAGTAGACCACATAGCTAATCAATATGTAATGCATATTTATAATATCTTCACATAGCTGATCAATATGTATACTCATATCGTTGGAAGGTATTAGTTAACGGAAAATAGTATATAAGGAAGGTGGCCATGACTTATAATTGTCGTTGACAACGAAAAGAAATAAACGGTTATCGAATATGATTGAAAAAAGCGTTTCTAAGTAGTGCGCAAAGAACAAAGTATCAAATCATAGCTCGCTTGAAAGTAAGCCTTATGAATATCGTTAAAAACTTAAGTTAACGAAAAATAATTATGGCCCGATCAAAATGATGGCCCGTCTTTTAGCATATTGATATATTATCATTTAAGCAATACTAAGAAGACAATACCTTAAATGCAACACATTTGAATGGTGAAGCATGAAGATACAATTTCACCAATTTATAAATTTACTTAGCTTAAACAATAATATAGACATCGAATTAAAAATGATTGTCATTTTTTATGTCCAAATTATTTTTTGGAGCAAAGCAAGACTCTCTTGTTACATGACATGCTAATCTTGTTGCATTCTATCATTCATCATCAAGTTGATAAGTTTTATTAGTCTTTTAGACTTTTGGATACTTTAGGAGTTATTTCCATAAACTTTTAGACCATAACAAATGAGCATCTAAATTGGGAGTTTGTGACATCAATGAGTTTATCTGATTTTATGATGTCATGTTAACTATCAGGAGGTTAGAGCGTACAAATTACAAAGTGACTAAAAACCTTATGGCGTAATTGGGAGAGTTCTATATGAAGTGAAAGATAATATAATGACTAAGAGGACTTATAATTATCCATGTATTGCAAAAATTTGTTTCTCTACATGAAAAGAAAAGACAATATATGCACATTTGAAGTAACTAAAATTGCAATTTTAGTTTGATTCGATGCTTATATTTGCTAAAACATATGTATACTAATTGGCCATGAACACGTGATCTTGGTATGTGACTTTGATGATCCGTGATCACAATGTTTCAAGATCTCGATAATTTCTCCTATTCGTGTTCCTTGATTTGCGATTTTCAATTTACTTGGTTCACAATTTTGAGTTAAATAATTATACATGTGGCCACATAACAACTCGTCATAGAACCAATAATGTTCATGAAGCCTAGTGCTACCATTTTTTTCCATCAATCGATAGTCCATCGTTCCACTAAATGTTCTTCCAATTACGTGACTTCACGTAATTTATACTGAATATAATTCATTTAAGTATACCAAGAGAATGGGCTGGAAAGAAGAAAAAAAAGAAAATAAATAGGAGGGTATTCACCGTGAGTGCGATTAATCTAGAAACTACTCAATCTTAAAACCTTTAGCAAGGAAGGGTCTGCTAAAATAAATTTCGCTCAAGGATCTTGAATTTATTCCTTTTAATATAGACCTTTTGGATATATTCATTGAGGCATTTAAGTTACTTATGAAAGAATGATATATTTTGCTTCAAGAGAAGTAAACTTACAATTTGAACTCCTTCACGCTCTGCATGAGTGATGAAAGCGAAAATGCCGCGACAATAACAAATATCAATGGTGCTATTCTTGGCATCCAAAAATTTTTCTTGTTTTTCCCTACTATGAATTTGACACATGCATAACATACTGAGTCAAAATGCGATTACACAATTTAGCAATAAGATATATAACCAAATACATGTCATCACCTTTGATAATTCGTTATCGACATGGAATTCTTTTAACATAGTATGTCTCAACAATTAGCATAGTTGGAAATTATTTTGAAACAATATTTATAAGTTATTAAACGAACACGAAGTGAAATCATGATGATCAAAGTAGTAGAGAATACGCAGAGGTGTCATATATATACAAAAGACATTACGATATGTGTTTCGTGTTTGTAACAAAGGCGCTACTGTTGTTGTCTGCTCTTGATCCCAATGCTTCATATTGTTTAACAATTCTAAATAAAGTTATTGTATCTTTTCATCTCGAATTAGGCATGATAGTATTGGTGGTGGAATAGCATTTGATGTATCCGAATTCTCCATGGTCGTTTCGATTTGACCAATGCATCAATCCTAGCTTTCTCGATTTCATCTTTACCTTCATGCTTTTCAGATATTTCCTGCATTTTTTCGTGACGCTTGTCATTTTCACATTGTGAAGAAGAGCAGGCATCTAGCCTTGAAGCTTTTTCAAAAGATGTCAAATCATTGCCGTCATCATTCAAAGTCTTATTGTCATCAGCCTTAAGGTTTTTTGTGGACAAGACTCGTCATTTTCAAAACCAGTATGTACTTCTGTAGGAATCGCTGGTTCCTGCTGTTTGAGATATGAATCATCTGTTGGAGTGAAATTTCATGTTTTTAAAAAGACTAATAAGGATTCCACGATAACATACCCGAGACTTCATATGAAGACCACATGTGGAAGAAAAACATAATACTTCCCTCAACCAATTAGTTTAGTCAAAGAACGGTCAAATGACCAACATCTTTTATGAATTTTATGTAATCGAGCGAAAAAGTAGAAGTTCAAACTGCACTTAAAGTTACTGCAAGTCGATTAGGCTTGTTACAATTAACTTATATAGGTTCGATTCATTGTTTTGTTATATATTTACCATAGACGGATGTTTCGAGTTTGATCATTTTTATTCCTCCATTGATTCTTGATTACTATCGGTGGATCAAGGTCATAACTTAGAGCTTTGATCATATTCCTAACGGATCATGATCTGATTAAATGGTCAAGGTCAAAACTTAGAGCCTTTTAAGCCTTTTCCTACCCAATCAAGATGCAAGTTAAAGCTTTAGGTTCTAAATCATTGTCTCGAGGCCTAGTGGAATTAGTTAATGTGCTATATATAGATTGCCCAAGAAAAAAAACATACATAGTAAAAGAAAAGTCTAACAACATATTTACCTGTTGAGATGTTCGGCCTAATATGTGATCGAAACCCAGATAAACATTCTATTTTACTTTTCAATTTTTCAGTTGGACAATTGTTAAATAACCCATATTCAAGAGCTTACGTTGCAAGAAACTCCTACAACACACATTCTGACATTCTGGTGAATATTACAATCATCGCAGTTGGAGTCCATTAGTTCTATGAAACTAACTAATATTTAAGCATACTTAAAAAAATGTAACTGTTACCTTGGTTTTCTGTGTCTAAAAAACTTATACCTTTCTAGATTTAATGACTTTCTTTTCCAATTCCACTTTAGAACTTGATTGTCTTCGCCTCGGGATCCCATTATAATGTTTAATTTGCATCTACATAAACCGGCTCCTATTCCATTTGAGTAGCAACGCCATTCTACTCTGATGGATCCCAAGCAAGTGTGGGTGTGCTGCTTCCAAAATATGGTCGAAAAACACTAAATTAAAAATAAAATTCTTATAAATGTCATGATTAAACGACTATCATCCTACACGTGAAATAATAATACAATAAGAACATGAAAAGACAACAACGCCAATGTTTCATTAAGAATCATTACTACTCAATTCAAAGTGACCATTTAACACAATAATATCTATTCAAGAGATAGGAAACATCATTCGTATATTGAAGCGTACATGAATTCAAAAGAATCGGACATGTTGTTATTGCTAACCCTTAAGCTAGACCTAGGTTATAACATTGACGATAAACACTAATGTACAAATGGTTGGAGTATGCAATAACGATCTTCTACCACCATTCTAATTTTATAATTACTATTAGCAATCAATTCCTTTACGATGTATAAGGAAAGA